>JAVYIG010000005.1:0-600000 GCA_035222895.1 Strongylocentrotus droebachiensis
GTCTGCCATTCTAAAAATTATTTTATTTCAAAATTTGCCCCACCCCTCACAAAAAGATATAATTACTTTATATCATACAAAATTTGCACAATGCATCTATAAACTTGCACATTTGACAGGAACACATATTAACACTGGTAATTTCATTGTGTTTATACAATACAAATTACAATGCGATACCCAATACCCGATACCCTATCACGGTCATAGTTCAAAGTACATCTTTCGACAAAGATCAAAGTATTGTCTCCACGTTCCTCCTTTCTACCAAACCCTGCTCTACCCAAGAGCACAGAATTGCAATACAACTCTAAATGGATATATCAAATATCATCATTTAAAGATAAAGTCGAGATCTGGTCATGCATTGTGAAAGAAACGGTGTGGAATCGATCAGAAAAAGTTGATCATGTAGCGTACAAGTATTGGTGTGTTCTGCAATTTTCTTGAATTATCAAAATAATAAGAAATTTGGTCCAGTCTTGATAAAGTAACAAGCACTGAACACAGAAATATGTATATGAGACCGTACTCAGACGCGTACGCAGGGGGGGGGGGGGGAGGGCGGGTCGAACCCCCCTCAATTTTTTTTTTGTGTGTGTGTGTGTTTTGGAGACCCCCCCTCATTTTTTTTTAATTAAAAAAATAAAAATAAAAATAAAAATTGTGGTAATGGGTGACCAAATAAAGGTGACCTTACCCCCCCCCCCCACAACGGAACGACCGGTCTTACCCCCCCCCCCCCACGCTTATTCAGCGGCCGGCTGAGTCGTTGCGAAATCTGTCATCAAATCCTGGAAAGAAAAAAAAAGAAAAAGAAAAATGTGCTCTTACCTCCCCCCCCCCCCCTCTTATTTAGTGCTGGCTGAGTCGTTACGAAATTTTCGGCGCGATTTTCACATTTTAACCCCCCCCCCCCTTCGAAAAATCCTGGGTACGCGTCTGACCGTACTACACAAACATGTGGAATAAAAATGTGGTCCCCATTTTTAAGCTGTTACATTTCGTATTTAGAATATGAAGGCGTTGAAGAGCCATGCTTTTCAGTGAACGTTTTTTCTCTCATGTTCTTCCACACTTGCATAATAACATGAAAATGCTCACAAATTACTGTTCACCTCTCCCCTGAGCTCAACTTTCTCTTTAATAACTTTTTTCTCGCTCTCGGTATTTATTTTTTGCTACAAAGTGTATTGAAAACCACCGGAGGTATTTTGAAAGATATTCCGCCTCCTGAGATTGTTCCATTGTATTTACATGACTTTACACCTTTTCGAATATTTCGAAAATTTGATTGTGTGTGATTGCCTTACAAACATATTATAAAGAATCTCTAGCCAAACTATTTAAACGTAATGATGGAATTGGTGTCGGTGTGTAGTCGGTGTGGAGTCAATTTGGCGGTGTGACTGAGGTATTACCGTCAAAATCAATTTACTTTTATTGTTGTTTTATTGTTTTTTATAACAGGCATCATGGGGCGGCGGCAAGGACAGCACAAGCGGCTACTTTTTGGCGGGTCGACAAATGCCATGGTATCTTGTAAGTATTTTCTCCTTATCCCAATATGTGGCATATCCCAGAGTTTGAAGATGTGTGGGCACACACATATTATAGAAATACATAATATTTATGGGATTCGGCTTGAAATAGCACGAATAATGGGGGCACCCGATGGTATTCAAAATAAGATAACAAAAACAAATAAACAAACAAACAAACAAACAAATAAAAAAAAAACGAAAGCAAACAAAAATAACCAATAATCGGATAACAGAAATCCATACCACCTCTTAAACTCACATACAACTACACATGAAAACAGTTACTGTCCTTTTTCTTTCTTTTCCTTTTTTTTCTTTTCAGAAAAAAACTGAAATAAAAGGACAGAATTCGCATTAATCGAAAAACAAATCCATGCTATCTACTATTTATCCTCATCATCCTCATCACTATTATTATCATTTTTATTATCGTATTATAAATATTGTTATTATCATTATAATTATTATTATTATTATCATTATTATCAACATTATCATTGTTATTATAATTATCATTATCATAATAATTATTATTATTAATATTGTTATCATAAGTATTATCATCATCATCGTCATAATTATGAAAAGTACTTCTACCATATTTTAGGTATAAAATGCAATATTCCTTGTTTCCCTTCTCATCCACTCTAATAATGTACCAGGTAGGTTTATCCTTAGTGGTGACCAACATTGGTAGTTCGACGTTCATAGGAGTTTCCGGGACTGCATCTTTATCTGGATATGGTGTGGTCATTTACGAATTCCAGGTTAGGGACATTCATGAATATTTTCTTTTGTTTTTTAACTATTTTGTCAACACGAGTCGTGGTTTTTATCGGCTCTCCTATATTCATATACAGCAAAACATGCACAGCGACCACCTGTATAGATAGACCACCTGTCTATAAAGACAACATTTATTTTTCCAGTATTGAAATGATTGTGTTCTTAAAAACTTGTACATAAAGACACCTCCTTATAAAGACCAATATTTTTTTATATACAGGTTGACTGTATAAGGACTAAGAGGTATTGACAAGTACAAGTATGTATTTAGTGTGATTTTTTTCTTATCGGCGATATATATATATATATATATTCGGATTCCATTATTAGTGGCATGTATAATACATATTCAAAAATATACGTAATGATCTTTCCCAAAATGAATACTGAAAAAATACGTTGTTAGCATCTGACACTTAATTACTTTTGATTTGTTTTCCTGTACAGGCCTTAAACTGCTTGTTGATATTAGGGTTCATCTTTGTTCCTGTCTACTTCGCTTCAGAGGTATGTCAAACCACCGAGATACTTGTTTGTAGTGGCTGATACAGCCATTTCAACTATTGCTTTCTCTCCAGAGTGTAGACTAATTGTTAGACGCGGTACGTGCCCTCAGCCCCCACCCCAATCACCGCCCAAAGGAGAGTTTAAATTTCTGCATTCTCTTTTTTTTTGGGGGGGGGGGTAGAATTTTTTAACGACCATCCCCTTCCACTGGTAGGACTGTCGAAGAAAGAAAGTCACTGCTATGATTTCAATCCGTAAACCTCTTGGAGACCGACAAAGTTTAAACCAATGTTCGAATCATATACCAAGAACAAGGTCAATACAATGTCAAACTTTCCAAAGCCCTGATATAATATTTTTTTCATCGATCTGACAATATCTTATTACATGTTAGATAATAAATGTAGTCTGTTTGAATTATATCAATGAACATCCCGTATCCACCGAATGTGTGTATGTGACATCATGAGATTCATGCCATTAATAAAAACATTATGTATGTTAAAACAAAATTAAAGAAACTAAAATCTGGAATTAAGTAATGGTAAAGTTTCTTAAAGCAAATTTTGATATCATATGAACTTGCAAATCATACAAATCTGAACCATTGTCTCAATATCTTGGTCAGGATTTGAAGGAAAAGTAGTATGACGTGTTACGACTCCATTCTTTTTCCAGGTTTCAACGGTTCCTGAATACCTAAAGCATCGATTTGGAGGGGATCGTCTGCAAATATTTATCTCCATCATCAACCTTATCATGGCTATCGTTATCATGTTTATCGGTAAGTATTTTGAGAACTTGATCAAATCATGATACCCTAATTATCTGCCTTTACTCGATTCAGTACACTTATTAGTCTATGATTACATGAATCATAAAACATTAAACATTATGCATTCATGCGTTGAAGAAAGTGGTGTAAAAATTCCTTCAGAAATCCTTATTTACTGAAGGATACCTAAACGAACCTTACCACAAGAAATAACTTTAGTTATTCTGAGATATTTATTGTATTATTGCCAAACAAATGAAAAGGTTAAATTTCAACGTTATTGGAAAGATAACACTAATTTAGAACGTCCCTCAAAACGAAAGGGCTTGAAAATGTCTTTAAGTGGGAAAATAACGATCATCAGTTGTCGAATCGACTTTAGTGATTGCAATCACTAAAGTACTAGTCTGATTTTAGACCCTTGTACCGAATGGTCGTACGTTTTGTGCTGCGCAAAGATTCAATCAGTTTAAATTGGACCATTACAAGAATTGGGTTATTGATGTAGACAAATGCTCATGTGTCTTTTTAGCTCATTTTATGTTTGTTATTACCAAAGAAAAACAAGAAGTTAGTCAGACACTCAATAATGTCCGACAGTAAACGGGTTTCCTTGCATAATATGAATATTAGGACACTGTTAACGTTTAAATTTCACAGATAGGACATACGTGACATGTTCATTATTCCTGCAAAGTTCTACATAATTTGATGTAGGCTGCAAATGTGACATAGTACCTTTAATCTATAAGATCCTGACAAAGTGTATGAGAGTGGTATAAACTTGCCATAATGTAAAGAGTCGGTCACAAATGCCATTACGAACTGCTACGAACGCCGTACGAACGATTTTCAGACAATGGAAATTCGGGAAGACAATGGAAAAACAGGGAGATTCGTACGAAATTATCGTTCGGACGAATCTTTGTGACCGTAGCATACGTGACATCCTATGCGAAATCGTTTATCAAGTAAATGTATTAAAAATGTATGGATGCTCCTAGCTCGTAAATAGCTTCGGAACGCATGACCCCAAAATATTCACAGATCTAATACACGATGGATACGTCCCACTTTTTAGAACATGTCAGACTAAACAGTCGGCTAAACTAATATTCTACAATAGACAACGGAATGTAATTTCCCCCAGCTCAGCACACGCTCATATTGTAATTGCATGCTTTCATACATGTACAATACATCATCATTGCCTTTGTCGTCCTGGTGATGGTACAGCATGTCTGACATAGCAACTTTTATGTTGCTATTGTATTACGTATTGTAACAGGTGGTCAACTTTGGCAAATGGTACATACCACTCTTTCAAGTTAGCTCATTGATGACTTATAAATGATGTTACAAGGGGAATGAGATCTGGAGGTTTTTTAGGGTGGAGCTTAGCAAGTTTGAACACAAATATTTCAAAAAATATTTAAAAATTTATGAAACACATTCAGAGGTATAATATCAAAATATAAGATGTATGCAGGACTACACACCAACAGGAATTAACTTGCATTCGGATGGCAGGGGCCCTTTAAACGCCTCAGCATATTTATATTTGAATAGCCGTCACAATAATAATATCAAACTTTTGTAAAGCACATTGGCTTGTTTCACGCAATTTTTCAAACTGGATTTTGACACATAAAGCAGCCGATGATATGTCCATACTTCAGTTGTCTGGTAAACACACTTAACACGGTCGGTAATACGGGCTCTTTATTCCTCTTTTTATAGCTCCTCTACAGTGGATATATTTACACAGTCATTTCCAAGTTTATTTAGGACTCGATCAATTTTATATGAAGGGTCCAACTGGATCTGCACTTGCATACAAGTTTGTATTATGTAAGTACAGAATTGTAATTATTCAACAAATGTGAGGACTTTGCTACGCAGGCGCAAGAAAAAAAACGGGAAGAAAGTACCTTGCCAATTGTCAATGGGTTCGACACACGAACCTGTGATTGCAAATCAATTAGGAGAAGCTCCCGTGTACTTTGAAGAGTTACAATCATGGAGAAAGAGAGTAAGAGAAAAAGAAAAACATAGGAAGGGGAAAAAACATAAACGTAGCCGTAGGGCGGTGAAGGAGACAGAAGGGGGGAGGGGGGGGGGCAGTGGTACCTATCCTGTTACTTTGTGTAGATGCGTTTGTCCGTATATTTGGGAAATGGCGGTAAAATTTTGTCTACTCATTTTATTCTTTTATATAATTAGTATTAGTACTTTTTTTAGACTTAAATTATTTCACATTTAGAAATCCAATACAGTATCTTTAAAAACTAGCATTCTATGACATTTTTTGGAAACTTGTACTCCAAAATTGTTATTAGTTTGTAACTTGCTTGCTCGCTAAAGAATGTCTCCCCTTACATCAACTCCTACTACGCACAATAATGGTTATCTCAGCAATCGTCACAAGAGTCGTGACAGCTCCACTATCTTTATGAAACGATGATCAATGTTAAAGGTATGGTATGGTATGGAGTCATGAATTTGGTTCAAATGAACATATTAGAAGCATATGCGATTCTACAATATTCAGTGATATTTGTCGCGGTTGAAATCGAGTCTAATGTTATGAAATTGTAAATAATAAACTCTATAATAGTTGTATAGCTCCCTCTTGAGGTCAAGATATTAATTCAGCTTTAAAACAATATTTCTTGACGAAAATCGACCGATTAGATATTCTCGTTTGAAAATTATATATCACAACTACATATTCTGAGATTTTCATGGTCGCAGCTACAGAAGTACGGCCGTAGGCGCTACTTGACATTTATCAAAATTTACCGGGAGCACCGGTAAATTTTTATATTCAATTTTTCTCGAAAGCAGAAGTGTCTTAGAGGCTAATTTTTCTTGTGCTTTTAAACATCCACAGGGGCATCCAAATTTATCAAAATTGTAAAGAATCACTATCCACCCAATTTTCTAAATTTCCCAAAACTTTGTATTACCTTTAACAAACTTGATTAAACTCAATCACTTTGACCAACAGTCCTTTCCTTCCGAGTACAAGGCCTGCTGATTCAATCTTTACTCGTCCTCCGGATAGGACGTAAAGCAGTAGGCTGCTTACTCGCAACATATAAACGCCTACTTCCAGGGGTAGATCCATAATTTTCTAAAGGTAGGGGGCACGATTCCGAAAGAAATTGGGGGGGGGGGTGTTTTGCTATGTACGAACGGTAAGCAAATCGGCGGGATTCAAAACAAGATGGCAATCCGATGTGATTTATGATTATATTCAATCTTTGTCTTGCTATCTGTCTATATACTATACATTGTCTTATTATGTTTAGTTTGTATTTACATTGCAGGTAACGTATAGTAAGTTTCTATATTTATACAATAATACAGACAATAAAACTTGAATCTTGAATCTTGAGTCTTGAACATTCTGCCATTCTGCAGGGAGAGATGTACGCCGGGTCCTTGGTCATCCAGCAGTCCTTAGGCTGGGACGTCTATACCTCCGTCATCGTCTTGCTCCTCCTGACCGCTGTGTATACGGTAGCAGGTGGTCTAAAAGCCGTCATCTATACGGATGCGATCCAAGCCGTTGTCATGATGATAGGGGCTTTCATTCTCATGGGAATCGGTAAGTTTTGTTTCATTTGTTTGTTCGAGATATAAGTCTATAAGTAAATATGTATTTCAAGGTGAATAATACGCATTGTAAGACCAACAGCATTTTTCTGGTAACCGATGAATTTCATTGACACCCGGCCACCCCGAAAACAACTTGTTTACTTCTTTTTAATTCCAGAAAGGTTCTGGCATTCATCGCCCCCGTTGGATCCGCACACTCATCCGGAAGCAAATTTTGTAATTTTTGAAGACTTGTTTTTGTTCTTTCAGCCTTCGCTGAGATCGACTGGTCCTTGGAGACTCTACGTCTCCGTTTCATGTCAGCGATCCCGAACACTACTCAGGTCTATGGTAACACGACATGCGGGGTGCCCACTGAGGAAACCTGGCATATCTTCCGTGATGCCAAGACATCGGACCTTCCCTGGCCGGGATCCATCTTCGGCACCCTTGTCCTAGGAGGCTACTTCTGGTGTACAAATCAGGTAAGGGTTCTTCTCCTACTAACCAGGCATACGATATACAGTTAGTTTGTTTGTTTTAATAGACATGATAGACGAAGTAGGAAAGCCTGAAATAGCTTCCATGTTGCTAAGACCTCGGACTTCCCCTGGCAAGGATCTATCTTAGGGAGCTACTTTTGGTCCACGAACCAGATGACTTTGTGTCTTTTATCCTCACGTAATCGATGATTAACGTCGATGTTGTCTTTGTGTGTAAGTATTATTTGTGTGTCCTACAAACCAGGCAAACAATAAAGTTTGTTGATCGTACTGGAATGATAGACGAAGTGGATGAACTTGTTGTCCTAAGATGTTGTCCTTGTGCATTGCTTCTACAAAGTACAAACCAGGTAAGTCTTCTGGTTGTTATTGTGTCGTATTATCGTAATTATCAGGATTCGCCTTCAATAATCTATTTCAGTTCCCTTGTCTTGGTCTGTTATGTCTGGTTTATAAACGATAAAAAAGCTAACCCGAATAAAAACTATTTAATCAACCAGGTAATAGAGCACGTCTATCATCCACGTCCTCATATGCCCTTGTCCTATAGATGTCACGTCTGCGAGAACCATCTAAGAAATTCATCTCTGCTGGTCTCATGATAATAGCTATCATCATAACCCGATGATTGTTTCAGTACCATTGTCCTAGGTTTTTGCTTGTAAAATGCGTAGTTTAATTACTATGAAGACATTGGTCGTGACAGCCAGTTACCATGCACCTTCTGCGTCCTGTTCTGTACCCTGTTTTGTGTGCATCTCGTGCACAATCTAGGTTAGTGCATAATCTGTTGTGATGCCATTGGTTTTGTTCAAATCTGGATGGCTTTTACCGTGCATCTTCAATGATCCGTTTTGTGACCCTGCCGGCTTTGTCTTAAGTTGAAGCCATTGGTGTACGACCCAGCTGAAAGTGTACTAAATATCCACCTTTGTCATTGACCCTATCAGGTGATTGTCCAGCGTACCCTTGCTGCAAGGAACGTGACTCACAGCAAGGCTGCCTGTATCATGACCGGGTATTTCAAGATCCTTCCCATGTTCCTAATGGTCATCCCTGGTATGATCAGCCGAACCCTGTGGCCAGGTGAGTAGCAACCCTTAAAGAACAGAGATGATACAAAGATTTCATTTATGTTCTGACGTCTGGACAGACCATAAAACAGAGGATCCGTGTGTGTAGGAGATTGGCCCCATGTATGTGCGTTAAATACCTGCTGCTCTCTTAAGAGGATATTTCAAAGGGCACCCCCCCCCCCCGTTCTATTCACCTGCACATCAAAAATCGGACGAAGAGACCTGATGGTTGAAGCATGGACTGTACAAATCTTTACCGTTATAGTGATTCTATCCGCTTCTGATGACGCCAAATAATAAATACAGATAATAATTATACATTTTAAAATGTTAGAGACTGGAGCTTGTAGACATTAGGTGGGGCCAAGACCAAGAGGAAACGTTCATGACTTTAATTTAACATTAGGATTCGGGTGTATACCGAGACCAAAACATCAAAACCCCAAGACAGAGACGAGTCTCGCTACATCACTAATACTGTTAGCGGCAGGCACCTTTGATATTGCTTTCCGAACGTATGAATGTCAAGACGTACAATCTTTTGATTCTTTAAATTTGTTGACTACAAGAGCTAGTAAAAAAAATATGTTTCCCGGCGCGCCTTCCGCACTTTCATTAGCAATAACACCTTTCTCTATAGACGAGAGATTAAATGTAGTAAAATACTTATGAAGATATGTTTCCACAAAATCAGCGAAGTCTATTCTTATATTGTAAAGAAAGAAACGTTACCAAACTTATGAATTTCTCTCTTTATATTTCTTGATGACAGATGAGATAGCTTGCGTAGACCCGGAAGTATGTGAGGCGGCTTGTGGTAATCCGGCGGGATGCTCTAACATCGCTTACCCAAGACTTGTCGTTGAACTTATGCCAACAGGTATGATATTATGAATCATTATAGTCGGTTTGGATTTGGATAAAATAATTTAAACTCGATGACATTCGCTAGACATTCCTTCGAAGGATACGTTATCACAATGTCTTGACAAAGTATGTATACTCCTCCTTTGGATTAACTTCATCTTCGATTTATTCCAGTTTCTTAGCGATATAGGATTTGTGATTAAGTCCCTATTTGGTGTCACAATTTTCACGATTTTTCATGCCAGTGATAATTTCAATATTGCAAACCTGGCGAAATAGAAATGTTGACCCCCCAATTATTTGACGCCGCTAAATCTCGAGATTTTGCATCGTTATTTTAGTTACTGAAGGCTTTATTGATTTTCCGACAGTTATGGCGTATCTAGCATGATGTGGAAGTGGTATACCTTCCCGCCTGCGAATTTTTTTTCCGTACTCGAGAGGGCAAATACCCCATGTGCGCATGCGCGTGATTTCTCTGCTACTTCCCATACGAAATGTACATGTATTCGCATCTACTGTGGACGATTCGCGTTCTACGAGTAAACGATGGCATAGTAGTCTTCAAACACAGACTCTGATTTGCCAGTTTGACAAAACAATTACGCATATATCGTGCGTAGCAATAGTACTAGTATTCAAGTCTGAGTAGTTGTATGATTCAGACATTTTAGTGCTTACAGAAATGCATCCCAAATTGAATAGCATGGTATAGTAGTCTGCAAGCACAGACGCTAATCGGACAGTTTGACAACATAGTGTCTTGAGTAGTGCTTTATATTCAAATATGTGTAGTTTTATGATTCAGACCCTACTGGTGCGTGTATTGGAAAGGCATCTCAACTTGCAGAGAGAGAGAGAGAGAGAAAGAGAGAGAGATATGGAGAGAGAGAGAGAGAGAGAGAGAGAAAGAGTGTGAGAGAGCAGTGGCACAATACATAGGCCTACCATGGGGTCTGGAATCATTAAACTACACAAACTTGCATAAAATCACTACTCATCAATACACAATATATTATTATGTCCTTGCAGACTACTATACTACACTCTACACATTGAGATGCATTTCTAACGCACGCACCAGTAGGGTCTGAATCATACATCTACGCAGACTTGAATAAAGTACTTCTCAGCACACTACTAGTATGTTGTCAAACTGTCAGATTAGCGTCTGTGCTTGCAGACTACTATACCATTCTATACAAGTTGGCGACTTGAATAAAGTACTTCTCAGCACACTACTAGTATGTTGTCAAACTGTCAGATTAGCGTCTGTGCTTGCAGACTACTATACCATTCTATACAAGTTGCAATGTATTTCCATATGCACTACTGGGTCTGAATCATACAACTACACAGACTTGAATAAGCACATCGCGACACATACGCATATTGATTTGTCAAACTGGCAAATCAGAGTCTGTGTTTGAAGACTACTATGCCATCGTTTACTCGTAGAACGCGAATCGTGCACAGTACATGCGAATACATGTACATTTCGTATGGGAAGTAGCAGAGAAATCATAAGTCCACGCGCATGCGCACATGGGATTTTTGCTCTCTCGAGTACGGAAAAAAAAATTCGCTTCCCGCCTCGTTGAAATAGCCAGGTCGCTTTTTTAAATTTCTGTCAGAAACGTTTAGTCAATTTTAGAGCATTTATGACTTTAATATCAATACAGTTTTTTCTTATTATGCCAGTTTTTTTATTTTTTGATGAATTATTTTAGTTTTATATATTCGAAATAGACATAAATTTGCCGATCTTCAAATCAAGCACCCACTGTAGCAAATGTACAAACATCATAGTCGATCGTACTCGTACAATTTGTGTAATTCATGTGCATTCAGTTGTAAAACTGCCATTCATGAAAGCTGCGATAAAATACAATTCATCTATCTATCTATCTCAACTTTGCTCTCAATTTCTCCTTCATCGTCGCAGGTCTTCGGGGGTTGATGCTGGCCACGATGCTGGCAGCCATGATAAGTTCGTTGACCTCCATCTTCAATGCGTCCAGTTCGATGTTCGTCATCGACATCTGGTACAAGATCAGGCCGAGGTCAACTGAGCTCGAACTCGTCATCGTAGGAAAGTATGTCCCACTCAATAAAATGATCTACATGTATTTGAATTATTTGAGTTTCATAACTAACACTGTCTACAAAAATTACCTTCAGTTTTGCACCATTTATTTTGTACACAATTAAATTTTGCACAATATCTAAATTTTCTAGTACCGTGAGTACAGTGGTGGGGACTACACTGCGTTAGAAATTGTAATATTATTTGGACTAAATACAGATTTTTACGATTCGGTATAATTTCTATTACATTTAAGTACATCATTCTATATTCCATGTCTTACAAATACTCAAATACTTACAAATACTTACAATATGATACCCCCATAATAATGTTCAATGCATAATTATACTCATTAAAATGTAACTTACGCCGGGGGTGGGGGGAGGGGGTAGAAGCAAAAAAGCTTCTGATCAACGGAGGAAAGTCTCACTAAATTTAAAACAAAATTTAATGCCGGAAAGTTACGAACAAGCAAGAAATATAAAGAAGAAAAAGGAGAAGAAAGATGTCTTCACATTACACAATTTGCTACCAAGTGAACAAGCCCCCAGATGTCAAATTTGTTGTCAGGATCACAAATAAAAACAACTTTAACTTTTACGAGTTGACCAACTGGAATTAAGATGTGCATGGTGAGGTGACATCTCCCCTCTTGCAACGCCTTTGAGGAGAGGACAAAAACAATGTTTCAGGCATTAAGTAACCAACTTTCGGCAAGGAGGTTTGTAAATAAATAAGTTTCTTACGCAAAACAAATTGTAGTTCATGGGCATGATCTACTTTCTACATTTTTTTCCTCAAACATTCAGATTGGCGACGCTTGTTCTTGTCGCGGTTGGGGTGCTATGGATTCCTGTTATCCAAGCGTATGGCTCTGGTGAACTCTTTGTCTACATGCAAGCTATTCTGTCATACCTGACACCCGCTGTGTTCTCTGTATTCACGGCGGCTATCGCTTGGACGAGAATCAACGAAACGGTTAGTACTCTTATTACATGATATATACAGGGGCGTGATTTTTTCAAGGGGGGGGGGGGGGTTAAAATCGGGCCCAAAATATTTTGCTCCCGAAAATTTGAAAATCGCGCCGGCCGAAAAGCCGCTCAGTGGGGGGGGGGGGGGGGGGGGGGGGGGTAAGCGGACACTTTTTTCTTTTTTTTTGGAGTCCAAAAAAAATCGCAACGACTCAGCCAGCCGAAAAGTCGCTCACGGGGGGGGGGGGGGGGGGTAAGCGGACACTTTTTTTTTTTTTGGTCTCGAAATTTCAAAACTTGACATTTTTTTTTCGTTGGGGGGGGGGGTAAGGTCACCTTTTTTAGGTCAGCCGTGGGCATAACTTTTTTTTTTTTTTTAATAATAAAAAAAAAAAAAAAATAAATAAAAAAATAACAATACCAAAGGGGGGGGGTTGAGTTTTTTTAGGGGGGTTTACACACATAAAAATACCAAAGGGGGGGGGGGGTTTAACCCCCAAACCCCCCCCCCCCCCCTGCGTACGCCCCTGGATATATATATATATATACACAGATATATATATTAACATACACACACATTCAGGTAAAACGTGCCAAATGGGGATATTTATCTTTGACTAACTTTACCTATCTTTACTATGCAATTGGGGATATTGGAATTTGAGGTGTTTTTAAAAAGATTGCTTTTCTTTGATGCATTCAACGTCAGATAAATGAATAACATTACATTTCGGCACAGAATAACAAGCATTATTTATACCTATACAAGGCTATTTAGCCCATAAAAGCCCTGTCAATATATTACAAATATACTTTAAACAATAGAAAACAATGTTAACAACCGCGGGTGGTGGAAGTTGCACTTGTTTGCAATTTAATTCCAAACAAAGAGACTACATTAATTTTGCCACACTCCACCCAGGTGAGGTAAATGGATACCCGGGAGAAATTCCTTGAATGCTTGAGCACCTTTCATGGGAGCTCGGCTAAAGCCGGGTAGGACTGCAAGGCCCTCAGAGAGAACAATATTAATACTGATGAGGCTACCCTGGGTAAACAAGACACATCATTATTATTATTAAAGGGGGACACACGGGCATGTGTCTTCCCCGGCTAAACGAAATCCACGATACCTTCAATACTCGGAAAAGTGAAAGAAAATGCCGAAAATTCACCCCTTTGCGCCATTGGCTTTATTTGAGAGCCCCCTCCCTTTCTTTTTAGCATCATCAGCAACTTTGACACCTGAAATTAAGCTTGTGTCCTATAATAATAAACAGAGTGGTCAGTCAATCTGTGCAGACATTTCGATTTGAATGTTGGACTTATATTTTTTTTTATCAGGGCGCTTTCTGGGGACTCGTTTGCGGTTTCATCGTGGGTTTTACCCGATTCATCCTCGATTTCGTGTACGGTGTTCCGTCGTGCGGACAAGAAGATAGTAGACCCAATATCGTGCGGGACTTCCACTTCCTACACTTTGCCGCCTTCCTCTACGGATTCACTATCATTCTCATAGTCATATTCAGCTTACTCACCGAGCCCATACCTCAACAAAAGGTACAAGTAAAGGGTTGAATGTTCGTTTAGTACTGGGCGTTCTTTAATTGACTGTATTCTTACTTTTGAAGGGTAAAGATTGATTGATTGATTGACTGATTTGTTGGTTGGTTGATTTATTTATTGGTTGGTTGATATATTGCTTGAATGAGAGGTTAATTAGTTGATTGGTCGATTGATTTGCAAATTGGTTCATTGATTGATAACCGATTGGTTAACGGATTGATTGACCGGCTAACTGACTGGGTGATTCATTTGGATATTGATTTTGTTTGATCGATTTGTTAATTAATTTACTGTTTGATGGATTGAATGTTTGTTTGATTGACTGGTTGTGTGTACTATTTGTTCCTCATTGCTTTGGAGGTCAGATGGGTAGATTGACTGATTAATTGTTACATTGGCTCTGACTTATTATATTCTTCCTCTTATATTGAAGGTATACATACGGACATACTGAAAAACAGCCTTTTTGGCTGAAAGTGTGTTTTTACCTTGTCTAAATAAAATGATCAACAACAACATCGAGGTATATTAAATCGATTTAATTGTTGATTGGTTACTTTACTTGCTGATTTGTTTGTAGTGCCTTCTCCGAAGACCAAATTATTTATTGATTAATCTTCCTTTTTAAATGTATATGTATTCATTTTTTTAAATCCAAAAAATATCTCTGTCTATTAGTTGGTACGGCTTACATTCTGGACGCGATTCTCAAATCTGCCAAGACTGCCGATGTCCGAGGAAAAAGCAGAAGATGAAAGGAAGAACGATGTGATTCGGGCAGAGAAAAAGAAGCAAGCAGCGATCAGTAAGTTTCCGTCTATTACTTATAACTATAAACTTTATTCTTGTTCTCCCCTCTTTTTCCTCCCCCTTATGCTGTCGATGGCTTATATTCGTGATTAAACATAGTAAAACACTATAATGTCCTTCAAGTGTAGCCAATTTATCAAATAAAACAAGTCAAGGCAAAGCGTAGCACCCCTTCGCAGGGTACAAATTGCCCATATATGTCAGAACAAGTTACCTCCATTAGACTACACTATTATATTACTAGGCAAGGAAGTTAACCACATTTTCACATATATAATTAGGTGTTTTTGCATATTTAATGAGCTATGACCTTTCACCTTTGACCTACTCCGAAATCGAACTTAGCCTGTATTTTGATACCATGTACCTTTATATCAAACTTCATTAAAATCCGTCAAACATTAATGAAGTTATCGATCGGAAACCAAATTTGTTACGGACGGACGCACGCACGCGCGGAAGGAAGGAAGGACGGACGGCAGCATTTCTATATCCCCTCCGACTTCGTCGGCGAGGGGATAACCAGATTCCAACCAATCTACTAGTCAATTAATCAATCAAACATTCGATTAATAAAAACGATTATTATATTAATTTTAACCAATCAAGCAATCAATCAAACAAATAATTTACAAATCAAGCAACCAAAATATTGCACTAAGTGCCACAGGCATAGGTATATGTGGCGTAAGAGTGGGCTAAGGGAGCTGCACCGCCGATAGCTTTGAAACTATACCAACATACGGGTAACCGTCACCTCATAATCATGCACCAAGGTGTTGCTTTTTAAGTGCTCTATCTTAATATTTTGAAGACTATTCTACAATATCACTATTATTCTTCGATCGCTTGCAAAACTAATATTTCTGGCGAAAATGTGCCCGTGCGCCATACCCATACGTATCTCGGCACCACAGCAGCCATAACTACAGGGCTCACAATGTATCTCTCCGGGGCGTCGATATAGAAGAATTTAAACAAAATCCAAACTCAACATTTATGTCTACAAAATAGCAAACACCGTTGCAAATCCATTAAAAATTCAAGTCGGAAGGGTGGGGCAAAATCAAATAAAAAAAAAAAACAACGTGTGATAATAGCAATTCAAATATCAGTCTTGCCGGTGGTGGTTAAAAAAAATCTTTATGAAATTTGGACAACAACTCAATTTCAGAGATTGTCTAGCTGATACTAGGGATAATACTACACTGTGTTTCCCACTGATGTTAATAGGGACTTTTAGATTTGCTTGGACTGATACGTGTGACGTCCATTCAAGGCAGTGCATTAAAAGGACGTCGATCGTAGCAATCCACGTTGTCGTTCGGCAAATCTAAAAGTCCCTAATGTACTGCTAGACAACATAATTATGACTACTCTTTCTCTTTCTTCTTTAACAGGAGCTCAAGAGAGAACGGGCCTGAAGTGGAAGGTGTGGAACATCCTCTGCGGGATAAGCGGAGCGCCCACGGACGGGGAGGACGAAGATGTCGAGGAACTGGAAGCGCCCGAGCAAGACAGGAAGGCTACTGCATTCGAGAATCCGAAATGGGCGCGTATTGCCCTAGTGAATGGGGGAATTTTGGGGGCAGTTTGTATTTTCATCCTGGCCTACTTTGGATAATACTGTAACGAATCTAATCTAAATGATTCTAAAAAGGTCCTCGTGCCTCAGTCGTACAGTCAGACCGACTCCAGACCGGCTGATTTTTGGTCATTGTTGGTTAGGTAATATTTTGTTTGGTCTATTGTCGGTCTCGTTTTTGTAAATGTGGTATACGAATGGGGTACATTATGATATTGTTTGTTCATTATCCTGGCCAGCTATGGTTTGAAATGGAACCCAAAATAAAGAAATCACACTGCTTCCCAATGATTGGATAGATGCAATGAATGCTACCAGTATAATGTACAAAGTATTCAAGGAAATAAGAAGATACATGTAGATTAGCCTATGAGGACAGAAGAATCGACTTTAATTGAACTCCAATCACATTTTTTCAATTGAAGTCAGTGAACTAAAAGTATGGCTTTGAAAGTTTGAGGGATATTGGCTGCTTGAAGAGAAAAGAGTAACTTAATCAACAAAGAAGGAAGGAGCTGCTTTAATATACAAATTCTCTACCTTCCATTTTTGAGGGGATTATCAATTTATAAATCTTGATATGATGATTTCACAACCCCAAAGAATATATTCATATCCTATACAAAGACAACCTTTCATGAACGGTTTCTTGATGAATGCAGTCGCCTTACCTGAACTTTATTTTTTATTTTATCAAACAATGGATCTTGATCTAAAATCATTAGTCGAGACGACATTGCTCAGTTTAATATGAAAATTATCAGTACTATGATTTGCACTTTATTTGTCAATATATTTGAGTATTCACGTTTCTTTTCTCCTTTATGTGTATTAGTATATTAACAAAGAAGATGTTGCTAGTTGTTTGACTTTGCACTATGAAAAAATTAATTCGCGTATATGTTGTGTTTTTGTTTTGTGTAAACAAATAAGCTACAAGCATCGTTATCCAATGAATAATTGCTTTTTATAATATGTCTTTCAAAGAATTGAACTGAAGAGACTTCGTGAGTAAACTATTTCAGCTTTCTGTTCAGTCTAGCGGTATACTCAGAGTCGGATGAGTGCAGGCAAAAAAGCTTCCTTTTGTCTCTCTGCAATGCCATTCTTTAAATCTATAGTACCAGTCTTTGTTTTTTTCTTTCACCTGTCGTTGTAAATTTGACGTTCGTTTTCCGGGATGTGACTGGCGTAGAAAACGTGGGGTCAAACTTCCGTAGGCATACTCTAACATTATCCCTTCTTTTATAATTTACCCGGGGGCCTTATGTTTGTTTGTTTTCGTGTTAGTTTTGCTACGAATTTCATTTCGGACTAACTTTGCATCATGAAATATAAAATTCATTATAACACTTGGTATACAAGTAATCAAGTACAATTAGTGTGCTGCTTTATCCACGTAGATAGTATTTGAATGCTTATCCGATGATTGCTTATAGTAGCCCTATACTAAAGGGAAAGAATTGTGAAGATGGAAATTTGTACTGATTTTGTATATAGGCATACTATAAACAAATGTTGTACTGAAATATGATATAAAATTATCTTGGTATCATTTACTACAATGTAATGTGCACAACGATTGCCAAACAATGTGATTTTATCTCACGAAGACTGAATAAAAAAGCAGATATTTTAATTCAACTATCAAAATGTATGCTCCTATATGCCCCCGCCCAAAATTCTGTATACGAAATGGGAAATAGAATTATTTGTGACATATCACGATAAAAATAAAAAGCATACCTCTAGTAGTTGTTGAGATATCACAGTAGCAAGGCTAAAACCTGTAATGACCTCTGTGACCTTTGAATAAGTTGCTCCAAAATATAATGAGATCGTCTTCCTATAGTGATACATACTATCCTCCATTTTAAAGTTCATATCTCAAGTGGTTCTTAAGATATCGCGTTAACGAGAAAGCGGGACGGACAGACAGACAATGCCGGATTATGCCTCCCGCACCACTTTTGGTGGGCGGAGGCATACAAATGTAAGGCTGAATATAATGACAGATACTAAATATATTTCTTATCAACAAAAAAGAGAAATTTAGGAAATTGAATTAAAGAGCAGAAGCAAAATAGTGGAGCCGACATTAAATGTCTAGTGAGTGTGAGAGAAAAGGGTGATCCCTTGGTGAACCGGAGCAGTTCAGGGGATAGTAGGGACTTTTAGATTTGCACGTCGACATAGTGAACTGCTACGTGTGACGTCCTTTTAAGGCACTGGCAGTGCCTTAAAAGGACGCCACAGTGCAAATCTTAGAGTCCCTATTGAGAGCTCATGCAGGCAGATCGAGAGACGCTAGGTGAAGAGAGAAAGAGAAGGGACGGGTGCATGGGGTGGATGGAGAAAGGGTGGGAGCGAGAGAGACAGAAAGAGAGGGAGGGTAAAAGAGAGACGGAGAGAGAGAGAGAGAGAGAAAGAGACAGAGAGAGACACACAGAGAGGGTGAAAGCTAGAAAACAAGATAAAGAAAGAAATGGAATACATAGAGCAAAAGTGGAAGGAAAAGGAAGGAATGCAAACATAATTTCTCTCTCCCTCTCTTTGTACGATAGTAAAATAAACAAACTTTTCCAAACAACTGATTAACCAAAGCACATGCTTCTATCTCCCACCAACCGACATGCAGAAATAGAGCGCCATTAGTCAATAAAATTCCACTAAAAGTGACAAATGCACACGTTTCCATGGTAATCATGGACGAACAAGCATGACGAGGGGGCGGGGCATCTTCCAAACCCGACAATCTCAAGATTCATCAACAACAAATAATTTTCTAAGCGAATGAGGTAAGATGATAAGTCGACGTCCTTGTGGTCTTTAAACAAAACCTTTGGATTTTGAACATCGTCTCCTTGTTACGACCCGCAGAGACAATGCAGTTTGTTGACAATTGATAATTACCATTTCGTTTATCTTTATTACAATTATCTTTGGTTGCTTAAATTGGAACTTGAACACACCCAAAGCATACCCTAAATCTTAGCAAAATCTTACCCATACCGGTACACAGTCATGATCAATCGACACACCACCACGAACATGGGCGAGACATACCGCATTTTCTCGCCATAAGCTTTGATCTACGATTCTGCATAACATTTGATAAAAAAGTTTCATCTCTTTATCATCTTCTACAGCAACTAAAATATTTCAAAAAGGATCTTTTTATCAACTTTCTTGCAGACAATTAACGCTCTTTCTTTGTTTTGTACGAATTCATGATCGGGTGGGAAGAATGGGCAACTCGACGTCGAACGGTAATTTGGAAGCATGGGATATCGTCGTCATCGTCATCCATTTCGTCCTCGTCTTCTCTTTAGGAATATGGGTAAGCTCAAATGATTTAATCTAAACCCTGAATCATAACCATTGATTTTCTTCCTAAATCCTTGCATAACTGTTTTGTTGGAAATTCGTTTGTTATTTAAAACTTTGGTATTTGCCTTCAACCCCTTTGATACTTTTAATTTTCCTTTTGATTTTCGAGAAGAATTCGATTTAAAGTAAATTTATTTTTGTCATTATGGACATCCTGTCCTTAAAACTCTCGCAAATACTCGATTTTCTATCATTATATTCCGTCGTATCTTGTCTCAGTATTTGTTCAATAGTTCAGTTATTTAATGGGGGGGGGGGGGGTTGTTAACGTTTAATGCCATTATGCTCCTGAATATTTGTTGTTGATGATAAAGTTTTAGGAAAATCCACATTTGTCTAATTTCAAAATATTTAAAGAGTATGCATCACACGCTCCACTTCATTTACAGCTTCAGGTTGCAAGCCAGGCACGAAGTAATTAACAGAGTAATTAACAGAGTGGTAGATAAATTAATCAATGTATACATAAATGTATAAATATTTAGATAAATATATAAATATATATTTTAAAAGAATCTATACCATTCGCCTATAATCACATTCTCCGTATTCACATCCTATATGAACATGTAATCATTAATAAACCTAGTTAATTAAAATTGACCTATTTGCAGCTAATGTAAATTCAAAAGTAAGTATTATATTAACTAAATATTTTGACAGACAAAAGGGAGGAGAAAGAGAGACAGAGACAAAGAGAGAGAATGGGGATAGAGTGACAGGGAAAGGGAATCAAACAGGCAAAGGCAGAGAAAGAGAGAGAGAGAGAGAAAGAGAGAGAGAGAGAAAGAAAGAAAGAAAGAAAGAAAGAAAGAAGGGGGCTGTAAAGAAGAGGCGAATAAATGGAATCGGGTTGTAGATTGAAATGTGGTGAACAAAAAGATGGAAGTAGGAGAGAGAGAGAGAGAGAGCAAAACATTGGACAAAAAGGGGAATCAGGAGAAAAGGTGACTGATAAACGAAAAAGAAAACTAGAAAATGCAAAAGACAAACGGATTTATAAAAAAGAAGAAAAAAATGCAGACAATGGAAACTAGAACGATGAAAATGCCACATATGACATAGATGACGATGTGAAAAATTGACGCTGATTAAAAAGGATGAGGAGGAGGAGATGTTACAAAATCAAAATCAAAATGACTCCATATTCCTTATTGCTAGATTTTTGCTTTCCTGTGGTGCTATTGCTCCTGTATTGCTCTGTTTATAGAGAAAGCAGAGGCAATTGGCCCCAAAACAACTTTCTATTGATGTGAAAACCAACCGATAATTTCCGAATAAACAATAGTAGAAGAGTATAACATCCTTCTTAAACACGCCCTCACACTCGAGCTCTCTTCCGCTTAAAACACCCTCATACCATGAACCTACTAAGAACCCACAATCCCACCAAGACACACCCTCACACTACCCATCCTTCTAAATAGAATAAAGAAAAACACAAAAAGTTCACACTGACCCACACTTATTCCTTGGTATGTAAACTGCGGTCTCTATGGAAACTTATCATTTTATCCCTTAGATAAACATGTTCAGATTTTCAGTTATCAAAAGAATTAATGATTAAAATATGCAAATCTTGCTCGAATCACAGTACTTTTTGGTAGTGTCACGTTTTTTAACATGACATTAACGCGTGCACTTAACTGGTCCAGTTAGCACGTCCTTAATTGAACCATTAAAATCTGTTACACCAAATATACGGAGACAATTACTGAATTATGAAAATCTTGTATAATAATGTAAACAGTGGAGAACAAGGAGTAGAAATATGACAAAATATTCAGTCTAAATGATACGAAAACCATTAACTCGAGATAATTGACAGATACTATTCATTATTGGGACGATAAAGAAGGATTTAGTTCAAGGTGCACATTGAACTAAAGGTTAATTGATATCTGAAGTGTAGAGAGTCTACTACTATCACTGTATTACAAACTAATGGCAAACGTACCTCTTTATTACTCACTATTACTACATGTACTTACTATATTACTATTAGCGAGCTCTTATTAATAAGAAACTCTCACGCAATTCCTGAATCTAGAAATGATACCATCATCACGGCAATCATATTTTGTATATATTTAATTTAAGCTTTCGTCAACAAGTCTATACCACGGACTAAACTCAAACAAGAAGAGAATTGTTACACTTTCATTCAAATCATTATTCTTCGAAAAGTTTCCTAACATTAAAAAGATATCCAATAAAAATACAGGCATGAATGGATGTCAGTCCTTTCAGCGGTCCGTTGACGTTTTCAAGATTATTCACCGCTATTTGACAACATAATTTAATCTTCTATTCATTTTCTTCGAAAATCAAACAATTTAACCTACATAAATTTTTCATTGAATCATGGACGGGAAGGCATGAGACATCAGACAAAATAGAAACATGCTATTTTCTTTATTTGATCTGTGAAGGTATCATGATGATGGCAAACAGTCCATGTCGGATTCGCCATTTTGTAATCACAAAATTATTGCGCGAGCACGAACACCTTGAACATTGTTATATGTATACATCATGTTATAAAGTGCATTGTCATTTTCCAAAAATTACTCTTAATTTTGTTAGGTGTGTTCACTTGAATATACAGGACAGGTTCGTTTTAAAGTAAAAGTGTTTGCTTTATGATAATCATAAAAGTTTACATGAAGGTGATTTGTTAAATATATATTATGAGTGAACTTGCCAAATAATCGATTTAGTTTAGTCTTGTTTAATTCTATATCATGTATTGCAGAGGAAAATGTGTTTAGTCTGATCAATTCATATTCGTTTATTTTGTTGTTATCCATCTGTACATTTATCTATTCATTCGTCTATGTAACAGTATTCACCTAGCACAGTGGAAAAGGAGCTTTTCAAAAATTGTTTATTGCAAAATGTTTTGTAATAACAACACTATAACTGATGTGGTGCTTAGGAACATTGGAGGCCCAACAAAACGTTGACTCCAACTTACAGCTTCAATAGATCACATTAGATGTCTTTTAACTAATATCCGTAGTATGCTCATGTACTTTATATTCTATACATTGGTTAAGAAAACGTTTTTGTAACGGAATACATTAACGAAATCGGTAAAAAAAAAATATATCTTCAGTTTTTGTTATTCATGGTGTACTCATTTAAATCATTATAAAGTACACATTTAGTTCAAAAGTGATTTCTTATCATCATCTTCGAGGTGTTGTGGTCTAGTGGATTCACCGGACTGTGGATCGCATGGTTCCCGGTTCGAGTCCCGCCGCGGCACTAATGTCCTTTGGCAAGACATTAATCTACATTTGCAATACTCTACCCAGGTGAAGTACATGGGTACCCGGTAGGAAGAAATGCTTGAGCACCTTTTATGGTAGCTCAGCTAAAGCCGGGGTAAAAAAGACATGTTATTATTATCTTTATCTGTTTAATTCTTCTATTTTTGCTTCATATGCGAATTTACTGGCATTGTTCAATGTGAATTATTGAATCAACGTGTATCATTTACATGGATATATTGGAAGGGAAATTAATATATTCAAACCAAATCAAATCTAAAATAGTTATTTATTCGTGCAACTATCTATCTATCTATCGATCTATATTTAACTACTAATCCATTTGTTTTCCTATTCCCTCCATCTTTCTCGCAACAGATTAGTGCAACATGGTTTTCTTCCTATCTGTGCATTTCTTATCATGTCATAACAAAACAACAGCAAAAGTTCGTTTTATTTATTGGAACCTATAATCTACAAGCTGAGCTTTTCAATAGGTTCCTCACATTGCACCCTGTATAAACCTACTATTCAATACAATACATTTCGACGTCTTTTCAAAGAATTGGTTATATGAAAGTGTGACACTTTTAGTGTATTTCATATTATGTTCTAATTTTGTCAATTATGTGAATTCTATGTGAATTCTTTTTTTGTGAAATGTGAAACAAATAAACTTGAAACTTGAACTTGAAAAATGTTTAAGTAGTAAACATTAATTTTTCATTCGAAGACCGTGCCAATATTAATATTGAGAGACAACCATGCACCAGCAGCGCATTACCCACGACAACATTATTCGGTTGTTATAGCATCGAAAGTAGCTCGCTTTAAACCTACATTAGTGAGATTAAAGACGAAATAAAGAAGCATAAAGTCCACGATGGCTTGTTGATAAACGATAGAGAGTGTGGACAAAAATCCTTAAGATATAGACATAAAAAAAGGCGGACAGATCAAAACACATTGACGTATCTATGTATAGATTTTCCAACATCATGAATTCATAACAACAGGTTAAAGATAATATGTCCCCTTTGCAGCCAACATCAAATTCTGCAGAGCTTTGCAGGAATTATAATTATGTCATGTATGTCCTATCTGTACAATTGAAACATTAGCAGTGTCCTAGTATTCAAATTATGCAAGGATATCCGTTTACCTATTGAGTGGCTGACTAACATCTTGTTTTCTTCGGTAATAACATACATTAATTGAGCTGTAACAGGTACAAGAGCATTTTTCTACATCAATAACCCACTACTTGTAATTGCCAAAATTAAACTGATTGAATCTTTGTGCAGCACAAAACGTACGACCATTCGGCAAAAGGGTCTAAATATCAGACTATTACTAAGGTGATTGCAAGCACTTAATTCGATTCGACAACTAATGGTCGTTATTTTCCCACTAAAAGCCATTCTCAAGCCCTTTTTGTTTTGAGGGAAGTTCTAAATTAGTATTGTCTTTCAAATGCCGTTGGAATTTAACCTTTTCATTTGTTGGGTCTGCAATTGGGACATAGTACCTTTAATAATGTAGACGATACTTCTGCGACTAGATTTGTCGAGAAGGTCGTGAAGTTGGTAAAAGAAATAGACAGTGAGAGAGAGAGGAGGGGCAGCAACGGCAGCAGTATCAACAAAAAATAAAGGAAAGAGGTCGTCAACAATTGCGATTTGTCAGCAAAATTTTGAAATTGTTATATCTGTTGACAGAAAATGTTAACTTGGGGTGTGTCACACCCGGCCTTTACCCCTGTCTAGCCATGCCCCTAATTAATGGCGTCTACAAACAATCCACACAATGGCCCTCTTCACCCATGAGATAATGGACTATGCATTGTATCTTTGGTTAGTCATAACATTTTCACGTTTCAAAAAAGGGGGTAAACGCTCAAACTAACCACTCCCTAATCCACACCGTCATGGTAATCCAAATGTATTTTCAAAATTAACTACTGAAAATCAAAGTTTATCATATACCAAGGAGTTACTGTTTGTAATGTTTACATGATATAGCTTTTTTTGTTGTTGCTATTTAACCCTCTAAGCCATGATGTAAACACACGGGTCTGGAAAATTATATTATAATCTATTTTTCGATTTGATTACTGAGTATTGCAATTTTTTCGAATGTTTACATGACTTACATTAGCTTCCGTTTGTATTCAATATAAACACTAGCCTTATAATCTAAATTATAGTGATCATAATTTTTTTTTTCGTATTCGACCTCGAAAATGTGAAAATCGTGCCGACCAATATCTCGCTCATTGGGGGGGGGGGGGGGGGGGTAGTGATCATAATTTTTTTCTCGTATTTGACCTCGAAAATGTGAAAATCTTGCAGACAAATATCTCGCTCAGTGGGGGGGGGGGGGGGGGGGGGTAGTGGAGCATCACATTTCTTGGGGTATATGACTCCGAAAATGTGGAAATCGAGCCTACCGATATCTCGCTCAGTGGGGGGGGGGGTAGTATTTATAATTTTTTTTTGGGTATTTGACCCCGAAAACTTTTTTTTTTATTACCGAAAAAAAAAAGAAAAAAGGGGGGGGGGGCCCGTCGGCCCCCCCCCCCCCCGTGGATCCGCTCCTGGGGGGGGGGGGTACCTATATGTGAGTATCTGTGTATATGTGTGGGTGTTTAAATTGTCAAATCAAATGTTATTATCCTTAAAATAAATTATTTCCTGATGAAACGAATGTGCCCCCCTTTTTTTTATTAAAAAAAAACAACAACCTGGAAACTGCCTCGGGACTCTACAAAATAATTCAGCATTAATATTGAACTGACAAAAGTGATTAATCTCTCTCTCTCTCTCCCCACTCTCCCCCCCCCCCCCCCCCTCTCTCTCTCTCTCTCTCTCTCCATCTCTCCCCTCTCTATAGCTATCTCTCTGCTTCAAGGTAAAGGGTTATTGCCCATGTTACAGACCCAGATATAGATAATCAGTTATTACAACTATTAAGTCATTACTACTAATTTGGACATTATACCATCAGATACAAATATTGCATGCTCCTGTTAAAATTGATTCACGACCTTTAAACACGAGATGAACTCTGGTGTACGTGTACACCTTTGCTCCGCTGCTCTAGAATTATTCCCATATTGTTTGCTAACTCCTTTTTCCCTTTCAAGATAAGAATATTGACACTATGAATGACATTTATCGTCCCATATCATTAAGGGGGCAAATACTTTAGTATAAGCCAAAGTCAAAACTATTAGGACTGTTGTTCTGATACAAGTCATAATTCTACAAAAGTTACAACGACAACAATAACCTCTCATAGCATGTACTTTGAACAAAATATGACATAACACCTAATTTCTAACAGTAACATAGTTACACATTTCAAGATCATGATAACACAAAGTGTACACATATTGGTATCTGACAGTGACCCACATATGACAAAATAATTTTAAGATGTCTCCCATTATTTTGACCGAAAGTTTAGAAGACCGAAGTTTCACAAGATCATTGAAGATCAAAAGCCGACGGCTTTAGGTCCTCACTGAGGGACCTGGGGGGTGTTTCACAAAGATCCTAAGTAGAACTTAACTCTAAGTTGGACTTAAAAAGTATGGACAGCCATTAGCATCTTTGAAAATATTTTGTAAAAGTTATTTTGAAAGGCATTAATTGTTTATTCAAATTATTCATATTTTCTATCATCAAGGAGATTTCATGTTCTGGATGTGGAATTTATAAAAAGTCTAAAATACTTGAATTTCTGCTTTTGAATATATTTCATTTTAAGACTCCAATGGCTGTCCATACTTTTTAAGTCCAACTTAGAGTTAAGTTCTACTTAGGATCTTTGTGAAACACCCCCTGGTAATGAGGATTAATGCCTTACCAATTGGCACTAGCACATCGCCGGGTCACCGGATTACGAGACCACTGCTCTACCGACTGAGCTATCGCACCTCCTCAAAAAAAAAAAAAAAAAAGTTGCGTTGGCCGGGAGTCGAACCCGGGTCAATTGCTTGGAAGGCAACTATGCTAACCGCTATACCACCAACGCTTCATAGGGACTTAAGTTATTTTAAGAGTATTATTTAATACGGTTCCCTTTTTCAAACCTTTTTTTCAAGTCCTTAACTTAACTTTCGGTCTAGTCCATGGAATTCAGGTAGGTGTCAGAGACAGCGCGATACCGAGAGCCTGTAGTACTGTGGGCCTCGAGACCGAAATTGCGGTCTTGTGGACATTCGTTCTTTAAAGATACTATGTCCCTTTTGCAGCCAACATCAAATTCTGTAAAACTTTGCAGGAATTATGAATATGTCCTATCTGTGAAATTTAAACATTAGCAGTGTCCTAATATTCAAATTATGCAAGGAAACCCGTTTACTTGCTAGACTTCACTGTCAGACACTAATGAGTGACTGACTGGCTTTTTTTCTTTCTTTGGTCATAACATACATAAAATGAGCTGTAAAGGGTACATGAGTATTTGTCTACATCAATAACCCACTTCTTGTAATGGCCAAAATTAAACTGATTGAATCTTTGCGCAGCATAAACGTATGACCATTCGGTACAACTTGGTCTGAAAATCAGACTATTACTTACTGGCTCTATAGCTCTTAAGTCGATCCGACAACTAATAGTCGATACTTTACCACTTAAAGACATTTTCAAGCCCCTCCCCCCCTTTTTTTTGTAAGGAAGTTTTAAATTAGTATTATCTTTCAAATACAGTTGGAATTTAATTTTTTCATTTTTTGGCCTGCAAATGGGACATGGTACCTTTAAAGAACGAATGTCCACAAGACCGCAATTTCGGTCTCGAGGCCCACAGTACTAAAGGCTCTCGGTATCGCGCTGTCACCTACCTGAATTCCATGGACTAGACCAAAAGTTAAAGAGATTTAAATTAAAGGTCTAGCTTACCTTCTGTCTTGGAGGCCTTGAGGCCTTTCGGTCTCGAAACAACATCAATTTTTACTAAAGAATATGATTTCTTTTTTGTCCCATTATTTTTGTTGTCATCAGGCGCGGATCCAGGAATTTTCAGGGGGGGAAGGCCAAATTTAAAATTATGCGAGCCAAATATTGGTACGTGTTGGTAGGTATTTGCGATCAGGTAGAGCGTTGCGTAAATTAGCGTGGGGTCTTGGGGCGACGCCCCAGTGGGGGTCAAGGGGTAGAGCCCCCAAAAGCCCAGGGGGCGTAGGCATTTAATTACGGTCAGATGAGCATATTTTGATACTTATTTGTGACACAAGCAGGGCACGAATTGCCGTAGGTTCCAGGGGGTGGAGCCCCAAAAGGTCAGGGGGTATAGGCATTTAATTACGGTCAGATGAGCATATTTTGATACCTCATTTGTGACACTGGAAGGACACAAATTGGTGTGGGGTCAAGGGGGCGGAGCCCCCAGTAGCTCAGAGGGTATAGGCATTTAATTACGGTTAGATGAGCATATTTTGATACCTCATTTGTGACACTGGCAGGTCACTAATTGGTGTGAGGTCCAGGGGGCGGACCCCCCAGGAGCTCAGGTGTTTTGCGCATTAAATAATCGTCAGATGAGCATTCAGGTGCCCGTCGTAGAGCCCTCGATGGAATCCAGGGGGCAAAGTCCCCGGAAGCTCAGGGGTTTTAGGCATTTAATCACGGTCAGATGAGCAAATTTTGACACCTAATTAATTGTGACAAAGGCAGGTCACTATTCTTCCTTTCTTTCTTTATGAATTTGCCATTTTCCAACAAACGCATGAAAAGTATAATTTACTAAACATTGTGGAAAAATCTCGTAAAATTATGTCATTTCAGCAACATTTGTAAATCACCGGTATCGAATAAGAAATAAACCACGTTTGAATTACATTTCCCCCCCCCCCCCCGATCCACACGTTGTAGGCGGGATTAATCGTTCTCCACTTCATTTCACCCTTTTCTTTTCTTCTTCCTCTCTTTTGTTGCCTTTTAGCTCTTCTCTTTCCCTTTCCTCCCCCCCTTTTTTTTTGGGGGGGGGGGGCGGGGGTGGGGGGAGGCAACTTTTTGGCGGGAAAACTGCAACTGATATCCCCCTTCTTTTCTTTTCTTCTTCCTCTTTTTTCCTTCCCTTTATCTCCTCTTTTCCTTTTTTCTTTCCCTTTCTTTCCCCCTCTCTTATTTTTGATTGGGGGGGGGGGGGATAACAGTTGGGAGGCAAGGCCCTTTCGGCCCCTCCCCCCCCCCATCTCCTACGTTTTCCCCATTTCTTTTCTTTTTCCTCTTCTTTCTTTCCCTTTCTCTCCTCTTTCCCTTCTTTTCCTTCTCTCTCTCTCTCGCCCCCCCCCCTTTTTTGCGGGGGGAAGGGGGCAAGGTCCGCTTGGCCCCCCATGTATCCGCGCCTGATTGTCGTTACTCAACAGTATTGTAACGAAATGACGTATTCCATCAGTTTTCCTTCTTTGATTGCTTTTAACTCAACTTTCAGAATTCGATTTAAATCCCTTTTCAGGCGGCATGGGGTGGTGGCAAAAATTCAACGACTGGGTACTTTCTTGCTGGTAGAGAGATGTCATGGTGGCTTGTAAGTAAAAAATAAAATTTATGGTCGTTATAGATTGATTTTGTCAAAATTGATTTCATATTTCTAAATATTGGCATAGCAATTTTTTAAAGTTTGGTAGAGAAAAAAGGTTAAATTTTTTTAATTTTCTGAAAACATCATAAAAAAGTTTCATATATATTTTACATTGAGTGAAAAAGGCTTCAACTGATTTGAGCAAGTCCCCTTCTATATATTTTTTTCTTCATTTTACACATTTTGTGTGTAATTCCACAACTTTGGTATCTCATTATTACGATAATATACTTTAAGCTTCTTTGTCCGTGCATGTCTTTAGGATCCCCTTGTACACGTGGGTTATTTCGGATTATAAGTAATGTTGCTATTGGGTGTGCTTAAGAACAATTTGTATATAAGGTGACGTTACCATCTTCTGTTTAGAAAAAAAAATGAATTTATGATTCTAATCTAGGTGGGACTGTCACTTTACGTCACCAACATCGGAAGTTCGACCTTTATCGGCGTAGCGGGAACTGCATCCGTGTCAGGTTATGCCGTCATATCCTATGAATACTACGTAAGTACATGTATGTCGCTCACACTGCGTCACTTGCTGACGTAGGAATGCGTCATCGATTGGCGCAATCTTTGGCGCATCATTTGAAAGTGTTACTGTAAAAAGAGTGAAATCACAATTAACAGTGAAGACATTGTTGAAGTACTGGCGCATGCGCCAAAGGCCTTCAAGCGCTTGATTAGCGTAAGTAATAACGCAACTGAAGTGAAGCCTCGTTTGAAACGGGTGCTAAGGATTGACTTGACTTGGTGCGAACGCCTTGCGTCACGGACGCGGTACACTTGTTAGACTGTCTGATGGAATAAGTGAGAGTCTGGTCCTATAGACCAGTTCACGGTTAGCACATGTCCCACATGACCCCAATATCCACAGATCTTCAAAACATAAGGGCCCGAATTCACAAAGCAAGGTTTAAGCTCAGACCAAGGTTTGAGCTCAAACCTCTTTTTGTTTCGCCAAACCTCCTTTTGTTTCGCCAAACCTCCTTTTGTTATTTACAAACCTGGTATGTAAATAACAAAAGGAGGTTTGGCGAAACAAAAGGAGGTTTGAGCTCAAACCTTGCTTTGTGAATTCGAGCCAAAGAGGTCCCACTTTGTAGATTTTGAAATAGCCTTTGTTTCCCCCCTTTTCAAGAATACTTCCACCTGTGTATCGCCAGGGAGGTGACTCCTTGGTGTCCATGGTATCATCGAGTTCACTGCTTGTGCTTAAATGAATAATGATTACTTAACTTGCATGAGCACGTATCCAGAATTATGTCTCCGTGTAATTCACAATTTGGTCTGCAATGACCTTTATCTGCTTATGTTTGTAACTATGAACTGCCTTGATTGATTGATTTTTATTCGACAAGCTTCACACATACAACAATATATAATTATAACAGATCAGAAATAAGTCAGCTTGAACAGGATTACCCTCGAAAGCTCGAGAGCTTATTTCAAGTTAAAATAGTAATAATTATTTACAGACGGATAAGAAAAATAAAAGAATTACTTATTAAAGATAATTATAATAACAGCATTAAACTGATGATAGAAATGATAATAAGTACAAGAAGAAAAGGAAGAAGGAGAAGAAGAAAAAGAGGCGGAGAAAGAAGAGGAAAATAATGATGAATTTGTAGAATTTCTATAACGTACGAAAACATAAGTATATACAAAATGAAAAAGTATGAAAGCAGGATGACGTGATGCAAGCCTTCTGTATCTATTGTGTATAAGCAGGCTGCTTATCCTTCCTAAAAGTTTTATTTTAGTAAATGAAAGAAGAGAGGCGTTTCCAGCAAGTACCGATCTTTATCACAAATGTCATTTTATTATTGGTCTCAGTCTTCATAGTATGTTTCTATTTTTGTTATTTTCTTGAAGGCTCTCATGGCACTGTTACTCCTTGGGTTCATATTCTCACCTGTCTATTTCGCAGCTGAAGTGAGTAACCTGTATTCATCTTTTCAAAGTCAGTGATTTTTTTGATTTTTTTTAAAGATAAAAATTGAACAGTTTAAACTGTAAAACGATTTCTAAATAACTATATCTTTGTATAATACTCGATGGAATAATAGTATCATGTCACTTTCGGTGTCTCAAGACTAGCACATGTTTCTCTCGCGTAAAATAAATTTGTTACGACAACCGTTTTTCCAAAATGAGTGATCATAAGAAAGCAAGAATATGCTTGGAAATAAACAACCATTGGATCTATGATTTTAAGTCACATACCAGGGACTTGGTAGTAAAAGATCGACGCATTTTTAAAGGCACTAACGAATCAATTACAAGACCACCAAGCCATCATGCTTCCTCGATCAGAGAACAATACCAGATTTCGTCGGATTCATGCGCTAACATTATTTGTTAATAAAATAATGTAATCTATGTTTTTGATGTTATGAATTACACTTCCATTTTTGTTTCGCTCTCTCTAGATTGCGACGGTGCCCGAGTACCTTCATTTACGCTTCGGAGGTTATCGTCTTCAGACGTTCATCTCCATCGTCAACCTTACCGTAGCCATCGTCATCCTGCTTTCCGTAAGTCGATTGTAGGGACTTTTAGATTTACACGACGAGAGCGCGGACGGCCGCGTGTGACATTGTGTTAAGGCACTGGGCCGTGCCCGGCAGTGCCTTAAAAGGACGTCACATTACCTTAAAAGGATGTCACTCGTGGCGGTCCACGTTCTCGTGATGTAAATCTAAAATTCCCTGTTATATTCAAGGATGACGACATTTTTGATACTGCACATAGGATGGGGCGCCTGCAACCTGTTTATTTATTTTTCGATACGCCAGTGTTTATGTGACTGCTATACATTCTTAATGTGACATGCAGGGAATGTTCATTCTTTAATAAGAATAATAATAGTTCGTCCTTATATAGCGCATTTCAGCACCGCAGGCCCTCTCAATGCGCTTCACAGATATATATTATTACCCCGGTCATCGGATTCATGCTTATCCGCACACAAGGTATGCACATTCTCCACTCCCTGGGGAGCATTCCAGCCAGTCACCATTTTACAAGCGCCATTGCTAATCAAACCACATTGGCTTTCGCATCCTACCGGGTACCCATGTAACACCTGGGTGGAGAGTGGCAAATGTAGATCAATGTCTTGCCAAAGGACATTAGTGCCGCGGTGAGACTTGTGATCCACAGTCCGCTGACATATCCACTCGACCACGACAAGAAAACATTTTGAAATCATCTCCACATACCTTGTAACACACTCTAAAAGTATATAGAACACTCAGCATTCCACGAAGCTTGTTCATAACGCTCCATCATCCATCTTGTATCTGTCTTTGAATTGAATTGAATTTATTCATTACTTTCATAAAAACATACAAAGGCAAAGAATAAAATTAAGTATTTCTTGCAAACATAGATAAACCAATAAAATGGAAAATGCACTAAAGGAAATTATGAAGTGGTTGGATCATCAAAGAAGTTACGGAAATTTATAAGCAGATGATCATAAAAATGCACGAAAAAAAAAAAAAAAGGGACAAAGAAAATTCAATAATACAATGGTAATTATACACATAAAAATTGCGGTTGTCAAAGCAATTTCTAAATAACTATACCTTTTAATAATACCCGATGGAATACTATTATCATGTGACTTTCGGTGTCTCAAGTAGCATGTTTCTCTCTTGAATCTCTTACCGTCAGGGTGAGATGTACGCTGGCTCGATCGTCATCCAGCAGGCCTTGGGCTGGAACATCTATACCTCGGTGATCAGTCTCCTCGTCCTCACCGCCATCTACACCGTGGCTGGTGGGCTCAAGGCCGTCATCTTCACCGACGCTCTCCAGGCCGTTGTCGTGCTCATCGGCGCTTTCATCCTTATGGGCCTAGGTAGGAGTCGGAGAAGAAATTCATCGTCAAAGATGTACAATATATTACACCAAAACCGTCGTACATCACCAGGATGTATCCAAGATTTTGTTAAAAGCTGGGGTCAGTTGAAAATAAAAACATCTCTGATAAGCAAAGGTTTGACAACAAATTGCCTATTGTGCCCCAAATTGGAAAGGGGCACTAAAATACAATTCGGGGGCCCATGGATGCTTATTTTGGGGGGCGTATTTAATGTATGCACGATTGAGTTTTTACATCCTGAATCTTAAACATATTGAAAAAAATCCTTTCATACATTTTTATATCAAGAATCCTTTATTCAGGTCCTCGGAAGTGCTTCAAGTTATTCCTCTTCTACGAAAGAATATTTTACCCGAAATATTTTGATCATGTAAAAAACAAATGTTAAAAAAAGTTCCTGTAAGACAGTTTAGACAACGTTTATAACGTAAAGAGTCAGATAGTGATTAAACTTAGAGTTAAAATAGTTTTCATTTTAAACTTTTATAATAATTATGCATTCTTAATGCAGCCATCGCCGAGATCGGCGGAATCGGGAACCTGCGTCTCCTGTACATGACGGCCATCCCCAACACCACACAAAAATACGCCAACACCTCATGCGGTATACCGACTGAAGAGACATGGCACATCTTCCGTAACGCCAAGACGGCAGACCTACCCTGGCCGGGTGTGGTCTTTGGAGTGTTCGTCCTGGGTGTTTACTTCTGGTGTACAAACCAGGTCTGTATCGGAAGCTGTTCCTGTGATCCAGGTCATGGACCTGATGTCGGGGTGTAGACAACGAACGGGAACATTAGTGATCTAGAGCATGTGTGTGTAGAGAAAGAGGGGAGAAAGTGAGAAAGAGAGAGAGAGAGAGAGGGAGGGAGAGAGAGAGAGAGAGAGAGAGGGGGGGGGGGGGGGCGAGGGAAGGAGGGACATAGAGTATGATAATGCACAATTTTCGGACTCCCCGGGTTTAGTCTAATTACTTTGTAGTTTGTATTAAAGGACTACATGTTTCCGCTTTCTCCGTTATTGTCCATCCGTTGAGGTCAGCGGTTACAAAATGATAAAATCTTTATTTTGTTAGCATCATCATCATCATTATTTTAATTAGTATATATATGTTTATATGAATACAGGTGATTGTCCAGCGTACCCTCGCAGCCAAGAATGTTAATCACAGCAAAGCAGCCTGTATTATGACGGGCTACTTAAAGATTCTTCCCATGTTTTTGATGATCTGGCCTGGTATGATTAGCAGGACCTTGTTTGCAGGTAAAAGAGAAATTAAATCACAATGAATCAAATCACATCACGTCACGTCATATCACGTCACGTCCCGTCACGTCACGTCACGTCACGTCACATCACGTCACATCACATCACATCACATCACATCACATCACATCACATAACGTCACATCGCATCGCATCGCATCGTATCGCATCACATCGCAAGTTTGGTGAATTATGCCATACAAAATATACGTTTCGCATGGAGAATGAAAAAAAACTTGTCCATAAATATTGTAAAACAGTTTGATATATTGTCTTCTCCATATAATAAACGATTATCTCTTTCAAACTTTCCCTAAAATCTTGTTATCCATAACGATAAAAACGAATCAAATAATTTACCTCATTTTCTGCAACGAGAGATTATCCATATGACGCGGATGGCGCTATTTGTGTTTCAGCATTAGTTCCCTCTCTGTGTTTTTCAACCGAAGGGAAAGAACGGAAATAATATTTTCAACATTTATTTTTTTATTCAGATGAAGTTGCCTGTGTGGATCCTGAAATCTGTGAGAGAGTTTGTGATAACGCTGCAGGATGCTCAGATATCGCCTACCCAAAACTGGTCGTGGAATTGATGCCAACAGGTAGGTGATATCAGTTGCAGATAGAGGGGTCTCTTGATCAACAACAACATCAACGAGAAGAAAAAAAGAGAAGCAAAAGTTAAAAACAACTAAAGAAACAACAAAACCCAAATAAAATATAACATATCAAATCAAATATGAGATAAACAAAAAAACACTTTCATATTTGAGAATAGTTATTCTCCCAAAAATGTTGACAAGCAAAAAAAAAGGGGTGTGGCTTTAACATTTTTTCAGAAGATTGTTATTTCTCTGAATAGATAAATAAATAAATAATATAGAAAATATTAATGAATGAAATGAAATTGGCCGGGCCGTGCAATCTCATATATCTTTTTTTTTTCGGGGGGGGGGGGGTGTAATAATGGTAAGTTACAAGCCCCCCGCTCCCCCTAAACAAAAAATCACCACCACCAACAACATTGATAATACATGCCATTTTTCATAGGCTTGAAAGGTTTGATGCTGGCGGCCATGTTAGCTGCCATGATAAGTTCGTTGACGTCCATTTTCAACGCCTCCAGCTCAATGTTCGTCCTCGACATCTGGTACAAGATCAGGCCGACATCGACCGAGCTCGAGCTCGTCATCGTAGGAAAGTAAGTTGAAACACGGAGATGGATCACAAATCACAATATTAGAATAGAAACACGATCGGAACTACCTTGGAAAATGAAATTATGCCAATTATCAATAGTCTAGTGCGTATTGAAATGTGCGAACATGAGAATTACGTTTGACCTATTCCGAACATGGTTTCTATGGGACATACACCATAGGGTAGTCCAGAATATGGCCGGTTCTTCATATTATATCCCTAAAAATTGCAAGGTAATTAAATAAGCTCCTAATTATCAGCTTACTAGTGTTATCCTGTCACTATAATTTTTTTTCTCTCTCTCTCTCTCCCTCTATCTCTTTCTCTCACCTCTCTCTCTCTCTCTCTCTCTCTCTGACGTTTATTCAATCTTGTAAATGTACAAGTACATAATAACATGAAATAAAATAAAGTAGGTCCCCTTTAATTGATCCACATGACTCCTCTTCAGATTTTGAATCCTGTTACTGATGGTGGTAGGGGAGTTATAGATTCCCGCCATCGAGGCCTGTTGTTTAGGGAAACTCTTTTCGTCCACATCCAGTCTATTTTATATACTTTATCTATAGTAGTTAGCATGGTTATTTTACGTGACATAATCCATCAGAAATACAATGTCAGCAACAACAACAAACACTTCCTTCATCGTATTTACCTCTAGAAATGTATTAAACAAGAGGATGTAAATTAATATAAATTGTTCATCTTCAGAGTATGTACCCTGGTACTGGTGGTGGTAGGGGTGCTATGGATCCCCGTCATCCAGGCTTATGGTTCAGGCGAACTCTTCGTCTATGTGCAGTCTATCCTCTCCTACCTCTCGCCATCTGTGTTGGCTTGTTTCACAGCCGCCATTTTCTGGGGAAGGGTCAATGAATTCGTAAGTTTTCACACATTTTATCTGGAATAAGTAAAACACTACTACTACTACTATTGCTACTACTACTACTACTACTACTACTACTACTAATAATAATAATGTATTAATATATCATTTTCCATATACATATTCAAATGCGCTTTAAAACTATGGAATTAACAGAAAATGTGAGTTTTGAGATATTTGCACAGATCACGCGAGAGGAGTGGAATAAGTAAAGTTTGTAGACCTGACATGATTCTGTTTGTCAATCTCTGAAAGATAAGTATTATTTTTAACAGTGAGAAAGGGCGTCAGATTGACTACACCCAGTTTCGATCAGGCATGTTTAAAGATCATTCTGGAAAGTGTTCAGCTTGTTACTATATAAATTAAATATAAACAAATGAAATATATTTACTGTGAAAGAAGAAAATGTCTAAATATAGTGTCTAAATATGTCTAAAGATAATTCACCATGCAGGATTCACTTGTTAAAATGATCCTATTATTCAACAAGTGTAATATATGCCTTTAAAGAAAAAAAATATAACTGTCTTATGTAATGAATATTTTTAATAATATTCCCCGGTTGTTCACAATCTTATATTCTCACATGCTTATGTATTCTTTAAATGTATCCATGTTTTAAATCAAACACAGTGTGCTGTCTGAACGGAGTAGGCTCTCTGTTTTTTTTTCTTCGGACTAATGCACTAATTCGATAAATTGTGACTTCAAAGAAGATTTCTAACTATAATGTAATAAGTGTGTTAATTAATATGTCCATGTTGCCTATGCCCACTCTCGTCTTCTCACATAAATTTCTTTCCCCATATAATTCTACATTATTTCGAATTCAACACAGGGAGCTTTCTGGGGAATGTTAGCTGGTTTCCTCGTCGGTCTAACGCGATCCATTCTCGACTTCGTGTATGGGGTGCCCTCTTGCGGTCAAGAGGATAGCAGGCCAAACATCGTCAAGAATTTCCACTACCTTCATTTCGCGGCTTTTCTCTACGTCTTCTCCACCATTCTCATCTGCGTCTTCAGTTTCTTCAAACCGGCCATCCCGGCAAATAAGGTAATGGCAACACTTACGTTTGGGACATGCTAAACACAACTTACACAAGTTAAGCGTCAAACTATTATATATTTTTTTCAATAGTTTTTTGTATTGATTCCAAATTAACTTTTAGAAATAAAGTACATTTGTTTTTCCTTGACATGAATTCAAAACATTTACATTACATAAATTGTACAATTGATGAAAACATCATGCGACACACACACACCACCCGACCACACTTCCACCACACACTGTTACTAGCCCCCTCAGAATACCCCAAATTGGAGCGACAGACAAACAGAAACAATCTATTTATGTCCCATACTCCCCCCTCCCCCACACCACACACACGCACACAAGCATGCACACAATGTACTTCAATACAGAACTATGCGTACACATAATTCCCAATTATGGACCTATGTATTGGATGGTGTATACAAACAGAGGTTATAAGCCAAATCATTCAAATGATTAGCTTAAGCCTCGGTCACAAATGCCATTACGAACTACTACGAACGCCGTACGAACGATTTTCAGACAATGGAAATTCGGAAAGACAATGGAAAACAGGGAGATTCGTACGAAAAGCCTCGGTCACAAATGCCATTACGAACTACTACGAACGCCGTACGAACGATTTTCAGACAATGGAATTCGGAAAGACAATGGAAAAATAGGGAGATTCGTACGAAGAGTCTCGGTCACAAATGCCATTACGAACTGTTACGAACGCCGTACGAACGATTTTCAGACAATGGAAATTCGGAAAGACCATGGAAAAACAGGGAGATTCGTACGAACGCATCGTTCGTACCAAACTTTGTGACCGTAGTTTAAGATTAAAATGAATTGATGAAAGGAACGACTTGCATCACGAAAGAAACGACATTCACCACATCTAATAGGGCATTTTCGTAATATAACCATATTTAATGCATAAGTCTTTGTGAAGCGCCTCAATACAAATTATTTCATTCACCTGATAAAAATAATAGTATATCAATAGTCAAAATGCAAACTGCATGTATTAAGTGTTGCTAGGTAGGTCAAGCCATTTCGTGTCCTACCTGGCAACAATTAATGTATGCAGTTCGGAAAATTTCCGAACTGCATTTAAAATGTGCTAACCGTGAAATACTTATATTATTCTTATCAGGTGAATGGAATAATTTGTATTGAGGCACTTCACAAAGACTTATGCATTAAATTTGGTTACACTACGAAAATGGCCTATTATAGGCAATAAAAGGTTTAGCGATTGTAATACAATTTGATGCACAAATATATGTTACAAATTCTTTCATACACCTGTTACGAATAATTGTATTTCACTATTCAGAATGCGAATTGCATACAATAATGATTATAGGTAGAACGAGCATTATGGCTGTCCTACCTACAACACTAAATGTATGCAATCCGCATTCTGACTATTGCAATACAATTATTCGTAACAGATGAATGAAACAATTTGTAACACGGCACTTAACACAGATTTGTGCATTAAATTTGATTACATTACGAAAATGATCTTTTGACGTTCACTGTATAGCCATGTTCAGACGTGGCTTCCTAGTCGGCGCAGGTTTTTCCCTGCAGCAATAAACATCGTGTTTAGATTATCCTTCAGACGGTCACTATGCCGACCTTTAGGCCGACCTTATTACTATACTACGCGGACTAGCCCTAAACACAACCTTTACGCCGACCCAAATTTCCATCGTGTAAACACGGCTAGAGACAACTAATATGATGTAAGTCAATATCTATTGCTGTAATAGGGACTTTTAGATTTGCCGAACGACAACGTGGATTGCTACGATCGACGTCCTTTTAATGCACTGCCTTGAATGGACGTCACACGTATCAGTCCACGCAAATCTAAAAGAGGCTAGTGATTAACTGACTCCTACTAGGTAGCCCCGCTGAACATGGCTTATGTCAGGCAATCCTCGGTAAAGCTGTTGGGTTGTCAAGAACAACCTTTCTTTAAACAGCACGCATACAATTTGAAAACTTAAGTAAACCGGTATATCATGGTATTTGTCACTCTGTCAGAAAAAAGGAATTGTGTCAGCCAACAAAAGTAGATGGCTATAATCTTCTTTCTTTTATTCTTCTTTTGCCTATTTTCCTCCTTCATATTCCTCTTCGTCTTCTTCGTCTTCTTCTCGTTTTTCTTCTGCGTCTGCGTCTGCGTCTTCTTCTTCTTCTTCTTCTTCTTCTTCTTCTTCTGCGTCTTCTTTTTCTTCTTCTTTCTCTTTGCTTGTCGAAAAATTCTCTCCCGTCTACTATATACCTGTGTCTGATTTCTCCTGTACTTCTATCGTTCATGTCCAGCTGATTCGGTTGACGTGGTGGACCAGAAATTCAAAGCTTCCCCGTGCAATCATGTCTGACGATCAGGACGAGAAAGATAAGAAAAACGAACTGTTGAGGGAAGAAAAGGTCAAAGAACACTCACTTAGTAAGTCATATTACTCAAAGGGCTCTATTCCAAATTCTTTGACGGACAGGGGGGGGGGGGGGTATGGCTCTTTAAAAGAGCTATCGAGGGGTGGTAGCTATTTAAAACTTGAACCAGGGAGAGGGAGGGACACGAGTTCACGATTTAACTTCAGTATATATTTAAAGTATGGTAGATGCATAAGCCCATGGTACTTTTTTTATTGTTTAATTGAGTATAGGAGGGTATTTAGATCAAGCGTATTAAATCCTAGACTATATAAGAGAAAAAGTATGAAAATAGAGATAAGAAGGGGGCATCGGCATCGACTCAAAAGGGCGGGGTTTCATTTCTTTACTCTTTTATATGTGGGTTTTCGGTCTACAAAGATGTTAAGGCTTTCAACCTCCTTACGTGTTTGTCCGTTTTAGACACTTTCGCAGCTACTTTCGAAAAATCAACTCAAATGCAATTTCATTACCCTATTGTATATCCTATAGAAATATTTTTCGATTACATAAAAATATTTGTTTGCGGATTTCTAAAGTGAAAGACAAGGCTATTGGAGTTGCCTCTAGTTGATTTTTCGAAGGCGATCGTTTTTAAAGCGCATATTCAATGTAAATATCATTTTCTCGTGAAGATGTGTAAGTGTGTACTAAGTTGAATGAATGTATGCACGCGCTTCATTTATATAAGTTCACTTAAAATGTTCTTGTTATACCATTGTGATGATTTATTTTGAAGTATGTAGATATGTTTATATTTTTGTATGGTTTTATTATAACTACATTTTTACTCAATTCAGTCACTGACTGCGACGAAGGGATATTGATTCTTTCAAAACATTTAACTTTACAGATTCAGTGTGATTTGCTTTCCATTTCGTAGCACAATTTTTTTTTCTTCAAAAATTGATCCTTTCCCTCCTTTTGTCATTTCAGAGACGCAAAGCCGAACCGGGTTCAAATGGAAAGCTTGGAACATCCTGTGCGGTATCAGTGGCTCGCCGATGGACATCGACGAGAAGGACCTGAAGGAGGTGGAGGAGGAGAAGGTCAAAAAAGCTTCGGCTGTGGACGACCCGAAGTGGCAAAACATCGCCGCAGTCAACGGCATCGTACTGGCCGGCGTTTGCGCTTTCCTCTTCGGATACTACGCCTAATAATATCTAGAGTTCCGTATATTCATTTTGATGTAGATCGTATAGAGGGCTGGACAAAATGGAATTATATTCTTTATTGAAATGTATGAAACCTTTGATTTTGTGATAATACAAAAAAGAAATCACACAGTTTTCATATGATATATATCTTTTTATCATTTGCCATAATCGACTATTGGATCAAATTGCAACCTAATAAAAGAATGACAATACGTAGCTATATTTTCTTTTTTTTTTCATCACGTTAATTCGCTAATAATTCTCAGAGGGGTAATTTGTTGCCTCACCCCCCCCCCCCCCCCTTGCATCGTAGAGTATGGGTATTGATAATCATGATATCATACAGAGGGAAGAAGGCGCAGAATTCCGGGAAGCAACTGACAAGCTTGTGTTGGGTAGGTCTGAGACTATAGTCTCGCGTTGGAAAAACGGATTGACTGTCAGACATAAACAGAAAAATACTAAATACATCTATAAGTCATTAATTTTGTGTTAAGTTCTTATGGGGTCTCAATATTGTAGGAAAACAGACACAATATAAATCGTATAACCTTTTGCAGCAAGGGGTAAACATACGAAAACGGTATTGATATGATAACAATATACACAAAATATATGAAATAGTTTTAATACAGACAGTACGATTGAGACATGTATATATATAGTATGTAATATAGCTTTTGTTGTATCATTTTGCATTTTCTAATTTCTTTCTACTCTGGATTCGTGTATATCTCTTATTGATTTCCAACGTGTCCGAGGTGTTTTAAAAAAAATTCGGCTCACTTGAGTGAATGTTTGTATCACTATATCAAATTTTATTTTAAACAAGAGATGTAGCGTGCATCAAAATGTGTGTTTCCAATATACTGAAATAGATTTGTCCAACATAAAGGACAAGATAAGAAAGAACGGTAAAGACGAGAGACAAGGTAAACTAAATAGAGCTTCATATTACCAATCAATTTTAATCATAAGTCTTATTAAAGAAAACAAATGTACATCAATTCTCTGGCGGTGGAGAATCGTGGGCAGGTGATGTAGTTAAGCGTTTTGAAGAAAATATGAGCATTATTCTAAAAAATTTGATTTTACATTATATCATGTACCATGTTCACTTTTGTGTATATTACTCAAACACGCTAAAATTAGCATTCAAATTGGATGTAGTATAATACATGATTGCATTTCACATTTTATGTACATAGATTTTATTACCGATTTATGCGCAGATCTTATAGAAATCGATGGGGTTTAAACCTGTGTTTGAACCCTTTTCAGATGTAGGATTTGAAGATAAAATAAACTTGAAATTGAAGCTCTTACATTATTACGATCATACCAGATCTTAAAATACTCACTTCAAATACAAAAAATGTACAGACCTATGCACTATCTATCGAAACATTCATATACATGCACGAATCAAATGTAAATATAACAGGTGTCCATGCATGAAATGTTAAATCATTCACTGCGTTCTTTTATCAACAATGGATGGTAGAGAATGATCAATTCAATATGGAGGTGTCGTGAATGCTGTGAACACTGTAGACGGTAACCTAACAGAGCAGTACATTTTTTGGAGCGCCTGGAGCACCATGCGAGGTGATTGTGCGCTATATAAGTATCTAATATTATCATATCGTTATGATTATTATCATTATCATTATTAAATTGTAATGCTACATGATGTCACTCAAGCCATGCATAAGATAATGGATGATTATATATTTTTGAAATAAAAATTGACAAAAATGATTTTTAATTTACATTATGGAGTGTTATTCACTCACAAGACAAGACATCATTAGATCTGTAAATATTTACAGCGAAATTACAATGTATCATAATAAACGTATACCACATACATACATAATTATGTACATACATATGTATTTCGTATTATTTTGCTCTCTGTGTTATGATGTAAACAACTGCCGGAGACACGACTTTACGAACCTGACAAATGAGTTGCAGAGTATTCGTAATGCGGTGAACTGAAGTGTGATTTGAACAAGAAATCATGGTTGATATTACATGCAATTTACCAAATAAACATAATATATACATATTTATATATCTGAGGAATTAGTATAATGAATCACTTGCTATTACCGGGTGAGAAGAAAAAAATCGGATTAAAAAATATTAGTTTTGAAAGAGGCTTCTACAGAATGATAATCACTCATTTTTGTTCATTTTATCAGAGGAAGGTGGAAGAGAGAGAGAGAGAGAGAGAGAGAGGGGAGGGGAGGGGAGGGGAGGGGAGGGGGAGGGGGTAGAGAGAGAGAGAGAGAGAGAGAGAGGGGGGGGGGCGAACCGATCTCTGTTAAAGATGTGAAACGCATGCACTTATTTATTTACTTTTTCTGGGGACACCCTCTTGCTCTCTCTCTCTCTCTCTCTCTCTGCCACCTTTCTCTCTCTCTCTCTCTCTCTCTCTCTGCCCCCTTTCTCTCTCTCTCTCTCTCTCTCTCTGCCCCCTTTCTCTCTCTCTCTCTCTCTCTCTGCCCCCCTCTCTCTCTCTCTCTCTCTCTCTGCCCCCCCCCTCTCTCTCTCTCTCTCTCTCTCCTCAAAGCTGCTTCTACATTGTGTATGTCACTGTTTCCGACTCTTCGCCTCGTTATTGGCTTTTTAAAATATCAACCCGTGATTGTTCATGTTTACAGTACACCTAACACAAATTCCCCTTTAGTAAGGCATTCTTTGATACCATTTTCGAATTGTTTACATTTCAAACGCCTACCCAAAATGAAGAATAAACAACATTGCATTCCAACGTAGAATTACACAAGCCGTAGTAATAGAAGGGAATGCCCCTTTACATAACAAATGAATAGTCTGGTTTACTTCCGAATTTTTGCCCATGGCTTGCGTACGAAAATAAAGCCTTTTCACTATTTGATAAGGGTCAAATAAAATATTAAGATATAATTAGAAGATGCACCGTGATTTTTGTCCTTTATGCACTGAATTCTACACTGTTGAACATTAAGTTGGAATAACTTTCTCTCACCATTTCCAAAAGAACAGATTGTGACATTTTGATTTGTCATTAAAAGATCAAATTTATATCTTCTCAGAGCCCCATTATAAAGAGTTGCAGTCCTCCAATCAATAGCAATGCTGTAGTCTTCTATCTCGTATGTACATAGTTGCGATTGCTACATTAATCGCAAATAAGTTGCGATTAGTATCAACTCTTTATAAGGCGGGGGCTGGAACTCTGCTGATCAAACGTTATTGATCAATGTAGCTTTGACAACTTAACAAGAATTATCTACCAACTATACAAATCATATTGTCGCAATCATTTCATGCAAAGAGGTAAAAAAAAATGTATTCCGACTTAAAGGTACTATGTCCCATTTGCAGGCCAAAAAAATGTAAAAGTTAAATTCCAACTGCATTTGAAAGATAATACTAATTTATAACTTCCTTAAAAAAGGTGGGGCTTGAAAATGTCTTCAAGTGGGAAAATAACGACTATTAATTGACAAATCGACTTTAGGGCTATAGAGCCCAAAAGTAATAGTCTTGATTTTCAGACAATAAAAATTGTACCGAATGGTCATACGTTTTTATATGCTGCGCAACAATTCAATCCGTTTAATCTTGGCCATCACAAGAAGTGGGTTATTGATGTAGACAAATGCTCAAGTACCCTTTACAACTCTTTTCATGTATGTTATGACCAAAGAAGACAAAAAGCCAGTCAGTCACTCAATAGTGTCTGACAGTGAAATCTAGCAAGTAAACGGGTTTCCTTGCATAATTTGAATATGAGGACACTGCTAACGTTTAAATTTCACAGATAGGACATACATGACATATTCATAATTCCTGCAAAGTTCTACATAATTCGAGGTTGGCTGCAAAAGGGACATATCTGTAGTACGTTTAATGGGCAACAGTGCAAATTAGTGGTGAATGCAGAATGGCAAATCTCCTTCCATTTGTCCATGAAGTATTTTCAGCTGGTCGATAATAAACAATTAAAATCTTACATTGTATCATATTGAATGCAGGTTTTAGGTTAGCGGTGTATCTACAGGCATTAATTACACTCCAGCTTACTTATAACGGCAAGTCAATCTATATGATATGCATTCGTGCAACGACATCATGATTGAAAATTATTATCAATTATAATCTCAATATCAGTTTATATTTTACGATGGACGCAATATTGACATATTTGAAAAGAGGCACAGCTTTGAAATCATGCATATAATATAATATAAAAAATATAATCTAATCACTTGTGTAAGTTAATAAGTTAATGAGCATATATGTCAACGTTAAGATGGTTTAGTTATAGTTTCATGATTGTAAGTGAGTGAGATTATCATAAAGAGTACAAAGACTGAAATATGATAGCCCATTTTTAGTACAAAGTCGTCAGAATTCAAGATTCCTCTTTTGGTAAATAACAATAAAAAAAACAGGGGGAAGTTATACAAGATCGAAAGCCAAAATAACAAAGAGCAAAGGACGAATATCATGAACAGTAAACAGAAAATCAACGACCCCCCCAGGCATTGGACCGCCCATTAAATGTGTATATTCGTCAACGTGGAAACACTAATCTTCCATTTGAATAAATACTGTGACCTTGATCTTTAGATGGTAGACTTACCCAGGAAACGACGCTTGTCGGGATTTATTGAAATACTTGTTACCCGCAAAAGGAAACAAAGGTATGAGGGTTGATTGTGTATTTTTCTTTCATAAGTTAAAAAAGAAAACATATGAAACAAAAGTGAAATATTTGTTATATTATATGAGTCATTATTTATCCGTAGAAGTACAGTGTATATCATTCTGCAAATACCGAGTAAATAAGAAGACAATTCCCTGTGGTTCATGTAGTTTCAAGATGATAATGACTTAATAAATTCATAACATTTCGACAAATTGCACATAACATTTACACATAGTTTCGTTCCGAGGTCAAATTGGCATTATGCAAACTAAGTCCAGAATGACATTGGCAGCAAATAATCAAGAAAACAAACACTGAGTTGATTTAGATTCGATATAACCAACATAGCATTTACTTCTTCTTTTGTTACCCCCCCCCCCCCCTCCCAACAAAAACGGGCGTTAACATTCAAAAGACAAACGCTTGAAACTGTCCGATGTTTCATTTTAATTATGTGTCATCAAAATTACCGGCAGATACTTTTTTTAAAGGTTTGAATAGTATACATTTACCTTTAAAGTCAAATATTTACTGCTATACAATTTAAAGTCAAACATGTTACTGCTATCAATATAATCATCAAGTCAGGAGTCCAAGTTCCCTAAACAAAGTTTATTCGTTGCTGATTATTACCTTTCACGATCTTTGTTTTCATTCAAATACCAAAGTCAGATCTCAACGATCTTCGCTTATCTTACTATATATCCCCCAAAGTTTTTCTCAAATTAAAGATATGAACTAACGATAGAAACGGGTGGAAGTTATACAAGATCGAAAGCCAAGATAACAAAGAGCAAAGGACAAATATAATGAACATTGAACAGTAAACAGAACATTCATGACCCCCCCCCCCTCATGTCTTGGACCGCCCCATTAAATGTGTATTGGTCAACATGGAAACACTAATCTGCCATATAAAAAGATACTGTGACCTTGATCTTTAGATGGTAGACTTGCCCAGGAAACAACATCTGTCGCAATTTTTTGAAATACCCGTTTCCAAAATGAAAAAAATGTATAAGGGTTGATTGTGTATTTTTCTTTCATAAGTTAAGAAAGAAAACATGAAACGAAAGTGAAATAACTGTTATAATATATGAGTCATTAGATTTCTACATACATATTCGTAAAAGTATATCTGCAAATACCGAGAATTAAGAAGAACTATTTCTGTGGTTCTTGCAGTTTCAAGATGACAATGACTTAATAAATTCATAAAATTTAGACAAATTGCACAACAAAAAAGGGCGTTAACATTCAAAAGACAACAACTTGAAACTCTCTGATGTTTCATTTTAATTATGTGTTATCAAAATTAACGGCATATACTTTTTTTAAAGGTTTGAAAAGTATACATTCACTTTTAAAGTCAAATAATCACTACAATACAATTTAAAGTCCAACACGTTACTGTTATCAATATAATAATCAAGTCTGGAGTCCAAGTTCCCTAGACAAAGTTTATTCGTTGCTGATTATTACCTTTCTCGATCTTTGTTTTCATTCAAGTATTAAAGCCAGATCTTAACGATTTTCGCTTATCTTACTATATATCCCCAAAAGTTTTTCCCAAATTAAAGATATGACATAACGATAGAAACGGGTGGAAGTTATACAAGATCGAAAGCCAAGATAACAAAGAGCAAAGGACAAATATAATGAACATTGCACAGTAAACAGAACATTCATGACCCCCCCCCCCTCATGTCTTGGACCGCCCCATTAAATGTGTATTGGTCAACATGGAAACACTAATCTTCCATATAAAAATATACTGTGACCTTGATCTTTAGATGGTAGACTTGCCCAGGAAACGACATCTGTCGCAATTTTTTGAAATATTCGTTTCCAAAATGAAAAAATGTATTAGGGTTGATTGTGTATTTTTCTTTCATAAGTTAAGAAAGAAAACATGAAACGAAAGTGAAATAACTGTTATAATATATGATTCATTACATTTCTACAATATATTCGTTAAAGTATATCTGCAAATACCAAGTAAATAAGAAGAAAATTCCCTGTGGTTTATATAGTTTCAAGGTGATAATGACTTAATAAATTCATAAAATTTTAAATAGACAAGTTGCACATAACATTTACTAGTAATTTCGTATGCAGTGATTAGCATAAAAGGCTGTAGGCCTATTTGTAATTCGAGATGGCATTATGCAAACTAAGTCCAGAATAACATTGGCAGCAAATAATCAAGAAAACAAACACTTAGAGACAATGTCATCCACAAAATAAAACTGAGTTGATTTAGATTTGATCTGACATATAGCATTTACTTTTTATATCCCCCCAACAAAAAAGGGCGTTAACATTCAGAAAACAAAAACTTGAAACTGTAGATGTTACATTTTAATTATAATTATGTTATCAAAATTAACGCAGAGACTTTTTTTGAGGGTTTGAATAGTATCCATTTACCTTTAAAGACAAATATTTACTGAATACAATTTAAATTTCAACACATTACTGTTATCAATTTAGTTATCAAGTCTGGAGTCCAAGTTCCCTAAACAAAGTTTATTCGTTGCTGATTATTACCTTTCACGATCTTTGTTTTCATTCAAATACCAAAGTCAGATCTCAACGATCTTCGCTTATCTTACTATATATCCCAAAAGTTTCCCCAAATTAAAGACATAAAATAACAAGAAATACATGGTTAGAACAATACCTCGCAAAACATTGCTTTATAGTATGAATAGATATAGGCAGTGGATCGATGTACACCATCGGTTAGTGAGAAGAGCCTTAATAATATACAGAAGCTTTATTTCTTTCGGTGATCCGCAGACATTAGTTGATGTTTTTTGTAAATCTTTTGTTATGGTATTTGATACTTTACTTCGTTTTCTTGTCTTTGTGTTACCCTTATACTAATTTATGTTCCTAAAATAAAATAAAAAATTATTAACAATTCAATTTTGGACGATTGGCATGCGCTCCTTTTCATGTTTGATTACCTGAAATCTTTATCCTGTCGGCTCCTGTTTATGATAAACATTAATTACAATTTTGTCAGTATTAAAGTCATTACCCTCACCCCATCATCATCATCGTTATCATCATCATCATGATTATCATTATTATCATCTTCTTCATCATGATTATCATTATGATCATCATTCTCAATTTCTCATCATTTATCATCTTCATCACCATCATCATGATTATCATGATTATCATCACCATCTTCACCACCAAGTCCCATCACAACCTTCATCATCATCATCACTATCATTATAATCATTATCATCACCAACGACATCAACAACAACTTTCATCATAATCAAATTATAAGTCCTCTCTCTCTCGACATGCTTAATGTACAGTATAAGAGGAAATGCACTTTTTAATGAGTCATAATTATATCTCGGATCACTTCGTTATGGAGTGGAAATCCATGCTAAAAAGAGTAGAATCCATGCTAAAAAGAGTAGAATCCACTCTCAAAAGAATAACTCAAGCAACTACAGTGTACTTAAAAGTGAATTCCAATATCTTAATTTGGAGTGGATTCAACTCCAAAAGGAAGTGAGCCCTAGAAGGACTCCTGAAAAGATTGAAAGTCCATTCCTCTGCATAAAGATAAATAAAAACGTATGAGTCATTTAATATTTTGATACACAAAGGATTCAGCGACATGTGATGTATCCATCCGAAAATACCAAATGACTAAAGGATTTCTTACGACTCAAACTGGTTCTAGTTCTTTGTTCACGCCAAAATACGATACCCAAACAAAATACTCGATGACGTCATTTTTATCACCAACGTCTAAACTTGTAAACACCACCCATTTAAATAGGTACTTAAAATAGCATAAGCCTACACACAGAATATGCCTAATGAGTCACACTTCAAACACATATAACCAATTTGAGTTAATCGTTTTTTATTTCAATTAGGAAAATAAATTAACATTTTTGAAATACCAAACTGTAAAAAACACAGTCAATAAAACAGTGAAAACACGTTCTCGATAAAATTCAAGAAAATTCGAAACAATCTCCATGCTATGAACAAACGACCATTATTGCGGCTTATCGTGACACATGAAAATTCTAAATGGGCTAGGATAGTAGTAATATTACGAGATATTCTGCTATAACATTTAGGGACATCCCACTGATATTGTATTGATTTTTATATCACAGAGCCAAATGTTTCTTTCGTTTTTGGTAGAGTTTTATAGAAGATAAACTCATGTGCTATATGATCTCCTCTCTTCATAACACACGTGCTTAATGCTGAAGAATGCGTACATGTGGATTGAAGTTTCCCACGATCGTATTCGGTCATAAAATTGTTTGTACAAACTGTTATAAACGAACAGGCCTACGTGAACAAACATCTTTATAATGTTTACTGGAAATCATACGAGATGATCAACCTTTGCCACGTTGCAACTGCCACGTTTTAAATTTGACACGAACGATGAGATAAAGACAATCCTATAACAACTGATAATCGATGCGCGTTTTGAAAAGTTATCATGCCATTTTGGGGGACGGTTAAAAAACGAACAAATAAAAAAGCAAATGTGAAGACTGATCTTTGAGTCTAGCAAACAACGGCAAACTAAGAGTATTATTGCTTTGTTTTTAAATTCATCTGATTGTTTTAAAATTCGGTTAACGAACCTTCGACTACAAGTCAAAGGCTACACATACAACCATACTACATGTATATTGTATAGTGAAAGACGAATTGACAAACTGACACATTTATTATTTACATTGAAAACTCAGAAAGGCACGTGTATAGTGATACGGATCCGGGTATACACTAAACGCATATGAAGACCTTACATAATTATGTACAATATAGGTAATCAATTTCTAGAATGTCATTACAAAAAAATACATTTTTCTATTACAGTTGGTATAGTCCGAGTCGTATTTAAACATGTGAAACGAAGAGCCACTCTCCATCTTCCCGTAGTTTACTTTGGTTTAGTAATGTTGTTATATCAGATATAAAGACTAATATTGAATTATAAGGGATCTAAATTTAAGATTAAAGTACATTTTCCAACTTTTTCTGCTGTTTTTTTAGTTTGATTCATCGTATGTACAGTTTCAATAATTATCTGATGCGTATAAATTAATAAGCCCATTGTATTCAGATGAATACGTTGTTATAAATGGAATTCAAGAAAACAAGTTGATAAAATAAACAATACGGTACACCTGATGATTATTACCAGAAATGTCCAAATGTAATCATAACTACAATATAAAAATACGATGTTATGCAGATGTCAACTGTCTGTTGCATTTTTTAAATTTTGACACTTTTATTATAACGCAGCTGCAATGAGGGAAATATGGGTAGAAGAATTAGTGGTAGTTGTAATAAAGTAGTTGTTGTAGTAGCAGTAGTAGTAGTATTAGTAGTAGTAGTAGTAGTATTGGTAATGGTGGTAACATTTATAGTACTGTTGAATTGTAAACATAAATCTGATCTTCCACATTGAAGGCAACATCTTTATGATGAGTCAGTATCAATAGAATACTCCCCTTATAATGTCCTGGAAGATACTGTAGGCCCTACGATTGCATTTACCCCATTTATTTCTGAAAACTCATATACATGTATTTGAAAGTGGCTATAAACAACCTGCCTAGATAGAGAAATAACGACACCACAGCAAAACCCATCTCTTAAGTCATTCATACGGTATTTCAGTCTCATATGTTGCGTCAAGAGCTGCCGCGTAAGTCCCTGACGCAATCATGCGTCAGGCAACTGGCGCCTCGGGTGCAACGGTTATTTGGGATTAGGACAGGATAGATATGTTTCTGTTCCTTGTAATAACGTTTGCTCAGTGTTTACTCGGATCTTTCGTCACTCCCTCTGACCCATGTCATATAGGGAGTTCGATAGAAAATATATCTGTTTCTTGTAATAAAGTTTATTAAGTGTCTGTTCGAATCTTTCGTGACGCACTCAAACACATGTCATGAGTTTCCTCGACTGCGGCGGTGTGTCTTGGATCAGGTGCTCTGTTAACGATGGCATCAGGTCCTGGTACGACCACGCATTCGATGGCGGTTTCGAGCTGATTGCCTTTACCTTTTGTCCATGCAAGTTTTTACCTCTGCTCATCCAACAGTAACACGATAAAACCGTTATCACGATTGAGATCAGCATGACAATGATGACGATGACGATTAGGAGAACGACGTCCGTCGAAGTCAACGAGTGATAGTAAGGAATTATGGACTCCTGTTTATAAGATTTGGGAATACTTGATGGGTCTAAGTCATTCTTATTATCCATATATGTTTCTGGTGCTTCATTAACCCTCGGTGCTTGGTCCCTACCCTCGTAGGAATTAGTTGAAATAAATTGTACCCCGGACTTTGCTGACGTCGCAATTTTTGAAGGATCGAATAGTTTGTGGGATATCGTAGGTGTAGCTTCAAATAGAGGAGGGGCTTCGGTACTTCGGAAAAGAGGAATAGTGGACGGAACCACATCGACATAGGCTTCATCTGTGGAGAAACAAACCAATAAACAAAATGTTATAAATGTGTTGCTTAATGTTATTATCATGAAGATCATTTTCTACCATTGGGGGAGGGGTGATACTATTGTACAAGGATACAAGCGCCTCGTTCATATTATGGTAATATAGTCATATCTCCATTTCTAAGGAGTACTTAGCTTTTAAGAAAAATGTCTGCCTGATTATGATTTTTTTTCTTCCCCATACAATATTTTACAGACTGTGTGAGTGTTAGTGTCGGTCGTTTCCCCACTTCTTCACCTACCGTTATTATTCTGGTTTTCCGGTGGCGGTTGTACCATCTCTGCACGTTGCGCTGTTCTGTCCGCGGTAGAGGTATGTACCGTGCGGCCTCTATGTCGCCTGGCCGCGGCAGCGCTGCGGTGCCGATCTGCGGTTGCAACCCGCGGATGGACAACGCCAACCGCATCGGCCCCAGGTAGCGGTGAGCACTGGTGGTCAATGTGGAGCCCCTGTCGCTGGCAGTCGACTACGCGGGTTGTTCGGGCGTAGAGGCGGTCGGGGAAGCAATAGGAGCATCGTTGGCAGGAAAGCGTTGTAGGATCGAAGTACTCGCCTGTTGGGTTTGAAAGAAAATCAGTTAATGTAAAAACCAAACAAAAACTGTGTTCTGATGGATGGTTTAGCATTAGCTTTCCCTACAACATGTACATGTACAATGTTTGCAAGGCTAATTTGTATCTGTTCTAATTGCGTCAAGCTTTTACAATTGTATAGGGATTTGGAAGTTGAACCAATGATCAGCAATGGCAAGAATAAATGATAAGATTTCAAAAAGATTCAAGAAATCCCGGCGACATACTAAAACGTCAGTATAACCAGGAAGTTGGAACTCTTTGGTGTAACTTAAATTCCTTTCCTATTTACCTATGGGGGTTGGTAATTTCTCATTTAATAATTTCGCAAATCACTATAGGCTATCATATACTCTGAACTAAAACGGTTTACTAATTTCTGCTATTCTGAGTAATAAATAGAATTGAGCGAGCAATAACAGTATCTACGAATCTATACAGCGAATTTTCATATCTTTGTCCAAATGGGCTCTTAACGTGAGTCATCCATTACAACATAATGATGATGACATATACACAGCCCTGATATTCGATTGGCATTGAGAGGAGTTATCATCAGGCGTGGTTATCATCCCGTTTATACGCCAGGCACGCACAACATCGAGACCGATACACAAGTGCTACCCACCCGTGTCCATTAACTTCTGAAATGGACCCTAATGGCGTATCGCACCTTTTCTGAAATGAACCTATTGGCGTATGTATCGCACATTTTCTGAAATGGACCCTAAAAGGCGTATCCCACATTTTAAAGTTAACACCTCTAAATTGTTTTAAGTGGCTTTGAAAACCTTGACGCAAAATGCTAAATGCACTATTTCACTGAATACTATACCCATCAAAGATGAAAGTGTTTTAATCTAAAAGAAACAACTACCGAAACGAAACCTGTGAACCTGAAAAGGTACCCTATTTTGGTTTGATTACTGCTTGAAAAACACCCCTTTTTAAGGAAAACTTATTATGAAGCAAATTAAACTACTTACCAAACGGGCAATCCTCCATACACACAGTATCTGATATGGGACTACACTCTTTCACCATGCCTACGCCCTGGCAAGTTTGACAAGGCTTGCAGCTGTCTGTCGCACTTACTGTAGTTGAAAATTCACCTGTTGAAAGATAAGAAAGATATTTGATGTAAAGAGGATTAAGGCCCATGTATAACTTAAGAATACATAGAGTATTTGTATATCTTATACGTACATATTATTTTATCACAAGAAAATAGCGAAATGGGTATCACAAGAAAATAGCGAAATGGGTATCCCCCTCCCCTCCCCTCCCCTCCCCATTTAGAGCGGAGAACTGCTTTAGAAGGATGACAGGTGTGAAGGAATGGTTGGACGGCAGAATGAAAGCATTAAAAAACGGGGGGGGGGGATCCAGAATGACAGAACCCCCTTACCGCCCCATGCTCTGTCGATTCACTCCCTCACATTGTGTCCATCGGCGCGGCAGTGCCCCCTCCACACCCCTCCTCATAACATTACACTTCCACTTTTAACGCTATCACGGTTTGTTCAAATTCAGTTAGGTCAAGCGTGAGGTTTTGTAAGCATTTTCATCTTTGATCAATATTAATCACTCTGCATTTAATGACGATTGATTAAAACGTTTCAAAAAGCAGTAATTAATTACCCATGTCGCAGAGGCCACAGATGGTGTTCTTAGTGGGTGAGCAGGGCTGAACTACCCCGTAGCCTGGCGGACAGGAATCGCATACGCGACATGATGAGATACCGTTCCCCTCATCATTGAGGACGGCGTAGTGATTCAGCGGGCACGACGTGATGGGCTACAAAGACAAACATGGATATAAGACATTCAAATCCAAAAGAATTAAAAGGAGATATAAAATACAATGAAAAAAAGAAGCGGTAGGAGAAGAAGCAGAAAAACAAGAGATGAAAATAATAGGCCTATATATTTAGTGACCGACATAAAGGCACAAGATACAATAAACCCCCTCCTTTAAAAACATGCCCTATTATGTATGGGTTTTTTCCGAATTGGGCCCCACTTTTCCAAAAATCCTTGATCTCTCCCTGGGCTCACTGGCTTAAATAGAATTTAAAAAGAAGGGCAAAAGGTTTATAGTAGGATACATCAAGTGAAGATGGAATTTGGGATAGATCCACATAAAGGACCTCGAGCGTTCCGAACACGGTAAGAACACAAGAACACACGAACCCCCCCCCCCCCCACCCACACACACATACAATGACCACCACCCCCGCCACCACAGTCTCCGCCTAATGACACACCATACATAACCAGGGCGAGTGCCAGGATCCGCTATTGAAAGAGTAAGATGAGAAGAGAAGGATGCGGAAAGAGTGGAATATCCCGTTTCAAAGAAGCAGGAAGTTAGAGATTAATGAGGAGATCGAGCAAGTGAAAGAATGAAGAAGAACAACAACGCATATAATAAAGAGGACACTGAAAAACGAACATCACGATGGGGAATATTAATGAAGACAGACAGACAGAATGACTAAGAATCGAGAAACAAAGAAGTCGAGATGCACATGACTCGGAGTGACTCATACTCATGCGAATACACAAGTGCTATTACACAGCGATTACCGTGTGCACGTACAGCTCAGTCATGATCGGGCGAGCCATGGTTAAACCAAAATGTTTTAAGAATTTGTATACACCTCTACATACAACAATCGTTGCAATAGACCATTTTCGTAATGTAACCAAATATAATGCATAAGTCTTTGTGGAGTGCCACAACACATAATATTTCATTCACCTGATAAGAATAATAGTATTTCAATAGTCAGAATGCAACTGCATATATTAAGTGTTGCTAGGTAGGTCAAGCCACAATGTTTGTCCAACCTGGCAACAACTAATGTATGCAGTTCGGATTCTGTCTATTGAAATACTATTATTCTTATCAGGTGAATAAAATAATTTGTATCGAGGCACTTTACAAAGACTTATGCATTATATTTGGTTACATTACGAAAATGGCCTATTTACAAAGGTTTTAATAATTTGTATTCACACGTGACCTCTACGACAATCGTTGCAATTGACCCCGAAGCTTATCAGAGAAACTTGTCAGATAAAGCATGAATAGGCCTACAATATATTATGCAAATTTCATTCTGATAGCTGAAAGATGGCTTGTAACGTGTTAGTGAATACCACCAGGCTCTCTGGGGAGCAGGTTCAAAAACATTTGAATGCATTATTTTGTGAACACCTATTCAATCACGATTGAGTTATTTCAGCGAGTCTAAAATGGTATAGATCTATGTACTTTTTTTCATTTAAATACCATCTGATTAAAATCAAGTTTAAAAAATCAGGACTACGGCGTAAAGAACATGAAGTATAACAAATCATGACATCTAATTTGATTAACTTTAATATTTGGAAGTGTCAACTGGGATAGAGCTTAGCAACACAATGATTAAAACAACAAAAACAACAAATTCAAGCTAATTAATGCTTACCACTTTCGCTGACAAAACCATCTGAACTGCAACGGATGTCAAGGCGGCGATATACCAGTCTTGAGTCCTCATTTTGGTTTTTGCTACTATTTCACGTCAAAACGAAACAAGAGAAACTATTATAGACACGCGCGACACGTTTACTCTGCATGTAGCTCGTAACGATTGTGAGACGACTCAAAGCGATGAACCTTTTATATATCTGGATTCTGGAATAGTAACGACAAAGGTATGCCTGTACAATTTTCTACATGTCTGGTGCAAAGCGCCCTTTGTCCCCGTGTATTTTGAATGTAAACACGCACGCGCCTTGCTGTCGATTGATTTTGTGAGCACGCATTGCGTCATCTTGCTCATCGGGGGTTTCCCCGAGTTTTTGAAGCGCGCTCTGCGTGCAGAATAACACACGGAGTGTTATTGTACTCGGGACTCCAACCGCGACGTCAAAACCCGGGCGAGCTATTTATAGAATTATTTCGCAATAGTCTCCAATTCGGATTTTCCTCTCTACCTGTTAAACAAATAACAATGAAGGTAATTGATTGATGAAATACAAAGCGATGAAGGCGTCATCTGTTCTCTTATATTAAGTAAAATAGGGGATGGAGAGGAGTGGAAAATTGCAACAGCGGGTAAAATTTCAAAAAAGTCCCGAAAGATCAGGGCGTTGCGCGATGCCTGAGGATAAGTTGGAAATTTCCAAGGGTTGGGGTGATGATGAAACACTTTCCATGACTAGGTCTAATCATTTTAGGCAATACATTATGAGGTGTGGAATGATTGTGACAAGCATAGCTAATGGATCATCTAGAATCACACACGAATATCAACATCTAAGCTTCAAATTATAAACTATAGGCGGCAAGGTAATGAATGATGAAATAAACATAGGCACACCCAAACACAGTCACTTTATTAAATGCGAAGCTTTCTCTCTTGTATATTGCACAATGCTCTTCATTTTGTCCACATCAGTGATAATCTGCATAAGCAAAGAAAAAAAAAAGGATTTTAAACGTAAGAAAATGTAATTATTATGTTCGAATTAGTTATAAGTTTATCATTGCAGTCGTCTATAGTATCTGTGTTGGGCGAGCGCACCACACTGATAGTCTTTGAAGTAAAATGTGCTTACTTGTATAAAGGAGAACTGTAGCAAGGAATCATGTGATCGGTGGGGGGGGGGGGGTGGGGGGGGTGGTATAATTATTGTGTTATATATAAATATTTGTATTACCAGACATGATTTTACGAGTACATACGTAAAGAAACATGAACCACATGACTATAGGCACGATTGAGTGCCAAGGACGGAAGGAAGCAAGTCAAAGTGCAAACATTTTGTAATGCTGAGGGAGGATGACTCAGCAAGGGAAAGTGAACATTTCCAGATTTTTCGAGAGATTGCAGAAAGAGGAAAAAGCGAGCCTGACCTGTTGACCTGGGGAAGGCGGGTGGTATAGACAAAATCATGTTACATGGTTACACTGCATGGGGTTAGGGATATGGTTATGATCTTGACCCCCCCCCCCCCCCCAGTTTCCTGGATAACCTTTTTTTTTAAGCGGATGAACAGCGGAGGGGGGGGGGGGGGCTGCCCTCTTGCGCGTAAGCTACTCACTTTGAATGAGCTAGAAAGCGAAAGCCGTTCATATTTCCAGGGTGTGTATATGCATGTTGTACTAGTCACCGTCATATGTTTATGTTATCATGAGAGCGGAAACACCCCGTATGGAGGAAAGGACAGAGACTCAGAGAATTATATGAAATAAATAAAGTCATATGACCGAAACCGTGGAAAAATGATAGCCAGGACAAGTGAGACAATCAGCAAGTTTAAAGGGCCCATGGCATCGAAATACAACTGTATTCCTGTTGTTGTGGAGTCCTGCATAAATCTCATATGTTGATATGTCAACTTCTGAATTTGTTTCATAGATTTTTTAAATATTTTTTTAAATATTTGTTTTTCAAAGTTATAAGCTCCACCCAAAAAACCTACAGATCTCATTCCCCTTGTGACATCATCTGTCAGTCATCAATAAGCTTACTTGAGAAAGTGGCATGTAACTTTGCCAAAGTTGACCACCTGCTACAATACCACAAACAACAGCAACATATCAGTTGCTATGTCATGTCAGACATGTCAGACTAAACTAATATTCTAGAATAGACAATGGTATGTAATTTCCCCCAGCTTAGCACACTACTGTACAATACATCATCATTGCCCTTGTCTTCCTGGTGATGCTACAGCATGTCTGACATAGCAACTTGTATGTTGCTAAAGCATTACGTATTGTAACAGGTGGTCGACTTCGGCAAAGATACATACCACTTTCTCAAGTTAGCTCATTGATGACTGACAGATGATGTCACAAGGGGAATGAGATCTGGAGGTTTTTGGGGTGGAGCATTATAGCAAGTTTAAAAAACAAATATTTCAAAAAATATTTCAAAATCTATTATTCATACATGAATATTGAGTAACATCAATGTTTACATACAATGGAGTACATAACGTCTACTCAATATCCGTCCTCTGAGATCAGGGTCTTTCAAGAGTACTGACATGCGTGTCAAACCACTGGATCATGAAACGTCCTATTGCATACAACATCTTTGGTAATATTTGCGTGTCATATAGGACTTAGGGAGTAGAGAAGGAACGAAATGAGAGAGAGAGAGAGAGAGAGAGAGAGAGAGAGAGAGAACACTTGAAGCATAACCATGACAGAAAGGGAAGGAGGGATAGAGAGGGGGGAGACAAATTGTCGGAGAAGGGAAAACGAGAGAGAGAGAGAGAGAGATATTATATATGTATAGAGAGAGAGAGAGAGAGGGGGGGGGGGGGAGAGAGAAATGGGTGGATAAGTGGAGTTAGATTATTTTCTTTCTTCAAGCATTCAGACCTTTCCTTGTCGTGATTAAAGTAAATTTGAATTGAAAGTTCCATGTTATTACTTGCCCGGAGCATGTTGCACATTGTCAGGTCAATTTTTCTTTGATTTATCTATCAATATCTTTTTCAGTTTTATTGTTATAATAATATTGATATATAGGAATATTTTTCGAAGTACATGTTTTTAAATTAAACCTGTAACAATGAAACAAGTTGCTTTTAATTGCTATGTTTGTATGGTCTAGCTGTTTCGATGGTTTTGGGAAAATCCAAATCCGTAATGTTCACAAGAATAAATGAGTGGACGCTTCAGTATAGCAAAACAGGACTTTAACATTATGTGGTATTCTATCTGAAACCATACTTAAAATGCACGTCATCGTTTGCGGTTACAAGTTTTGATATGATGCCAAAGTAATCTGACATTAATTGCTAAGGACCGAGACAAGACTAGATAATTGCATAAATTGCATAAAATAAAATAAAATATCCAAAAATAATGAAAACAGTGCATGTTGATGAGTGGATCAGAATAATTCTCTTGTACTAACGATAATTTAAATAATAAACAAGTTATCATCCCCTCATGCACTCTTTCACACAGTATGCATTTCAAACACCATTCTAGACGTTTTCCTAGAGACTAATTCACCACAGTGATAGCTAAGTTTATATAAAAACAAACAAACATACCAAAATATCACAATATTCTGCGTACTTTAAGCCACATAATTCATGGTTAAAAACAACAACAACAAACAAACAGAAAAATCTGAAGCTGTACGAATGTCACATTCAATAGGTAATACACTCAGTTGTGATATAACTTAAATGTTTACACATGTGATGGTCAACAGGTTCCATCGCAATTTTGTTTAAAACATCAAGAAGTGGTTCTATGAACGTATATCAATATGGATTAATTTCATTTGTTGACTCAATATGTGTTGAATAGACCTGTTCCCAATAAAATTATTCAAATGCTCCGCATGACTCTACTAAAATGACTTAAACTTGTCGGAGGCCTGATACAGCAAGAATATATTCAATGAGTTTTCAAACACAATAACTCTGGACAAATTTAATGCAACACTTCGTTTATAATTTGGTCGTGCTGCATTGTAGAAATGTCCATGAATTTGAACGGGCATACATCAAACATAAATTTTATATGTATAGGCTATAATGATAATTTAATGAATTAAACGAGCATACACCCTTAGATATAATAGTCATTATTCAATATATCAATGACTCAGCCTAAATGCACTTATCTCGTACCTAATGCTTTTGTAAACTATTTTGTCACTATCAGTGGTATATTTTCATATCTAAATGGAGATTACAGAATGAAATAATAATAATAACAATAATGTATTCTTGTATAGCGCTCATGTCAGTCAGATTTGGCCCTCCTGACGCTCCCGATTATTACCCTGACTTTAGCACAGCTGCCATACGACGCTCTAGCAATTCAAGGAATAAATTCAATAATACAAGACAATCGCCAAATATTTGTGCCTCGTCAACCTGACCGAATTGTCTGAATGTTCTCAAAAAGTATGTCTGACCCAAGTTTGGTTGCACTTTATGTGTGACAAACTTTATCATACGACCTCAAATGACATGACCTTACCATGTGACCCCCGACATCACCATATTCAAGTGAAGATCGGTGACCCAAATTTACTCACGATACAATCAACAGTTGCGAATTAGTTCACAAGAGAGAAGGTCCCCCGAATGCATATGTGACCCATATTTGGTCAGACAATAGGATTGACAATTGCAAAGTTACTTGTCACAAGAGAATCTTGCAGGTAAACTGTAACAATTTTAACATGCGACGGACGGACGCCATTTGGACCCCTTAGTCTCGCCTCAAACTGGCTTCAGTGGTTGAGACAATAAATCATTTATATTGATAATTCATATTATTATCATGCAGTATTAAGCCCTTGATGCTGTTGTAAACAAAAACGTCAAAATATATATTAAGAATATTATCAATATTTATCACTGAACTTTGATTTTCCCCCGGAAATCCCCTTCATGAGAACAACAAAAAATTTGGCCTATATTAACCCCAGGTATTGTGCATTCACTCTGTACCGGTTCCGCATACAAATCTTTTCTTCCTTTTCATTCTAAAAATAGAGTTTTCAGGCATGGGTGAGCAGAGCACATAACACATCATACCTGTAGAATGAGTCGACGAATTCCGTGGGACACAATCATACTTTGTTGTGTAGTTTCGAACCCCTACAGAGTTATACGTGCATTCACGCAATAAGTTAATGTAAACTATACATACGCGGTAGATATGCTCCATTTTGTTTCTTTTTCAATATTCAAGAAATGAATAACCTCTTACCATATCTTTTCCGGTAAATAGAACCTTTAAAAAAAAGCCTCATTTAGAATTTATTTCAATAGCTGGTATAGGCCCATATAGTCCGGCAGCCATCACGATATACCTTGTTTTAGGGTCTATAGTTTTTTTTTTTTTGGATTATAGTTCCTTAGACCATCAATTTGAAGAATCCGATTGCTGACACTCTGTCAGCCTTGAGCAATTTGAGATATGTGACGTCACACAAAATGGCCGCCAAAATACCCTTTTTTACCAAAATTAATGATAAAAAAATTGTTTACAGTATTTTGCTACATTAAATGTCAGTCAAATATCTTGATTTTTTTCTAGGATCATCACTAAATAAAAATTGACGATGTTGTATGATAAAAAATGGCATATAAATTTGCATAATTCAGATTGGCGCCCTCTATAGACACGTTAACTTGCAAATTTTAAATGATGGCCAAATGCCAATTTCTAACATGAAATTAACATTTTTTATAAGTCAGACGCACTGAATACAATAAGTAAAAATTGTGCACCACATTTTGGTGTGATTTTTTTGTTATTTTGTACTTTAAAGGTAAAGATCAGTTTTGGAAACGCCCCCCTCTCAAAAAATGAAATGGAAGCTCTTATCACCAATCATGTGAAAGAATATGTTTCGACTAATACGTGATGATACAAATTTTGCCGAGAAACCGCCTACTAATTGATATATTTGGTAAATTAATATATCTATTTAGACCTGATAGATATCGCGCACGTGTCGCGTAGTCCCATATACATCCTTCTGTGTACAGTGCTTGTAACTTTACCAAGACTGGGCCAAATTTCTAATCGTTTTGATGATTCCAGAACCTTGCAGTACACACCAATACCTATAAGCTAGATGATCAACCTTTTCTGATCGATTCCACAACGTTTCTTTCACAATGCAATCGCATGACCATAACTGGTCTTTATCTTTAATACTTGAAGAAAACAAGCTAGAATTTCATGCTCTCTGTCCCATAGATATGAGGTACCATATGGTTATAAATGCCCGTTTTCAGTGACAGCATTCCGAAATTTGATTTGTATTTTGAGGTAATACATTCTTTTATATGAACCTATCATGAAAAGGTTCCTCTCTTACAAAGGAATTTATGAGTTTAATAAAGCAAAATATCCACCCAAAATGACCAAACATGGTTACCTTCCAATGGCTATCATTTGCTGCTTTAGTTTGATCGTTATAACACTCGACAGAGGCGCGAAAACCACAGAAAATTGTGCATGCTAGTTTTGCTTTGTTGCATTGGCACCGTGATGATTTACATAGGCTTCCACTCGCACAAGTGCACCGTATTAACCTTAATATGTTGTCCGGTGCGAGTTGTACATTAATTTTGTAAGTACTGTGACAGGGATCAGGGATTTGGTTTCCTCTTCTTTTGCATAGCCATACTTTGTAGGATCCAATGACGTGGGTCGTGTGTCGTGACTGCAAGGCGTGCTTCCACACACATGTTTGCAGATGAGCTCTCTTGCCAACTGAGTCCAAAGGGAGTCAAATCTTCTGCTTCATCACTTTCAGCAATGCATGTACCCTTTTCAATCCCAAAGTATGCCCAAATAGTGTCGCATCCCCTCAACGCATGTCCTGCCAACATCGATGGAATGATATTTTCTAACTTGTGTACAGTGGCAGGAATGTCAATAACAGTTCGCTCTTTGATGACGCCATGATCATTGGCGTTCTAAGTTATTCATGTAGATAATGATGGACCTTAACCCTAACAGCCAGGACCCTAACATACCTTTTCTCATTAGCAGCAATTTGAATCGCTTGCTGTACTATGATGTTGTCTGCTTCTTCATGTGTTATGGAAAGACCTTCCCTTGGCATGACATCGCTGCCTGGTATCACTTCAACAGATACCTCATCTTGACCGGTAATGACCAGCTTGTGCTTTTGCCTATTTCTGAACACCTCATCATTCTGCAGAATCACGCATACCGGTATTATGATGTCGATCAACTGTAGTTTGTTGTCAGTAGTTTCTGGGAGGGAAGCAGTGAGGTGGGAAGACTCTTTTGGATGACTCTCGATTCGTCATGACTTCTAGAAACCCTGGTGGCACACCAACCAAAGATCATCAGATTTTAATCCAGAGTAGAGCACAACCATCAAACGGGCTGTACAAGGTTGCTCAGATGACACGTCAACCTTTGTCAAATTCTTCAAGTTCGCCTTTGACCTGGTGAAAGCTTTCATGACAAAATATTCTTGATATTGACATATCTTCAACTTGCCTGCAGTCCTATTACTCTAGAGTAGATCAACTTGGTGTCATAGACTTTTGAATCCTCCAATGTTAATTAAACTACACCCTCCAAGTGGTTGAAAACTTCACCTACCTCGGCTCCATGTATTAAGCAACCTCTCCCTTGATCTCGAGCTCAACGTTCACATTGGCAAGGCAGCAACCAATATTGCTAGACACTCAAAGCAGGCCTGGAAGAACACTTTACTATAAACCACCAACACGAAAATGAAGATCTACCAGGCCTATGTGCTCAGCACTCTCCTGTATGGCAGTGAGTCGTGAACCCTGTATGCAAGTCAGGAGCGCCGTTTGAATGTTTTCCATTTCCGCTACTTGAGGCGAATCCTAGGCATCAAATGGCAGGACCACATTCCAAACAAGGATGTCCTCAAAAAGGAGGGATGATGACCATCTACGCTCTTCTATCACAACGACGGCTGAGATGGCTTGGTCATGTCAGTCGTATATGGAAGACGGCCGCATTTCAAAAGACATCTTGTAGGGAAAGTTAGCGACCAGAACCAGGACTGTTAGAAGACCTGGCCTTCGCTTCATGGATGTGTGCAAGAGGGATATGGAGGCCAGTGAAATCAACCCTACAAAATGGGAAGCCTATGCTTCAGACTGCCCCAAATGGAGATGCGCTGTGAAGACATGTATACAGAGGAGTGATCAGAAGAGAGTAGAACAGTGGGAGGAGAAAAGGCAACAAAGATGGCAGCTAGTCACGGCTTCAACAGCACATCCACACATGAAATTTGTCTGCAGCAACTGCAACAGGACCTGCCTCTCTAGGATTTGACTGTTTAGTCATAGCAGGAGCTGCACAGCAAGAAACTCTTGCTTGAAGCTGTTAACAAAGAGGTACAATTGACGGTGTTCAAAGGGAGGGAGTTCCAGAGTCTTATTATATCCGGGAAGAAGCTCCTCTTTTAGACAAGCATTCAGGCAAAAGGAACAATTATCTTCTTGGAATGCCCTCTGTGCAGGGATGTTGATGGATTGAGGAAAGTATGTGGAAAGTCTTTCAGCGGGTTGTTGATGCGAAAGATCATCACCACCTGAGCCTGTACCCTGCGTTCCTGTAATGTTGGCCACTTGAGCTGGTTTAGGATGGCTTCTACTTTGCTTGTCCTGCAGTTGTCATTACAGAAGGAGCGGACATAGCGCCGTTGACCCATTTCAAGCTTCTTGATGATTGATAATTGTTTGAGTGTTAGGGTCCCATATAATTATGATGATGGCATACTCCATGATTGGTTGAAGGCGAGTATCGTAGCACAATTATTTAACTTTTCTAGGACATGGTTGGATATTTCTTTGAAGAAAGGCACGGGTGGAGTTGGAGTATTTGCTGATAATGTTGATATGTGGGTTCCAGCTGAGGTTTTTCTGTGACTCAACACCTCGATACTTTGCTATATTTTTGTCATCTAGGGTCAGTCCGTGAATTTGATGATGGATTTGCGTTTATTGGTGACATGTAGAACCTGACATTTATGTGGGATGAATTCCATCAGCCAATCACGCTCCTAGCGTTGCAGTGAGTCAAGATCCTCTTGGAAACGTTAGGCGTCTTCCTATGTCTTGATGTTGCTGTATAGCATGCCATCGTCAGCAAAGAGCCTGACTGTTGGGTTTGGGGACAGGTACGGTGGCAGATCATTAAGGAAGAGGAGAAACAGCATCTGGCCGATAACGCTGCCTTGCGGGATGCCAGATGTTACTTGGCTGGTGTTGGAGATGTGTCCTTCCAGTAACACCTGCTGGGTCCTGTAACTCAGGAAGCCAGAAAACCAAGCATGTGTGGGTTCCTAGATTCCATAGAATTGGAGCTTGTGTAACAGCTAGCCTTCCATGGGGAACCTTGTCAAATGATTTGGAGAAACCAAGGAGTGTCATGTCCAATTGGTCTCTGACATTGATGCCTTTTGCAAGGTCCAGGACAGCAAGGACAAGCTGTGAGACGCAGGATCGCTTCTTTCGAAAGCCATGTTGTGCATCAGACAAGATGTTGTGGCTTTCAAGGTGGTTCATGTTGCTGCAAAGAACGATGTGCTCCAGTACTTCACAGGTTACTGACGTCCGAGAGACAGCTTTGTAGTTCTCTGGCTTGCTACGGTCACCTTTCTTGAAGATGGGATCAATATATATAGCCATCTTCCATTTATCAGGTATGCACGCTCTGGTTAAGGGAGGCTTGGAAGAATAGAGGGAACACAGGTGTCAGTTTGGTGGTCAGAAGTCTGGCTGGGATTTGGTCAGGACCAGTGGCTTTATGAACATCAAGCTCAGACAGGATCTTCAAAACACCTGGTGGCGAGAGAGTAATGTGATCCATGGTTGGGTAGGGGCTTCGTCCTTTGTCTCTCAGACTAGTCATATCTTCATTGCAGTTGAAGATGGATGAAAACTGATTACTTAGAATGTTCGCCTTTGAGAGGCTATCTGAGTAAGTCATTCCATTAGATTATTTCAATGGAGCCAACCCCGAAGCATCGCATCGCTTGCCGTTTATGAAACTCCAGAAACACTTTGGTTTACAGTTGGTGTCTGGGCTGACAATTTCTGTCAGGTACCCGTTGTAGACTTTCTTGGAAATTGTGTCATAGAATCCACCAGGTAATTTCTGTTAAAACGCATGCATCTGTCTGGTACCGATGCCAAATGCTTTATCATCATTCACTGACGCTGGATCAATGCTGGTCTAAATAAAGCCTATGAATGGAACAATAATGTACCGTAAAATCACTTCTAAGATAAATGCAGCACAATCGTAATTATTTCATGCATACGAAGCATATAATATGTGTTTAACGTCACGTAGATCTAAGAAATTGGCATTTGGCTGGCACACCTATTTTTATGCAAAATTAATATATTTATAGAGGGCGCTATTTCAAAATATGCAAATTAGCTTGTCATCTATGGCCGTGCAACATCACGAAACAATTTTTAGTGATGGTCCTAGAGAGATACAGACATTTGGCAGCCCAAAATTGTAGAAAAATCCTTGTTTTATATTTATTATACATTTTTAGAGAAAAATCATGTACTTTGGCGGCCATTTTGTATGACGTCACATATCTTAAATTGCTCAAGGCTGACAGAGTGTCAGCAATCGGATTCTTCAAATAGAAGGTTTAGGCAGTCATAATCCATTGAGAAATAAGAAATTGGCATTTGGCTGGCACACCTATTTTTATGCAAAATTAATATATTTATAGAGGGCGCTATTTCAAAATATGCAAATTAGCTTGTCATCTATGGCCGTGCAACATCACGAAACAATTTTTCGTGATGGTCCTAGAGAGATACAGACATTTGGCTGCCCAAAATTGTAGAAAAAGCCCTATTATATATTTATTATACATTTTTAGAGAAAAATCATGTACTTTGGCGGCCATTTTGTATGACGTCACATATCTTAAATTGCTCAAGGCTGACAGAGTGTCAGCAATCGGATTCTTCAAATAGAAGGTTTAGGCAATCATAATCCATTGAAAAAAAAACTATAGACCCTAAAACAAGGTTAGGCCAATAATCTGGATTTGGCTGCCGGACTAATACAGGTGCAACTACAAAAGGGGGATATGCTTCGTTATCGAAATAGTGACCGCAAACCAAGTTGTAGTCAAAATATGAACTCGGATCTTTTTGGGTAATTTGGAAGCCGGATTTACAGAGATTTATTTCCCTTGACCAATTGTACAAGTATGTTTGCATGAAGGAATCATGGTACAAAAATCCTGTAATCGGTTTATTGTCATAGTTTTTTGTAAATAACTCCTTGAAATAAACGAAGGCTGTTGAATGAAGATTAGGACATAAAAGAAGTAAATCGCATCAAATTGCATTAAAAAAAAAAGAACGATTCCAAGTGCGATTTGGAATATAAACACGGTAAGATAAAAAAATTGACCTCAATATATTAGAATTGACAAACTGAAAAGAAAAAATTAGATAGACATTGATGGCAAAGCATAAAAAGAGCACGCACAAAAGTATCTCAATAAGGCCTTACATAAAAAGATGTTGTATTGCCCTGTGCGACCGACCCAAAAATCTTGAAATCTACGGTCGGCTTTTTTTGTAAAGTTTCTTTTTTAACCGTTTTTTAAAGAAAAAAAATATTAAAGCATTCAAAACTGAGAAATATCAGCCCAAAGAGGGAGACAAAAAAAGAGTTTGAAAAAAGAAGATTTCTGACCGACCGACCCATGTTTCGACACCTAAAGGGCAATACAACATCTTTTTTGTTTATAAGCCTAATATAGTGTGAGGGTGTCTTTTTATTTTCTCTAACGTAATGCTAATTAGCAGAATAGAGCAACATAAACCCCTCTTAAGTGTTGGGGGCCCCAAATTCGCCAAAAATTTGAAGGCAAAATTTCACTTAAATTGTGTCATGATGTAAAAGAGAGTGTCATTTAAGGCACACTTCTGTAATGAATTTTCCTCCAAAATATGTGTTTGGAGACAAATATGATAAAAGAATACATAATTTGAGTTTTCTGTTGTACGCATAAAGCCTAAAGTGTGTATTCTTTCATAAATATTCGGCTTCGAACACATTTGTTTTTGAAAATCCTTGCAGAAATGTGTCCTAAATGACATCCTCTTTCACATTATGATACAACTTAAGTGACATTTTGCCATCAATTTTGTTGGGCTCCCAACACTTAAGTAGATCATAAAAACCATGCGTTAATTTGTTTTGGGATAAAAAAAAATAAAAAAAAGTATCTTGCCTTCATCTCGCTGGCATGCATGAATCAATAATTAACTAGCAATTCCAGCAGTTAAAATAATACGAGGACGGACTCATTACTTTCTCTCGCTCTCCCTCCTCTCTCCCAATCTTTTCCAACACTCGCCTATCGCAAGAATGTGCCACTTCAAATTAGTTTCGAACCGATTCATCCTCGTTTCGATTAGAACAAAGAGCGACAGCCATTTATATGTTATTAACACTTAATAAAACCATTCATCAATCTAGGAAATACCAACTCACAGTGACAATGGCGGAATAAATTCCTATATCATGCTACATTGTATATGACAGATATTCATATTTCCCCTCTGAGGCTGTTATGATGATTGCATATAATATGCAAGAAATTGATAAATCAGTATAATCAGGGAACATGATGCAGTGTAAAAACATTTTATATATACAATCGCCAGGGGACATTCCAGTACAATCTTCGAGACCGACATCCGACGGCGCGCGGGACCGACAATAATATGGAGACTCTTAAAAATTGTCAGAAGGCCCGCGATACCGACACGTCAGTCTCGTGAAACATCAGTTTTAATTTCAAAAGAACCGCGATTGCCGGGGAAGGGGGTGGGGGGGAGTAGTGCTAAAAACTTCGATATTATGGTAGCATCACGTTCAGTGACTTGGCAAATTTTCGCATACCACATCCTATTGAAGATTGCATGATATTAAAATATTGAAACATGATTGATAACGTTCGTGCAGAGAAAGTGGGAAATATGTATCGTATCCACCTGATCGCACCACCCCCCCCCCTTCCCCAGCAACGCACTTTTTAAAAATAAATCAGGCCTATATACGAACAGTTTATTTTTCTATGTAGCGATACGTTCAGATAAAAGGTAAAAACAAAAATATCGCACGTGTCATGACTTGCCAGAAGCAGGAAAATGTGACTTCCCTATACCAGAAGCATGTTCAGAGTTACGTGCATTCAGACATGTCCACGACGACAGACAAAAAATTAAATGAGGGCGCCATGGATAAACACATCAGTACACAAATTGACGGAAGAATGGCCGTTCATCAAGGTACCGAACCAAACAAACGGTGGACGATTTGAACTAGAGATAGCCTTTGGAAGTTGCTGTCACAATAAAAGCAGGATTTGAGCACGTTTTTGTTTTCTTCCTAAACATGTAAACTTAGAATGACTACATATTTGTTGTTCATTAAATTATAATTATGATATTAAATGAAAGCACAAGTTTTGTTATCTGTATAATAGACCATAATAATATATTCCAATTTCTCGATCTTGCACGCCTCCTTTGAATTTAAGACGCCCAGATTAACTTTCATTGCTCTTCATAATAACCCCCCCCCCCCCACCTCAAAAAAGAAAAGAAGAATAAAGGAATGGACAAAGAAAGGAAAAATCAAATAAAACACAACATTACAAAACAAAATGAATAAAAAGAATAACAAACCTACAAGGTAATTAAATGTATAAATATAGAGAATACTGAAGAACATGGATAGAACATCATTGCAACTTTCTTTCTAACAGGTCATATGCAGGTTATCCACACAAGCGCATGCCATCTTGGAAAAAATAAATAATTTTCAGAGACTGAATAACTAGGCTGATGGCCAACAACTGTTTTGTAAATTAATTGATCATCCCAAGGGATCTGGGACAATTACCAGCAGGACAACCCCCCCCCCCCCCGAGGACAATTACCCCCGAAAAATATTATTCTTTTGTTAAAACCAACTTATTTTCAGGGTGGACTTTCCCTTTAATGAACAGGGGGTAATTTTCGGGGGGGGGGGTTATTGTCCTAGGGGGGGGGGTTCTGTGGGGGGATCGGCTGATTGTTCAGGAGGTAATTGTCCTGATACGCATCCCAGGGATTGATTCCCATGTATAATTCCATACAGTGGCGTAACGTGAAATGTTATATGGAGTGGGGCACTAGCTGATCTTTAGCAACGAATTTGCGACGGACCTGACAGAGTCTAGCAAAGTCTTGCAGGGAAGGGAGTGGGGGTTGTGGGGGGGGGGGGGTGTTGCCATAATGAGAGATGTCGATGTTTCCTTCTCACATCGCCTTCTCTCCCCCCCCCCCCCATAAGGAGGTGGGAAGGGGGGGTAATTAAGAGGCATGCCCAGTATCAGAAGCACACAACGGCTATATTCTCTTTAATCAGAAACTAATCACTTTCCTTTCCCTTGAACTCTTCCTTCCTTCCGTCATTCATCACTGTTCAAAGTGACAGTTGTCTCTACATTTATTTCAGGTGAGACAAGTAAACCCTAATTCCATGTGTGTGTTGTTTTTATCACGCCATCAATCAACGGTGTCGATTTATATCCGTGGTTGGGGGGATGATAGGTGCCAAAATATTTTCGGCAATAGATCAAAGCAACCAAGAGGTAGAAGCGTGTGGCAGATTTCACCCCCTCCCTTCCAACTTATCAACTTTTTCAAGTCACCCTCAAAAAAGATAAAATTTCAGAGAATATGGGACCCATGTGGGTCCCACATGGGCTTGCTACCTGGGTTATTATCCTCTCAAGCGCATAGCGAGGATTTTATTTTAGGGGGGCGGTAGTGAGCACGCGAAGCGCGCTCCCTATGGGGATGGGTGCAGGGAGAGGGGTTTCCCCCGTCCCGCGCAAAGCGCGAAAGCTTTGATGTTTCATTAAATTATTAGAGAAAGAAGATTCGTTGTACCGTTCTCGACTCTTAATCCTTGTTTGAATCAAGTTTCCCTTCCACCGCGCGTAGTGCGGAAGCTCTGACGCTTCATTAAATTATTAAAGAAAGAAGACGATTCGTTGTACCATTTTCGACTCTAAATCCTTGTCTGAATTCAGTTCCCCCCCCCCTCTCCCCGCGCGAAGCTTTGACGTTCCATTAAATTATTAGAGAAAGAAGACGATTTGTTGTACCGTTCTCGACTCTTATTCATTTTCTAAATTCAGTTTCTTTTGACGTTTCTTTATATTATTAAAGAAAGAAGACGATTCGTTGTACCATTCTCGACTCTTAATCCTTGGCTGAATACAATTCCCCCCCCTCCCCCTTCTCGCGCGAAGCGCGTAAGCTTTGAGGTTTACTCCCGGCCCCCCCACTCAGCGTTATTTAGGGTACGCATATGCTCGTTCCCTCTTTTTGAAAGCACCCCCTATCTGAGGACTGCCAACATTTCCGAACCCCCCTTTCGCGGGCTTTTCGCGGGCTTTTCCTGCCTTGGAGACCCCCCTAAATCAGGAAAAATGCTCAATGTACCCCCCTAAATTCGGAATAATTTCTCAGGAGTCCAAAATGATGAGAGAAAAAAAGAAAAAACACCCCCTTTTTAAAGAAATCTCCGGGTGAAAAGTCAAATACACCCCTTTTTTTACAATTCTCGGGCCGGACTTTGCCGCACGAAAAGTACCCCTTTACCGGACATTTTGGCAACACGCACGCGGTCATTTCGAAACCTGAGTGGGGGGGGGGGGCCGGGGGTTTACTACATTATTAGAGAAAGAAGACGATTCGTTCTCGACTCTTAATCCTTTTTCTTCATACGTCCTCTTCCTTTCTTCTTTCTCTCTCTCTCTCTTTTTTTTGGCCCGCGTTTTTTTTTTTTTTTTTTGTTTTTGTTTGGGGGGGGGGGAGACCGCATCCACCGCCCCCTGGCTACGCGCCTGTATTCTCTCTGTCTCTTATTATCTCTCTCTCCCACTCTCTACTTCTTTTTTGCACTTTTGCGCTTCGCTCTTAACATTTAGCTTGTTGCTTTTTAATGCTGCGGCTTTGCTTTTGGCGCACTGCATTTCTATGTTGCTGTTGATTGAATAAATTGAATACATTCATCAATTCCTGATGAAGCCGTATGAGCGAGAATTCAATTTATTCCTGTCTCATATACGGATGTATTATGAAAATGATATAGCAAAATGTGTATATTGATGGTCATCTTGCGAGTAATAACCATTAACTACTCTCATCGGGCTCTCGACATCATACATTTTTCTCTTCATTTAAAAAAATGTTGTATGGTGAATTATTGGGGGGATGATTGAACAGGCCACCCCCCCCCCCCCACCTGAAATATTGGGGGGGGGGGATATATCCCCCCCATCCCCCGGGATCGACACCCATGCCATCAATCCAATGATAAGACATATCATTCACTACATTGGCGCCCCGATTGGAGCCCATCCATTTCTCATGTTTCTATAGCGATGCCGCTTGACCAAGAGATATCAACATGAAATATGTCTACATTATGTAATATGTTCCATGTTTGTATTATTGCATAATAAAGGAACCCCGTGGAAGGGTTAAATATACAATTAAAAGTAGGATAAGTAGGTGATCAGTATCATAATGCGTGTACAGTCTTAGTTTCTAATTGGGTAATCATGATGCATATTTAAGCTAGGTAACTCTTTAACAGTGCAGCCGACATCGACCAAAGGTGCGTTAAACCCATGTTTAAACAAGGCTTGCATAATGGCACACAACTAAACAAGCAGAAGGAACAAAGGTCAAATCAACAACGTGATATCGGGATAGTACAAATCTACAGAAAATGTTGTGATCACGCGCCTACCTAACCCATCAAACTTGCCAAGTTTTAAGTCTAACTTTAAAGTGACCATATCATCCATGTCCAACATGGCGTTACCGGTCAGAAACTCTCGTCTCGTTCTCGTACTTACCACGATCTTACTGCAGTTCATAAGCTCAAACGTTCACGCCTATCCGGACGGGGCGCCAAAGGAGGCCTGCGCCGACGCTGCCCCGCAACACCACACGACGGATGGGGAAATCATCGAGCCGCACGAAGGACCTAGCCCGTATTCATTCACTGTAGATTCAAAGGAATATAAAATCGGTCAAAAAATTACAGGTGAGTCCGGCAGATAATTCACTCCCTATTCTTCATAAGTTATCTAATAAGTTGGTAGCCTATAATATAGGTCACAGTCGAAAAGCTTTCCCGTGTTGGTAGGCTTATTTAACATGAATTTAAATTAATTTGGGAAAGAGAAACATATATTAAAACATAAAGATTATTGAAAAGTAAATTAGCATATAAGATAAGGCAAACACCCATCGTTTAAAACTTCAAAAGCAATATCTAGAACAAAAGATTCTAGTAAGGTTGTATCATGTTTAATAACGAACCGACAAAGCAGCAAAATATGCATGTAGTATGTATACAATGTATTTCGACTAGCTAAGATGTATATTCAGACACGCAGACACAAAATCAATGCGTTTATAATATACATTAAAATGTACATTTGTTTTTAGGGGGTATTTGGAGGAAAAAATCTAAGAGTGAAGTTCACACCAGAAGACCTTATTAACTTCACAGGATCAATGATAACATTTAATTTCCTTACATGAACTTTTACCGTTCGGTACTCGAGATTGCCTCCCATTGAAATGCTCCTTCATACGGTACAAGATAATTCATTTACATAAACGACTCTTCGAGATTGCCCGGTGTTTAATCACTTATTCATGTAATACGAGTACACCTTCATTATCCATGGCACTGGCGTTATGATGGGGGGGGGGGGGGGGGGGGGGGGCAAATAAAATAATTCAAACGGGGGTTATTTTTAATTCGATACCAGTGATTTACAACTTTTGCTGAAATTCTTCTGCCCCCCCCCCCCCAAAAAAAAAAAAAACGTTTTTTGCTTATTCCGTCAGACCAATGGCATGTTTTCAATGTTGTTTTTATTCAGAGTACATGCAGACTATGGTGACTTGACGATATTCTTATACTATATTTTTGTCATTAATAATTTTCGTAGATAATTTGTAACGAGCTATTATGACGGTCGTTAATTTTGTCAAAATTATTAACAGAATGGTTTTGTAGGGAAAAAAAGGAAGTTCTTTTATATTACGCATCTGCCTGCTGCGGTCCTCGCTATAGTCCTGTAGAAGTTTTTCAGACCTGGAAAAGTTGATAAGTACAAGGTTTTTTTGTTGATATGTGTTCTAAATGGGTATTGAAGTAAATTCAGCTTGGTTGCCAGCTTGGCAACCTTGGGCAACTTTTTTAATAGCCATATTAGCATAATCATCTAATTAGCATATGTGCAATATGTAATAATGTTGCTAATCTCAATCCAGGAAGCCTGAAAACATGGATAATATGACTTTTCAAGGGTTTTCTATGACAAGGAATCCATTTATGACACCAGTTTTTGATTCCAAGTAATGCAATTGTCTTAAATAGCACAATGAGCACAATGAGCTAATAAGCATGCGTACAATATATGGACTTCAACTTTATCTATAAAGCCTAAAAATGGTGCAATGCAACATTGTAAATCACTTTTGAAAGACTAATCATTAATTCACGAGAAGATATTCCATGTAGATGTAGTATGGTATGTACAAGGTATATGGTACCGTCTACTGGACTACTATGGTCTAGAGACGGGGCTAGACGGCCTTTGTTGAGTTTGAATGCGATGCCCACTCAGTCTGGAAGATGTTTGACATTACACGCACTTACAATGAGATAATCTTTCATTACATAACCGTTGTCCCGACCAAAATAATTGTAATGATTTCTCATTGTACAGAGTCTATAGCGGGTCGTATTCTCTGAAAATCAGACTAGCGGCAATATTTGTGTCTCTCGTAGTCATACCAAGGAGTTTTAAGAGATGGGGTCATGTCTAGCTCATTCCCTTTGAAGCCTACTATCTTCGATGCCGCCAGGAGAAAATATGTCAGGCATGTGCTTAACTGGATTTTTATGCAGATACGTAGACAAAAGATATCTGCCTAGCTGCAAACTAACGGCCACTTTTAAAGGGACATATATGCTTTTGTAATGATAATTACTTTTCGCTACCACTCGTCTGATAGTACGAGCAGTACATAGTGCGTACCTTTACAGGAGGCAAGCGAAAGGAAATGGAGCAAAGTTTCCTGAAATATTAATCAAAATTACTCGACTGGGCACGGGTGGGTACTAATCTGACTAATCTAACATCACAAAGAACTGTACTTGAAAAAATTCACTTTTTATTTTCGTGAGCCGGAAGTAATCGGAAAAGTGTCAAATTGCAGGTTTAAGGAGTACAATTTTACTACTTTTCACCAATTAAAACTGCTATTATAATAATGTAAGCAAATTTCTTGACACAATTAGGCTTTTGTATTCATATTTTTCCCGTGTTAGTTCCAAATACAAGTGAAATAAAAAAAATAAAAGCTATTAAAACTCCTTGATCATACCGATAGCCGATAGGTACATGTAATAAGCCTACCGGGATGGGGGAGGAGGTGGGGGGGGGGGGGGGGGAGGTATTCGTTATGGAATAGTGCACTCTCGAAAATATATCTTCAACTTTGAAAAACAAACTCGTATGAGGTACACTCGCAATTTTTTCTTTTCATACTCGATGCGTACTTATAGGATGCCAGATTGAATATGGCAGAGATGGGCACATAACCCCTCTGTCCCCCGGATCTGACATTGGGTGTCGGGGATGTTTGTCCGGAACGAAGTTGTCCTAGGGTGTATTGTCCTGAAGGAAGTCGAGGAATAAGCTCAATAATCCATGATTGGCCCTTCGGACAATTTTAATGAACATTTTGTTTTGATATCATTTTGTCGATGTTTTATTTCTCGTAACTATTAATATGCAAGCTCTATTGTGATTTTTTTTTTAAAAACGGGACTGCACTACTTGTAGCTAGTTGCGCCATCTACAGACAGCAATGCCTAAGCGGTACCCGTTGATCCCCATGGTCCCCTTATTCTTATTGAGAGATTTGATGAGATAACACCTGCCAGTGACCACGCAGGCAGGTCGAATTCCTCCTGACCAAGTGCAGATAGGCTTTAATAGGGCACTGGTTTTTTTAACTATGACCAAATAGCTTAATGACCCTTTGACAGCCTGAAACTTTACAAAGATAAAGAAATAGAAAACAGTTACAACTTTTTTTTGTAGCATGGACCTAGGTTAACCTCCCATAGCTTAACGAAAAAATGTCAGCGTTGCTTTATGTGCATGAGGTATCCCTGAACAGCCAATTGTTTACGGAATTTTGTAACAAAATTGACATACCTTTTTGGTTGGAGCCGAAAAATATATATACCCACAAGCAATATGTTTTTTTTCTATTGATGATTAATGAGCATGGGTGGATCTTAAAGAAAGTTAACAGTAATCTGAATTAACTCCTGTATTTTGATAGAACAGTGCAATTGAAAATGGTGTTTCGGACGTTACATTTTCCGTAAACAATGTAGGCCCTCATTTAACCCACTAGAACAATCATTTGATGAGTTTGTTTATGGTTTGAATAAGCTTATTAGTTACTCCAAGTCATTAAATTAAAAGAAAATATAATCTAATTGTAGTAGCGCTTTTATTATAAATATATTCAAAATTTGAAAAAGTTGTCTCATTTTCCGTAAACAATTTTGTAACGTCCGAAACAACTTTCAATTTGAAGTAGCAGAAAATATATGAACTGCAGGACCTATCTTTCGTAACATTTTTTAAACATTTCATGGCGGCTACCCACCAAAAAAAAGAAATTTGCAATACATCATTACAATACTATTTTATAGTTAAAACCAATTTTCCGTTAACAGCTGTAACGTCCGAAACAAATGTAACGTCCGAAACAAAAAATACCAAATAAATGATGATAATCCATATTTGAGGGTATCTGGAGTGAATAAATCATTATGAAACAAGTTATTATAAGTCTTAACACAAGTCAAAACACAAATCAGGTCTTTTAAATCCGATAATTTTGTGTAAACTCAAGAAGGGTGTTTCGGACGTTACACTATTTGATTGTTAACACGTAGTTTGCAAATTTCAACTAATTTTCGATCATATGTGCAAGCTACGATTTCACATTGCACACTCCTGTTAAAAACACTATTTTGATCATTTCATTTAGATCTAAATATAAAAATATGAAGAAATATGATGCAAAAATCAAATTTTCCGTAAAATATCTAAATTTTCTGCAAAATTGACTTATAAAACATAAATAGTGAAGCCACTCTTTGTGGTGCAAGGCATTCCTGGCTGCTTTAGTATATCCTTAATTGTAATTTATCAGAAAAAATCTCAATAAAAGTGACTCATAAACATTATTCAGCCATTTTAACAGCACTTTCTGTTATGCTGTTATCACGTTTCGGATGTTACATTAAACTGTTAACAGACATTTTCATACTTTAACTAGTTCAAATGAGGGGCAAAGATAGATGTGAGAATAGCAAATTTCAATTTTTCAACCTCTCCTCTTGCTATTTACATTGCTGTGTGTTTGCAAATCATCACGTTTTCATTTTTACGGAGGTTGTTCCAAATTATGTCATATAACCAAAGATTGTATGGTCAATCTAAACTATTTGGTAGGTTACAAAAGCTAAAAATCACCCACTTAAGCAATACCCAGTGTACATTTACATGACATGGGTATGATACAGGTATATAAAGTTGATAAAATCAAGCAAATTAAAATGTTTTTCTAAAAATTTATGGGAAATATGGATTTTCATTTGAAAATACCTTTTAAAAAGGGCACTCAGTACATGTAACTAATCTGTGTAGAAAGTACATACATGTATAAAAGAAAAGGGCATTACCAGTAATACCTTATTTAATGATCCTAAACATATACAGGTAGTATCTTCCTCAAATGTATGCATACACACAAAATGTATAAGCTAGTTTAGGGATTTATTTTGAACTTCTGAAACTCCCCTTCATATCCATGATTCATCCCTTTCATATTAATAGGTCATCCCTCATTCACATTCACCCTTTTCATCCACCATCCTTTCATCTGTCTATCTCTCTCTCTCATTGGTTTCAATGTTCATCTGATGCAGTCAAGCTTATATAGTATAATTTACATATACTATGAATATTCAATATATACCCTTTGTTTATGTTTGAATATTCAAGAATACTTTGTGATGTTGATTTATACTTGTATGGGACTATATGAATATTTAATGATTTATTCTACTTTGCATGGAATGTACGTGGAATGCTACATAGAATGCTGTTATGCTTTTACACATTAAAACCTGGTCAGTTAGCTAGTAGTTATCAATCCTACAACATGTCTGCTGGGCTGCCTCTGTGTTAAGAGTGCTAGGAATTATCTGTTAGAACCACAACCCTACACTAGTGTGAAATATAAATGGGTTGTCCGTTTTTTGTTTTTTTTCTCTACGAAATGTCAAAGTTGGGGGTGCGGCGCTGCGGCCTTATCGCCGGCAAATACGGTACATGTTTAACCAACACTGTATATTGTTTGTCACCTGTAATATATGCACAGCAAGAGTTAAGATCTATCAACCAACCAACCGACCAACCAATCAATCCATCCATTCATCAATCGGTCATCAATTAAATAAATAAATAAATACTTATTTAAGAGCATTAAAACATATTGTCGTTTGAAACAGCCTCCTAATACAAATAGTGGTAAAGGATGATTGTTACTACAGTAGTATTATAACCTAAGGGTACACAATTTTAAAATACATCAAAAATGTCTCATTCTCCAGATGTACATACATTAGGATTCACTTATTTCTTATTACCGTACTTACATGACTGGGGGTACTTTTTCATAGTTTTATGTTTTTAAAGATTTGTCAATGTTTCAGTGCTTACATACATGTATGTGTTAGTGATATTATTGAATGACACACTATATAGTTGAAGGCAAAGAACATTAGCAAGCTGATTAAACATCTATATTGTAGAGTTTGTAGAAATTGATGATCTCATTGAAATGTTAACATCGTGTAACATCCGAAACAAACCATAGTATACATTTCACACTGTTGTTCATAACATGCAATAAAGAGTATGTTTCTAAGTGAATTTTCTAAGGAGTTTTGATGACTACAATTGCTATTAGCTTCATATTTCACTCTGTTAGATCACATAAGCATTTTTAACTAGCGGTACACGTTCTTGAAATGAATAATATACCTTACATAAATTGAGTGGTCGATGAAGACAAACTTGGTATACATGTATGTGCTAAACTAATTAAAACTGCACAATTTTTTTCCATAAAAGTTACAGAAGTATTTTTCTGCAAACAATTAACTGAGGTCAATAATACCTAAAGAAAAGCAATTAACTTGAATAAAGTTATAATGTTAACAGTGTGTAACGTCCGAAACATCAGTGGTGTGCCATATGAAAATTATTAGGCAATGCACTGGTTCCCATTTTTTTTTGCATGTATTTACCTTATATCATCAGTTGTTATAATAAAATAAGTTTGACCTAAGAAAAAAGCATTTTACCTATTGAAATAAAAACTTGTTATTGTCAAAACCCTAATTTAGAGCTATTTTTCACTTTCAAGGGATACAAAATCTGTATTTTTCAAGATAGAAACTCAACAATTTGCATGAATAATCTCTGAAACATATTCTTAAAGACCCAACATATTTAAAGGTGTAGTTAATAGCAAATGAGTTTTATATCACAGTTATTAGATATGCTATAGTTCACAATAAAATTGTAAAAACTCAAAGTATTCATATCTGGTGAATAAATAAAGAGATAGATTAAGGTCCAGAATTTGCATTTTTCAAAAATATGATTAGTCCTGATCCTAAAAATACAAGTTTGAAGTGAGTAAACATAATTTCATTTTGGACCCATTTGTGGACACATTTGGTATAAGTTAAAAAAACCAGTGCCATAGCGTTAATACTTTTCGTCGAGTATTATGCGATGTGTCCAGTTTTTATGCATCATATTTCTATTTTTAATTTTGCCTTGATTTCATTCAATCGATAGTCCTATTATGTCAGAATTTTTTTTCTATAATTTTTTTTAAATTTGAATTTGAAATCCATTACGAATTATGTAGGCCTATGATTATGAACACTGTCTTGCTATACCCCTTGGTTCGCCGTGCGTGAAGATCATATTCAATCTTTACCGAAATTAACTTCTTCTTTTCTCTCAATTCTTCTGGCTTTACACAGTTACTATCGAAGGGAGTCAAGCATATGGCGGGTTCCTGATCCAGGCCCGCCCAGTGGGAGGTCAGGAGCCCGTTGGGCACTTCTCGTCCCTACCGGAGAACGCTCAGCTTCGGGGATGTATGACAGAGGATGATGGTGTCACCCACACAAGCCCAGACGACAAGCTACCGGGCATTATGTTTATGTGGCACACCAAGGAGGATGTAGGAACAATTGAGTTCTTGTAAGTGTTGCCATCTTGTGGCCATCAAGGTTTTTGGTTTTGTTTAGGGGGGGGGGGGTGTCATAACATTAATGAAACTTGAAAAATCTGAGCTTCTGCAGACCTTATTTTTTAAAAGTACTTCCGAGATACGAGAATCATTGTTTAAAATGATGGATGAGAATGTTAGTTTATATGGCCGACATTTCTCTTGCTCTTAGTATACGAGTCATGTATTATATACGAATTGTTCGGTCTTCAAATTACGTCGTCTTCAAGGTCTTCTTCTCTTCTCATCCTTGTTGATTTTCCCATCCTCGATGGAAGATTATCATTTTCCTTTTGAAGTTTCTCATATTCCTTTCGTTTGTCCTGTTTTTCTCTTTTTAATTTCTACTTTTGTTTTCATTGATAGTGCTCTATATTTCATTTTTATTCTGTTAACATCCGTACTGTTGTATTGCTTTCTATACTTCACTTTAAGTTATTATGTGTGATTTCTAATTATTTTCTCGAATGTTAAGAACATTTTGTATAATACAAAATAATAATTATGTCTTATACGATATCATTCCTAACAGCGGTACTGTGGCGCAAAATCATGATGTCTTCTGGACTGAAATCAAATCAAGCGAGATTCAACATAAAACAGGTGAGAAATGTATAAAGTTTTTTTTATTCTCCAAAGATATAAATGAATCAGCTTTGGGTACCTTACGATACTTGGGTAATACTAAATGTTGGGTCCTCAGGAAAACAGTCCAACTGTTTATACTGTTTAGGCTACACTTGGTAAACAAACACTGCAATTATTTATTATTAGTAGTATATTTATTATTGTTATGATGACCTTGAGTTAATTTTTTTTTAATTTGGTGCTGTGGCATGTGGATCATGAAGACAAGTCACGCCTTCACTATATTGCTTAAGATGCGAGCATTAAAATCGTCATATCCTGGCATGAAATTCCTTAGAAAGTTCTCATCTGTGATGTTTCCGGTCAACACACATTCTTCTTCTAAATCGTCTATTGGCACGAAGTTGGTTCTGGGCAAGAAATATTGCCCCAATTATATCACCAGTTCACCACGAAAGATACAACGACCCCCTACCTGTTGTAAATATTGTTGTAAATACCATGCAAGATAAGATAAGATAAAAGACACAACAATTTTTAGAATACCAATTATCTTGTCATATTATCTCTCATGAACATAGGCGCGACCAACTAGATGAGAGAAAAGATACAACAAAAGATACACCAAAAGTTACAACAGTGTTCAGAATACCAACTTTATCTTATCTCCAAAGATACAACAATATTAGAGATAACACAGGGTTCAGAATACCGCCCCAGCAGCCCAGACTGAGAGGGTCACTGTACAATGTAAGACGCAGTTTACCAGTAAAAACAAGATTTTCAATAATAATATGTGAAATATGAAATTGTAAATAGTCATAAACCTCCTTGTTATTGTAATATTTATTATTATTAATTATTTAAGGCTAATTAATTGATATTATTGTTTTGTAGTTTTGTTATTGCTGTTATTCATCAACATCATCATCATCATCTCCATGCAGTCCGTATATGAAACAATTCTATCTTTTCCTTCTGATTTGTTCGCTGATAGAGTCTAAAATTCGTCATCTCAAGTTCGACGCCATGCCGGAAGAGGAATTCCACCATCTGCAGGACAAGGCGACGTCGGCATGGAAAACCCTGCTAAGAAATAGGACCATGGCTTTAGAAGACCTCTATCGAAAACAACATCGGCAGCAACATAATTAGAATGACTAGGACGATTGTATTATATACTTCCCAAGCAAATGTGCAACAGCACTCTTCAGAGGGCAACGAAAAGCGATAACGTTACAGCGCAATCTTTATGCGGTATAATCATTTAAAAATTATATTTACGTCGGCTATTCAACCCTACTCGTATGTGTCCACCATTTCCATTCTCAGGCAAGTAATGTAATGAGCAGCGTGATAGAGAAAATGGCTTACGGGTATTTTGAAGGAAAAAATGATCCATTTTGAAATCATGGTAATTATGGAAAACGTTTGCTTTGGATTAAAAGCAACATCTACACTTTAAAAAGAGGGTTTTCGATAGCTTCCATACAAACGATTATTCCGTGTTGCTGATTCATAAGAGCTTCCCGCAATACGTATATGGAATAACTTCAGATTTAATTCAAAGACAGAGGATATACTAGTCCGTGGTTCCGTCAGACAAGAATAAAGTTTTCCTCAATGGGAGCGTCTCCATCTTGGAAAATACGTGAAAAGTTTTTTTGTTTGCTTTCGATTGGGATGAAAGGGAGTGATTTTGCCTTTCTTGTTCCTTCTACCCCGTCAAGAAGAATGATATATTTTTTCATCACTGGAGAACATTCCAACAGGCCTAATGGTGTAAAAGTGTCTATAATCAAAACTTTGAATATTGTATTGTATGTAATGGTTGAAAGGACGCTATTTTATTTTGTATAACTACTTTTAGTGTTTTTTAAATTATATTGCAGAGATAACTTTATCGTACAATTCAACTCAAGGAAGAGATGCATCAATTTGTTTTTATTTTATCAATTGATGCGATCCCCATGTGTTTTTATGAATGGTTATTTTGATGAAGGCATGTTAAATTATTCGCAGTTTTTAATCTTGATTAAAGACTTATAAGATTTGTAATAAACTTATAAGAGATACAAAAGCAAACGCTGTGATTTATTTTACATTTGTATTACTTCCTTATGTCATGTACGTGTTATTTGTTTCACAAAGACCATTTATTTTGTGTTTCTCTTTGTGTGCCTCTCTTTATATCATTTAGGGGGTTTCTCTTTGTTGCCCCTCCATCTCTCCTTTCCTTTTACGAAATACCGATCCCATATCTCCGAAAAAAAAGTTTGTAGAATCAATCGCATGAACACATGTACGTTTTGATCTTCTGATCAGTTGTTACAGCACTGCTATATAGAATCTTTAGTAATGTTAGGACTTTCTCAGATGGTGGTTTAGATAAGGTACTTTTTTTACTTGACTGCTAAGAAAGCATTATAAGCTTTTCAGTAAGAAACCAGGAGCCAATGTCTTTAAGTTCTCTCCTAGGGCCATGGAAATGAGGATTAAAGTCTTGTCAATGGGCGCAAGCCAATCTACTTGGTTCGAATCTGGGACCTCCCAGTTAAGAGCCCACTGTTCCATCATTGAACCATCGCGCCTTCTCAGAATGCACATGTAACATTTCAAATGTTGCTAGCCTCTTGGACTATAATCATGTACAAGTGACAAGCGATTCAACATGAGAAATGCCCAAAGTATAATTGGAAATATGGATAAATTATGAAAAAAGACTATACGAGGTAAAGGCACAGATTGGGGGTTGTAGAGGGTAATACAATTATTGTCTGTAAATTGTTCATTAAAAAGTGAATCAGTCAGAGTGTCATGGTCGAGTGGTTTAAGGCGCTTGACTGGAGATGCGAAGGTCGAGGGTTCGAATCCCGACACGGCACAATATCCTTTGGCAAGATATGACCTGCATTTGCTACTCTCCACCCAGGTGTTAAATGGGTACCCGGTATAGGATGCGAAAGATTATGGTTGGACGAGCAAGTGTGCGCTTGTAAAATGGCGACTGGCTGGAATGCTCCCCAGTGAGTGGAAAATGTGCATACATTGTGTGCGGGTAAGCCTGAATCCGATGACCGGGGTAATAATATATCTGTAAGGCGCTTAGGCACATCGTTGGATCGATGTATTGAGCGCTATATAAACATGGAATATTATTATTATTATTATTCAGAGGGAATGTAATCCCAATGCATGTCATGCAGAAGTTTAGATAGAAGAGCTATATAATTTCCTACTAAGAAATAGGGGCGGATCTGAGATTGTTTAAAGGGGAGGTGGAACACAATACGAAAGATATCTAACTTTTGTCTGAAATAAAATTGATAATTCAATTTTTCGGTGCCAATCTACGCCTAACAAAAATAAAGTAAAGAGAGAAAGACAAGATATTAACAGAAATGTTTTTCTCGATAAAATGAATATATTACTATTGATAAGAGACAGGTAGATCTATTTTTTTTTTTAAAGAATATGAAAACATCATGTAAAAAAGTGGTAGCAACATATAGGTCAGGGTGACAGAAGTGAAATGCCACAATGATGCCGATTCGTGTGCCCCGAACATGTTGCTCCCAGTACATAATAGAATCTCTTACAAAATCTTGACATGGAATATTTGTACATAACAAGTGAGAATTTACGTCACATAACTAAAATAACAAAAAGTGGTTTAAATGAATAGAATTTCTGTCAAAACAGAAAGTTTTCTTTTCCCCATCGGTTTAAGAATAACATTGGTCATGTGACAACAAAATTATACATAACAGGACTTAGAATGACAAATTTACATTATGTGATAACAAAACAGGAAGAAAGAAATGGTTCAAAGGAAGTTACGAAACCAATGCACTTCAGAAAAAATAAAAAAGGAAAGGGAAATTCATCTCATTAGATTATGTTAATTAATGCCTCCTATAAATGTGTGAACAAACAGAATGCATACACATAATTATAAATATATATATATATATATATAATGAGATGTTGGACACGTGATCCGATTACGTCATCATCCAGTGAGCTTTTATTTAACTGGAAATGTACAAAAGATGTCAAAAATATATATAGGCCTATGTGAAAGATTGTTGTCTTGTACCACTTCAACCTTTCCTTCCTAATGTATTCTTTAAAATAACAAGCTACATAACAATACAGAAAATAACTACTAAAATTTAACTGACATTTTCAATTTCATAAACACAACGCCACAGGCTTTCGTCGATCCAACAGAGCAAAAATACCAAGAGAGGACCAGAAACTACGCCCTCTCACGTACATTGCCTGGTGAAAATCATCCGACGACGATGGAAAACGCCATAAAAACCAACGACAACAAGAAGTTTGTTCATAAACGTATGACATTACAGCAATGTGCGATTAAAAATTTGCGTGCACAAACACGACCAACAAAATGATATTATCCCAATAGATTTATTACGAAGAAAATATTTCGTACTATTACAAAGTAATCTAGTCCCGGAATCTAGTAGTTTCCTTGGAAGAAAAATCCGCTGTTGCCAATAAAGTTGGAAAAAATTTCATGAAATGATTGTGAGTTTTTGTGACAATATGGTTTTATTCTTGATGTATATAGCTCATGTCTTCTTAGAACTTCATTGATCGATATCTATGATTATTTATATTGATCAATAAAGTTATAAGAAAAAATACACTGTTGCCAATGAAGTTGGAATACTTGTTTTAATGAAGTGATTATTACCAAATGGTTTATTCTTGATTTATAAAGTTCTCACAACTTTATATTGATCAATCAAAAGACTCACAGAGATGGATCAATACAGTAATTTGACCACATAAACTTTATCTATCAAGAAGAAACCATATTGACACAATGAATTCATAAAAGAGAGAAGAAAAATTTGTCCAATTTATCGGCGACTGTGTATATTTTGTGTCTGCCAAGAATAAACTATAATTGTCACAATCATTTCATGATAAGAGGTTAGGAAAAATTATTCCAATTTCATGAGCAACAGTGTTTAGTGCGGTATTAATTATTAATCAGGGAGAAGAGCTCATCTAACACCAGTGTCATTAATGGCTCTGTCTAAGGCTATGATATAGCGCCCCCATTATCTGAAATTGAATTAGATGTTAATATTTACGGAGCGTGATGTTTGTGCTATGCAGCCTTAATTATAAATATTATTGAAAGCATTTGTGAGTAAACAGTGAGAATGGTGTGCGTCAGTCTTTTGCAAATTAAATTTAAAACGGTCGGACAAATCAATGGGGAAAAAATGAAATTCACATTTTTATTATTTTGTTTACAAATAAATCAGTACATAATTGAACACGAATTGGGAAAGGGCAAAAATGACCAGATATCAATATCAAAGAGGTATGTTTACTTGGTATTTCTTTTAACTGGCTATGCTTGGTCTAAGAAGGCGTTTTGATGGACGAGTCATCATAGACCAAAAATATCAAATAATGTTATATATGCGATCGTGTTTTTGGAAAACTAAATTGAAGGTCATATCATTTTTTTCTTGCTACTAACTTCATAACTAGGCATCATCACCAAATGAATTATGACCGACATCATTTCGTTTATATCAAGATATCCAACTGTAAGCTATACGCTATATATTTCATAATGTACCACTCATTACAATGTTTACTATGTTACTATGCAATAAACTTATAATTATTATTTTCAAAAAGATATCCAACTAGCAGTACCTTACATGTAGACACTCATACTCTTTTCACACTGGTTTTGCTTAACCCCGTACTTTGCTTAGCCCCGTACTATCCTTAACCCCGGACTATTTTGGGGGGCTTTTCACACACGCTGTTTTTAGTCCCGTACTAGCGCCTATTCCGGAATAAGACAATTCCCGCTGTTCTCACTGCATATCGTGTATGTTATGATTGGACATAATTCGCATCTGGCCAGCTGCGATACGCTCCATTGCGTAGTACCGGACTATTTTTCGTTTCTGTTCTCATTCATTTGCTTAGCACCGCAATTGCGGGGTTAGCAGGAGTTAGCACCACAATTTCGGAGTTAGCCCTGCTATTTTGCAGGGTTAGTTAACCCCGTAATATAGGTGGGGCTAAGACCCCCCCTTAACCCCACCTATAGTACGGGGTTAAGCAAAATATTGCCAGTGTGAAAACAGTATTAGATAAGAAGTAATGTAACCATCATGGGTAATACACGAGGCTGTGGTAGGATACGAAATTTCCTAGTAACAAGAAATGTATTTTGAAATACCGTTTGATTTCTTTTTAAAATATATATGACCGGGTATACTTATTTCTTTTAACTTCTAAAAAAACAGTGAAATAAATGATAAAATAGACTGGGAAGATAATATGTCCATGAACCGATGAAGGAGCATAACCTTCTTACAACCCCCTCCCCCTCCACAACCTTCAGCATAATATTTCGCCCACCAGACATGCCTGATAGAAGATATAGTTCACGCTGTTGCACTTTAACTGGAAAGCAAGGTTAGTCAGTGACTGGCCCTTAGAAGAAAAATAGAATTCTTACATTGCCATGACGCCCTTGTCTATGCAGATGTTTGTGTCATACCGAACAAACAAAGTCAGTTTAATCAATTTATATCACTGTACTTTGAACTATGTAAGCTTTAAACACTGTGCAGCTTGTGAATGTCTGCAAGATCTGCAAATGGTGACATTTCTCTCTAAATACACGGTGTCCCTAAAAAAAAAAAGTTTGTTGATAAATTTCTTATATGTGGTGGTGGTTATACCTGACTGATAAGAAAGCATAAATGCTTGTAATTAAGCAACCAGACGGCCGACGGCTTTAGGTCCTCTCCGAGGGACCTGGTAATGAGGATTAATGCATTACAAAAGGGCACTAGCGCAACGACTTGGAATTAAGAATTCCTAATAATTTTCCAATAATTTGTACATTGTTGGAAAACCCAATTTCTCTTCTTTCATAATGATATCAATGCCAGAAGTCACATAATTATGACGGCCTGAAGTACAAGTGTCAGAAACGCAATAATATTGTCCAAAATAAGTGAATGACGCCCAGATTGGGTTCATTTTGCTTTTTAAGAAAAGAAGTGGGATATGGAATTATTTATTAGTGGAAGTACATACTATTTAAAAGCTCATAATCTCAAAATCAAAATCACTTCCTTATGGCACCATAATCATGATGAAAGAATTACGCTGGGACCGAGCAGACACAATGGGTCTGCCAAAATGGCATTTGTTCAACTGCATCATTTCATTTGTATAAAGCAAAATGGTACGTGCTTAACCAATCGCAAATTATGCTACCTGCTCACTCATACCTGATCCTTCCATTATTACTATGGTTTCATTTGAAAGAAGAGGAAATGAGTTTTCCAATGATGTTTCAGGTTTAAACGTTTGATTATTAATTTCATATCATTTTACTATATCATTTCAAAACCGTAATGACCCAAACGTAACAGCCATCCACTTTTTTTTTTAGCAATTGGGTTTCTGACACTGCCATATCGGGTTTTCTGAAATTAGTAATGCGTGACTTCTTGATCATGATTTGGTGTCACAAGGAAGAAGAGAAATCGAGCTTTCTGATCATATATACCTTAACCGAAGGATAATTTAAAAATTATCGAGTTATTTACCCTTAAACTTGGGTTTCATTTTTGTTCAGACACACCTTGAGCAACGAATAATCGTCAAATTCTAGTACATCATTTTTTTGCATAGTGAAATCACGTAAACAAAAAGTAAACTAAAAAGCCTGCCATTGACAGGTGCATGAAAAATATGGGCGTCGGTAAGTGGGGGTGTATAGTCCCCCCCCCCCCCCCTACCCCACCTCGCCGCCATATAGAAGCAGTTTTGCTCAAAGAGAGGGAAATAAGTTCGATTCAATGAATATTCGGAAATGTCGTCGTAGCAAAAATGGCTGTCATTTTACCACAATACACTATGAACATGACTGACAAAGAAAGCGGACAAAATATACAGTTCCTCAGGTAGACAAAGGAACATCCCTTCACTGCTATTATGTAAACATGTGTAGAACAGGTGTCACATGCATATTCACCTTTTTACATAATAGCAGTGAAGGGATGTTCCTTTGTCTACTTGAGGAACTGTATATTTTGTCCGCTTTCTTTGTCAGTCATGTTCATAGTGATAATAAGATTACCACACTTTGACGATATGAAAAACATTTAACCTAGACCTCTTTTGTGAATATCTACCTGTGAAACGAACGCGTCAGCAGAAGCAAACATACACCCACACCCGCTTTATATGAACATGAATTCCGTACGTGGTACAACGCCCTTTCCTGTGTTGACCTTAATTTCACTAAATGAATAAGGAAATAAAACTCAAAGAATATAATAATAAAGTCATGCTCGATTTACAACATAACTTACTGTGTTGACATTGATTTCACTAAATAAATAGGAAAATCAAACTGAAAGTATAGAATAATAAAATCTTACCTGATTTACAACATACCCAATATGCTAGTCACAGATCCTTTGATGAAAAGATAATCAATATTACTAGATAGCTACTAAGTTACATTGTAACCATTTAATCAACTTCATTGTTTCTGTTATTGATCTTGTTATGATCATATCATATATCTCTCATTTGCTTCAAGTAATTACCTTAGTCAACTACATTTTCTTAGTACCATACACTTATTGATATTTGATCATTTATATTGAAAAAATGAAAAAAGATTGTTGGTTCATAATATTGAGGAATCGATCAGATCAGTTTTTCCCAATTTTTATCATTAGTAATGGTTCGTTTTTACTTTTCCTCATCTGAACAATGTTACCAAGTCCCTAAGTCATTCTGAGTTTTTTTTAAATAGACAAATATATTAAAAACAAAATAAATTCATAAAATAATCATCACCGTTCACCAAACATAGTTTTCAATTATAGTTCCTCATTCCTCGACATCATTCCGCTTTTTAGGAGTATTGTTTGGTCATATTGAATACACAACTTTATAATTCTTGACTGACGTATGTTTGATAACTATTCGTCATAGAGTATCAGGAAATTTATAAACATAGAGGAAGGGAGGGGGCATAGTGTTTTCGGACAGCCCCATGAGCTGTGCACCCACATTGCAAGTTGCTTTAATTTCTATTTCGTATAGGATCACGAACTCAAAGGGGTTCGTATGTAAAATTCACCCAATGCTGGATACGCAATGGATTGACTTTACATAATTGCATAATTTTGCCAGGGGAGTTTAATACTACCGGAAAATCGACCTTTTCAAGTTGTTTGACTTTGGGGGCGACGTAACTGAGATATTTTTACACTTTATTACAATATGAATATAATTTTGTTATCAAAGTGTACTAGGTAGGTGTACAAAAAACCTATTATCAAATATACGACTTATTGCCTGAATATTGGTAATTTTGAATTCTTTGCGGGGGGCTGATGTCCCAAGCACCCCAACCTCGTTCACCTATTGACTAGAATGCAAAGTCAATATGCATTGCTGAGGTTGAACAAAATTGGGTATTTGATATCGACAGCCTTTTTTATGCGTTTCATAACAAGTTGAGTGAGCGTCTCGTCGCACCCGGTTAATAAAGGCTTTCCAACTATTTACGATTTTTCGTGCGAAATTTGAAAAAAAGTATTTTTTAAAGAGAATCATCGTCTTTCCAAACTATTCAATACTACCCGTGCGATATTTGAAAGAGATATCGTCTCACTCTTTGGAAAGATTGATAAAGAAAGAAGGAGAAAAAGAAAGATGAAGTCGGCTCGTGTACAAACCTCTCTCTTGCTAGTCGCTGTAGTTTTGGCAATTCTCTTCGCCTCAAGCGAGGCTTACGGAACTGGCGCACCGGTATCTGCATGTGTGGCTGCCACACCAGGGCATTTATCAAGTGGAACAATCATTCCTCCACAAACTGGTGACGGCCCGTACAATATCACTTTTGACGTCCAGGAGTACGTTCGGGGCGACGAGGTCCAAGGTAAGGGATAAAGTGATTTCATGTTTCTTTCAGAAGGTTCATAATTACGAAGTGAGCCAAGTGCTATCGAGATTCCCCAGAAAAGTTACATGTATCATAACATCTGACTGACCTTCCATTCCTCATATTCAAATTATGATTTATTTTGCAATGAATATCATCCCAATCGAAGAGAATAGAAATAAAACCACCCTTTTCTGCCATTCTGAAAAAAACATTTCATTTCAAACTTTGCCCCCCCCCCCACAAAGATTAAAAGTACTGTTTAGATCATTAACTGTACAACATTTGGCACAGTGCATTTCTGAACTTGCATATTGCCTGGGACACATTACTTCACACGATTCTCGGTAGTGTTATTTTGATTATACAATATAATGACTAATACTCTAACACCACTGTAGTCCAAGTACAACTTTGGAGAAAGATCTATGGAAATTAGCCTGACAATTCTGAAGGTCCGTTATTTCGAAGGTTAATAATTCTGAAGGTTCGTTATTCCGAACTTTCATAAATATATAAATCCGTATTTTCAAGCACAATAAATTGATAAAAGAGTTGCATCACTTGCATGGGTAAGAAAAATAGTTGAAAATGTACAATACAAGTGGGTTAAATTAAAGATGATTGATGTAATCATTAGGCTTCGCGCAATTTAATGTTGTCAACCATCGTTAATCAGGCAAAATAAAGATGATCATAATTCTTGAAATATACCTATTATCATTTTTGTTGTTTCCCCTGTAACTGTTATTTTACATAACGTTGTGCATTCTCCTTCTTTTCCCCTTCTCCTCCTCCTCCTTCTTCTCTTCCTCCGTTTCCTCCTCCTTTTTCTTCTCTTCCTCCTCCCCCTCCTCCTCCTTCTTCTCTTCCTCCTCCTCCTCCATCTGCGTCTTCTTCTCTTCCTCCTCCTCCTCCTTCATCTTCTCTTCCTCCTTCTTCTATTCCTCCTCCCCCTTCTCCTCCTCCTCTTCCTCCTTCTCCTCATTCTCCTCCTCCATCTCCTTACCCTTCTCCTCCTCCTCCATACAAACCAGTTACGATCGCGGGGACGTTCCAGGGCTTCTTGCTGCAGGCTCGTCGAGTCTCGGATGATGTGCCTGTGGGTACTTTTACGGCCCCTGAGGCAGACATTGGGCAGCTTCTCGCTTGTACCACCCCTGATACTACCGTCACTCACTTCAATACGAGCGAGAAGACTGACCAAGTATTTACATGGCAAGTCCCAGAAGCTGGAACAGGGGACGTTAGATTCTTGTGAGTTTCACCCTCTTTAATATTTGCAAAATTGTACAAGTGTATCTCCCCTCTAAATGTTTATTGTATGCCATTTTAAACTAGCATTAACTCGTAATTAACCATTGTTGATGAAAGGATGTGTTTTCAAGGTAAGGAGCCTATACAAGAGGAAAATAGAATCGCCATATTTACATTGAAATATTTCAATGCTCTTATTGTTGGTCTTGATTGTCCCTTTCTATCAGACATAATAATGATCATAATAATAACGTTAAATCGGGCAGAACATAAAAATTAGCATCTCTTTCTCTCTAAGTTGATTTTAAGACTTACAATTAGTGTCTTAGTCGAGGGGTATAAATACCTGACTGGAGATGTGAAGGTTATGAATTAAACTCCCGGCACGGAACTTTATCGTCAGGTAGGGCATTTTTATCTTGTAAGATGCGAAAGTAATTATAGTTTGATCATCTTTGTGAGCGTCTGTAAAATGGTTCTGGCAAAAATGCTGTCCAGGGGATGGAGAATGTGCGAGCAAGTCTGAATCCAATGACGGGGGTAACAAAATTTCTGTAACGCGCTTAGTGACAACTACTGCAGCTAGAAGGGATTAGACCACACAGCGAGCCAGCGAGGTCACTGTGACAGGTGGCTATCTCATTAACTCAGCTCTCATTTAACATAAGAAAAAGAGGATCATGGGGGACCAACAGGCACCGATTTGGGAAGTTTTCTATATAGAGGGAGCAAGTAGTTACAAGTAGGACAGTGTGCCTTTAAGCGCTCTATAAATCTAGAATATACTACTACTACTACTACTACTTCTACTACTTCTACTACTACTACTACTACTTCTACTCCTACTAATTTTACTACTACTACTACTACTTATAATGATAATGATATTATCATTATTATTAATGTTATAATTGTTATGATTATTTTTATAATAATGAATTTCATCATTATTATCATTAAATATTCTCCTAGACATTATTATCATTATTTGTATCATCGTCACCATGATTATTACTGTTTGTTATCGTATTTTGGCTTATAATCTTCCTTTACAGCGCCACGGTTGCCACCGACCATGATAACTTCTACGTGGGAATCGAGTCAGAGAAACTTGGTGATTGTATGTATTCAGCAAAATATAAACTGAATTTCATGACTTCTTTTTCCTTCTTCTTCTTCTTCCTTATCATCATCTTCGTCTCCTTCACCATCATCTTCTTAATATTACTAGTTCAGATACTGTCCAACACCCCTAATAGGGTTTTGACAGAGAGAGAGAGAGAGAAGAGGCTCGTTCATATAGGGCGTGGTAAACCGCCGCAAAAAAACCACCGCATTGTACCCCTTCCACATTTGGTGGGGGAGTCCTCGACAAATCATTTTTGATTTTTGACTACCCCTTCCACATTTGCTGATTTTTTCTTTTTAAAACTTACATTGCTCCAACTGGAGACGTTTTATATATGATGTACGTGTTCTATTATTGTATTGTATGTATGTATTTTATTTTATGTAGCTCCCTATGTTTTGCATTTGTGGAGAAATAAATTGAACTTGAACTTGAACTAAATGAACGGCAACTGCGCGCAAAAATAATCTATGTGACCTTAAATTATATTTTATTGTAAAGAAGAACTAATACACTGCCTAATGATAATGTTTCCATAATTGTGCTGCAAAGGACGACTGAACAGCAGGCCTTTCAAAAGGTATTGTCAAAATCCTCGTGTACCAAGTTTGGGCTGAAGCAATGAATTTGGGTCAAAGGCCATTATGTGTGTGTTATCTCATTCCAAAAGCAATTGCATATTTATTTAGATTGACTATTATGCAGTTGAATAAAAAGTTATTAATATCAACTTATACTCAAGGAAATTATTATTACAAGCAAAATTTACAACATTCTCTTCGTTATAATGATTACAATCTTGACTTCATTCGCATCCCTTGTTTAAGGCAACCTTCTCATTGATTGATACAAAATGGATAAAGTTTATGTGGAATGTTTTTAAAATATTTTTTATGAAATTCTGCTGTCAATTTATTTGATATTTATCATCATATGTGTTCTTTCTTGCATTTGGGTATAGTAACCTTTTATAGTTTTCATTCGCTATTCGAGATAAACACCTTATGCTCCTTACGCGTGTAAAATGGCTCAGTGGACAAGTGAGCAGAGATAACCATGAGAAAAGAATTTAGAAGGCTGTTTAAAATAGTTACAGGTTATCCTATGGATTAAAACACGTTTATGTGAAAGCCTAGATACATTGCATGAAGCACAAATGGCTTTTAAACCGAAGAAGCACATGCATATGGCCTGACCCACATAGGCTCCTTAAAGGTATTACAAAGTTTTGGTATGGGGTCATGAATTTGGTTTAAATTAACATATTGGAAGCATATGCGTTCCTACAATATACATTGATCGTTGTCGCGGTTGAAATCGAGTCTAAAGTTATGAAATTATAAATAATAAACTCTTTATGTTGTATAGCTCCCTCTCAAGGTCAAAATATTAATTTAGCTATGAAACAATGTTTCTTGACTAAAATCGACCGATTACCTATTCCCGTTTGGAAAGTATATATCCCAACTACATATTCTGAGATTTTCATGGTCGCAGCTACCATTGTACGGCCATAGGCGCTATTTTAAATTCATCAAAATTTACCGGGAGCACCGGTAAATTTGTATATTCAATTTTTCTCGAAAACAGAAGTGTTTTAGGGGCTAATTTTTTTAGTGCTTATAGTACATCTACAGGGGCATCCCAATATATCAAAATTGTAAAGATTCACTATCCACCCAATTTTCAAAATTTCCCAAAACTTTGTATTACCTTTAAAGGTAATACAAAGTTTTGGTATGGGGTCATAAATTTGGTTCAAATGAACATATTGGATGCATATGCGATCCTACAATATTCAGTGATCGTTGTCGCGGTTGAAATCGAGTCTAAAGTTATGAAATTATAAATAATACACTCTTTATGTTGTATAGCTCCCTCTTAAGGTCAAGATTTTGATTAAGCTATAAAACAATGTTTCTTGACTAAAATCGACCGATTAGCTACTCCCATTTGGAAATTATATATCACAACTACATTTTCTGAGATTTTCATGGTCGCAGCTATTCCATTGTACGGCCGTAGGCGCTATTTAAAATTCATCAAAATTTACCGGGAGCACCGGTAAATTTTTATATTCAATTTTTCTCGAAAGCAGAAGTGTTTTAGAGGCTAAATTTTCTAGTGCTTATAATACATCCACAGGGGCATCCAAATATATCAAAATAGTAAAGAATCACTATCCACCCAATTATTAGTCGGTGGTTTTCACCGACTATTATCATATTCACCGACAATTTAGTCAGCACTGACTAAATTTGACCAATCACAGGCCTGGAAAATAGTCGATGACAAAAGAATTGTCGGTGAGCATGATATTAGTCGGTGAAAACCACCGACTAATTGTTTCATGAAACGCCCCTCAGGTAAGACGTCTAGGCACAAGCATGGATATCTTCCAAAACCTACAGGACTCGACTAAACGGAAAATCCGTTAAGATTTTTTTAATGTTCGATCACATTATTTCATGATTATCTTCAGGAACTGAATTATATGAATAAATGTGCTACCTTTACATTCTGTGAAGTTTTCACTTCAAGTGTTTAGACTAAACTTCTGTTTAGTCTTGTGTTTATGCACCATCTGTGGCAACATTGGATTAAAGTAAATGTTCTTTTTCCCCCTTTTAGTTCTTCCATTTCTAGGTTGCTAACTGTTCTGCCATCTCTCTCTTTTCTTTTCTATGCCAGCCGTGACGGACGCACCAACCACTATGGGCGGTAAGATATGATTATATTTATGTAGAGATCACATAGGTGCCGGAAGCGGGATCAGAGGGGCGGATGCGGATTAATTTTCTACACCCAAAGGGCCCCCTCACAAGAAAAAAAAGTTGCATGCAATTATTTTGCATTACAACGATGTTTCAAATGCTCTAAAATGCAAACTTCAAGCATTTTAAATCAACATTTTCTCCCTCGATCGCTTCCGTTTCTTCGAAGACGCTTTGTTTTTCAACGGCATGAAAACCCAATCTAATAATCATAATGGTGGTGATGATGATAAAAAATAAATATGATTATGATAATAATAAAAAATAATAAAATTAATGATTATAATAATAATTATATCAGTACCGAGAACTTAACAGGCGGAAATCGTTCCATAAACTTCTAGAGAGAGAGAGAGAGAGAGGGGGGGGGGCACAGTCACATCGCTGTACATTGATTCCTTATTATTGATCAAGGAAGATTGTTTTAAAAAAAAAGATAATTAAAGTTCTCGAAAGATATGAACTTTATCTATCAAGAATAATGCAGTCAGTTTCGTTCACTTTTGAGTGATTTTATGATGCCTTATAGTAAAGCAAGTATGTCGTATATATTTCATATCAGCTAACCGCGAGCCGTGTGATCCACAGTCCGGTTTCGTATCCACTATACCACGAAATCTCTTTTTAAATCTATCTTCTTTCCCCGTTCTTTATTGCAGAACCTACTACTGCGGAAATGACCACTGCAAATGGTAAGATATGTTATTTACTTATTAATAAAACTAATCGAATAAATATTGGTTAAATTTCCTTGAAACTTTTTCTATCACCTAATTCTAATATGCATTAAAAAGTTGGAAAACACTATACGAGCTAATGAATTATTGGTATTATACCTCTCTAAACAAAAATGTGGTGAATGTGATGGTGTCAATAATGATAGTAATGGTAATTAAGAAGAATAATACAAAAATATATAAATATATACTTAATAATTGGAATGACATAAAGAAAATGCTAATCTAAATAAAAGCATATGATTTGATAAATTTCGATTAAGGAAATTTAATTGGCGGCATTTACCAAGTTGAAGATTTTTGGTAAATATCCATATGAACATCATGCAACTTATGGTATAGTGTCTTTCTTATTTGCAATAGATGTCTGAAAGTCCAAGCTCAATGCCTATCAAAATCAAAATAACAACGTTTTATTGACATTTAGAGTTTGCCATTCAAACTAAACCACTCCCTAAATATTGGCCCGCAGTGCCAATATTTATTTTGAACTTGAGCTCATGTGCATACCTCATCACGTTTATGATTCATAATCACACGTTAACAAATAGTTCAAATCGAATCAGGACGATATATTTCTTTTCGCACGAACTCCCTTACTGCACTCTTGACAAATATTTGGGTAATTTTTTCCATGCATTTGGGGGGAGGGGGTGAATTTTATATGTTCCTCCTTCCCCAAAACGGGTATAACTTAAGTAAACTTATTTAAGTGTGTGCTATTTCTACCACGTAGATTAAAAAAAAAAAATCCCCATAATAACAACAATAACTACAGCAATGATAATACTACACTGTAATAATAATAATAATAATAGAAACAATAAGAATCGTTCTTGCATTATGCTATGATAGCGCATATCACATTATAACGTCCCTATATGTGATTCCAAAGAACTATGGAAATTATTTCCCAATTAGGCGTAATTTGAATCGTTAATGCTGTCCATAAGCTGTGACATAGATAACACGTTATGACATCTGGGTCCCGTCTTACAAAGAGTTGATATCAATCGCAACTATGTATATATAAGAAATAGGAGACTGCAAACCTGCGATTGATTGGAGGACTCTTTGTAAGACGGCGCCCTGCACTTCTCTCAAACCGCCGAAAAGACGACGCCATGGTGTCGTATCAGCAATGATTTATGAAAATAACCTATTTGCTTTTGAACGTGTCAGTTGATGCAAATCTCTCTTTTTTTCTTTCTTTTAATGTATATGTAGCTGTTAAGCTGTCTACTGGATTCGGGATTCTTCTTCTGGCAGCAGTCATCAGCGTGCTTCAGTTGTTCGCCTAGATATAGCTCTTCTAAACGGTACCAAGCAGCTAACTATGTGAAAACATCAACACAAGTTCTGAAGTCTAGTTTTAATTTCACTTAACATCAAGTTATACAGCCATGTGTGTTTGATTACGATCAAGTTTAATGTTGTTGCAAGATTGAAAGATTAGGTCTGTAGTTGTTTGCCTAGTTATCGCTCTTCTACCCGGGTGCATCGTTACGAAGACCTTTTACTTTGTGAAAGCATAAAAACAAGTTTTGAACTTGAGTTTGAATTTCATTAAACATCAGATTAAAAACAGCCATGTTTGTTTATAATCAAGCTTTTTTTTTTTTTTAATTGTAAGAAGGAAAAATAGATCTGTAGTCAAATAACGTAGAAGCTCTACATTTCGCTTAAGTTAATTACTAAAAATTATCAGTGAACTAATCATTTTCCAAACGTGATATTTCTTTTATAATTAGCTGATAATTATAGTCATCTTGACTAGGGTTTCTACATTAATTTTATATTCTACTTAAGGTGAAGGTATAATGTTTTTATAGACAAATGCTGCTTAGTTCCCATGATATTGATAAGTGTTTACTTATTACTTGTATCAACATGACAAGCAGCTGTTAGAATTCGTTTTACAATATTTTTTTCATTTTCATGTAATCACATCCAATGATCGACAATGTAACGTGATATATGTTCATATTATGAAGGCTGATATACGTATAGACCCCGGGTACAGACGTGAAGCTGGATTGAGATTTACGTTAAATTAGAAATGTTAGGACTGAGTGTGCATGACGTTTGCCGTGTATTCAAGAATTGTGTTTCTAGCAATTTATTGTTGCCACATGTCGGTAACTACGATCTAAAATAATATCATTAAAAAATATCACTCACAATATGAAATTTGTACGAAATAGTTGTTATCTGAATGTGATGTATTACAACATAAAATAGAAGTTTCAAAAAAATGGTGTAAAATGAGTGAATCGCAGATAATATTATATACGTGTAATGTTTCAGGTTCCAATAGTCAGGATAATGCATACATGTCCCTTTTCTAGCTCCCTCGCGCTCTCTCTCTCTGTCTCTCTCTCACTCTCTCTCTCTCCCTGTCTCTCTCTTTGTCTCTATCTGTCTGTCTGTCTGTCTCTCGGTCTGTCTGTCTCTCTCTCTCTCTCTCTCTCTGTCCACCCTTATTTCATAATAATATTATAGGCGAGGATTTTCCCCTCTATCTCTCTTTCGTACACTCTCTTTTACACCTGTGATTATACACGTATTTCGTCATGTTTTACATGAATTGTATTCCTTTCTACCCCTCTATACCATTATGACCATGTTAAAAGACAACTTTTATGATTCGTTTATCTGTTTTTTAAATGTGTGTACCTTAAACAATAAATTTACCGATCACGTTAATGAAATACCTGGTATATTTGATCACTCTGTGATCCCTTGTAAAAAAAAATAATCAGAGTAACCTTGTAATGCCCGTTATACACGAACCGTTATTTGCGTGACGTAAAGCTGCGCCAGCGACTGCTGGTGTTTTTGATGCACCATGCCAGGGTAATAATGTACACAAAAATAACTGCAAAATGAACAGTGCATGCCCAGAAATGCCCACATTGCGATGCAATACTTGAAACAGGATAATAGACCTGTGTCAGGCGCGTACGCAGTGGGGGGGGGGGGGGGGGGGGGGGGGTTGAACCCCCCCTTTGGTATTGTTTATGTGTGTATTTTATACGAAAACACCACCCCCTCCCCTTTTTTTCAAATTTTTGTTTTAACAATAATAATTATTTAAAAAAAAAAATAATAATAATGTTAATGGGTGACCTAGAAAGGTGATCTTACCCCCCCCCCCCCCCACTCCCAACGGACCGAAAGGTGAAACCGGCAGTTTTGCAATTATTTGGACCAAAACAAAAAAAATAGTGTCCTCTTACCCCCCCCCCCCCCCGCTTATTCAGAGAATGGAAAAGGGGCACTTGTCAGATTGTGATAGTGGCACTTGTTTGGGTGAAAAGGGGACATTTTTTGAAGAAGGAAAAGGGGCACGTATCAAAATGAAGGGAGCACTTATCAGAGGTAAACAGGGGCACTCACCAAACAAGAAAAGGAGCACTTATCAGAAAGGGAAGAGGCAATTGTTACAAAGAAAAAGGGGCAATTTTCAAAATAAAACGTGTACCTGTCAGATTTTAATAGAGGCAATTATCAGCGGTGAAGGGGGGGGGTGGGACTTCTTAAAGATGGTTAAGGGTATTTATCGTACTTCAAAAGGGGCACTTACCAGAGACGAAAAAGATCACTTATGAGAATGGAAAAGGGACATTTATTGCAAGTCAAAAGGGCAGTTGTCGGAGCGAAAGGGCACGTTTATGAGAAAGTGAAGGGGGTCGATGGGTCGATCGTATGAACAAAATGGGGGGGGGGTGTGCACTTAATACAAGGAAAGTGGCACTTATTAGAAGGGGGGCTGTTCTGACAAAGGAAATGGGGTACTGTCTTGTCCTATGTAAAAAGGGGCACTGTGGGGTACCTAAAAAATGGAGGCATTGTGCCCCCCCCCCGGAGCGCCGCCTCTGTATCGCCTTCAAACGAAAGATAATTATCACAATGTACAATCAAAATGCTGCCTAGTTGTAGACAATCCTAACCCAAGCGTCAATATCTAGTTGCCTAATCAAAGGCGCTGATGAGACTGAGAAACTCCCTATGCAACACACAAAATTATGTTCCCTTGAAATATGAAAGCTTATGGTAGGGTTGCACTATGTTGTGTCGACTTCATGGGTGTCGATCCCGGGGGGGATGGGGGGGATATATGCCCCCCAATATTTCAGGTGGGGGGATGGCCTGTACAATCATCCCCCCCCCCAATAATTCACCATACAAAAATTAAAAAATGAAGAGAAAAATTAATGATGAGAGTCCGATGAGAGTAGTTAATGGTTATTACTCGCAAGATGACCATCAATATACACATTTTGCTATCTCATTTTCATAATACATACATATATACGAAGTAAATAAGACAACCGTATATGAGACAACAATAAATCGAATTCTCGCTCATACGGCTTCATCAGGAATTGATGAATTTATTCAATTTGTTCAATCAACAGCATCATAGAAATGCAGTGCGCCAAATGCAAAGACGCAGCATCAAAAAAGCAACGAGCTAAATGTTAAGCGCGAAGCACAAAAGTAGCAATCTGCAATGCACATCAGACAATCCTGGACAGTGTAAACATAGATGAACTCTGTGATGATTTCGTGATGAGATCGGAGACAAGGAGAAAGATTTTCGGACATTAGTATGACTTATAAAATAGTTCACTAGTTGTTATGTTGTTTCCGTTCACCCTTTTTAAAATTCACGTCATTATATCTTTATTTTTATTTTTTTCACTTATTTTATTTCCTGATATTTCCTAAAACATTTTTCATTTTTGGAGAAAGATTATTATGTCACAACTTATTTGTGACACAACTTATTTTCAGTGGGGAAACTGAATTCAGACAAGGATTAATATAGAGAACAGTACAACGAATCGTCTTCTTTCTCTAATAATTTAGCGAACAGGGCAAAGCTGTTAAGAGGGCAACTGAATTCAGACGTGGATTAAGGGTAATAATCAAATGAAACGTCAAAGTAAACGATACAACTAATCGTCTTCTTTTACTAATAATTTAATGAAACGTGAAAGCTTCCGCGCTACGCGCGGAATGGGCGAAAATGAATACAGACAAGGATTAAGAGTAATAATTTATTGAAACATTAAAGCTTCCGCGCTTCGCGCGGTAGGGGGGAAACCGAATTCATGAAGGACACGATACAACAAATCGTCTTCTTTATCTAATAATGTAATAAAATGTGAAAGCTTCCGCGCTTCGCGCAGGAATGGGCAAAAATGAATTCAGACAAGGATTAAGAGTCGAGAATGGTACATAGAATCGTCTTCTTTCTATAATAATCTAATGAAACGTCAGAACTTCCGCTACGCGCGGAGGAAGGGGATCTTGATTCAAACAAGGATTAAGAGTCGAGAATGGTACATCGAATCGTCTTCTTTCTTTAATAATCTAATGAAACGTCAGAGCTACCGCGCTACGCGTGGAGGAAGGGGAATTTGATTCAAACAAGGATTAAGAGTCGCGAACGGTTCAACGAATCGTCTTCTTTCTCTAATAATTTAGTGAAACGTCAAAGCTTCCGCGCTTTGCGCGGGGGGAGGGGACTCCCCCTCCCTGCACCCAACCCCCTAGGAACCGCGCTCCGCGTGCTCACTACCGCCCCCCTGAAATTAAATCCTGGCTACGCGCTTGGGAGGGGTGCAACTTGCCACACGCTTCTACCACTTTGGTTGCTTTGATCCATTGCCGAAAATATTTTGGCACCTATCATCCCCCCAACCACGGATACAAATCGACACCCTTGGTCGACTTTCACTTCCTCAAAAAAAAATGAATGTGATAGACCATTTGTATTTTATTGTGCAATCTAAAGGCCATTTTATTTGTCAAGTCAAGCCCTGCCCATCATTATTTGCATGTTGAAAAGTTGTTTACCAATCGGAGAAGCATCCCATGGAACTGTAGAGAGTGAATATGACAAGAAACTATAATTTAAAAGGTAAAGAATCGTTACAAAACTGGCAAGAGGTGACCCTTGAATCATGAATGTATTTTAAAATGAGATGTAGCTCCGTGACTATAACGCTTCCGGTCCCAGGTTGACAACAGTGGTAGGCCGCAACCAACTGGCGACTCGGTGATGTCGATCAGCTACCCCTCCATTATTGTTTACCACAACACCATCACTGCCACCCAGAAGCTCCCCCGATAGACGTCAGCTAGGACTCACCCCATACTTTGCATCCATAATGACCCAAATGTCATTCTTTTACAATTTCCCGCCTGATTTGAGATGGCTCCTCCTTCCCACAAACTCCCCAGTAGACAGGTAGCAATATAATGGAATGCCAAGATCCAATTAAATTTATACCACCCCCCCCCCCCACGATAGACATCAGATATAATAGACCCATCCCACATACTTTGCATCCGTAAGGATCCAATTTTCATTCTTTTTAAGTTTTCGAACTCAATCGCCGAAAAAAAAGACCCGCCCACACCCCTTCAACTATGGGGCGCCATGTGACACATGTGTTTTTCCGTCACAAAACCACCCCAAATATTTTTTCAATCTCACAATGTGTTTTTGTCACAAAAGCAATCTCACACAGTGTTTTTGTCACTAAATCACTCTATCAGAGTGACTAGCTCTTCGTCCACGGAATCAATTAGGCCATATAGCGCTACCTCAAATTCTACATACAACAGAAATAGTATAGTCCCACGAAACTCCCAATGCAGTTTGATAAACTCTATAACCCATTATTTTACTCATTTTTTTTAACCGAACGACAAATACCCCAACATTTTCCAACTTGCTATGGGTGCATACAAAAGGCCACATCCAAAGTGGCGGCCGGATAGGTCTTTGAAATGGAGAGCGAATAAAAAGGTGGGGGAATAGATTGTAGTGACTTGACCTTTGGAAAACTTTGCATTTGTATATATTATTGTCTTGTCCAAGGGTGTCGATGTGTGTCCGTGGTTGGGGGGGGGGGGGGTGATAGGTGCAAAAATATTTTCGGCAATGGATCAGAGCAACCAAGAGGTAGAAGCGTGTGGCAGGTTGCACCCCCTCCCCAAGCGCGTAGCCAGGATTTCATTTTAGAGGGGGGAAGTAGTGAGCACGCAAAGCGTGCGAATCACTTACAGAGCACGCGAAGCGCGCTCCCTAGGGGGTTGGGTGCAGGGAGTGGGGAGTCATATTGCTCCGATTGTCTCATTTTCGCTCGCGTGAACATTGCCAGCAGAAACCACTGACCTCTACCTCCTGTACAGATCATCGCCCATTCCCATTCATTATACGTTAGGTACTAAAAGGCTGTATTGTCTGACCGTTCATGAATATTCATGTTTTTGCTTACCTCGATGCTAACAATGCTAATTGAAAATTACGGTGGGGGGTTGGATGAAATGGACATAATGAAATAGGCAGAAGTGATCTATGATAATTCATGCTTTTTATGTTTCGTGTGCTCGACCTATAATCTTCAAATCGCTTGGCAAACTGAGTCCAAAGTTAGACTTGTTTCACATGTGTATTATAGGCAATGACGAGCTTGCAACCTATTTTGAAAAATTACGGTGGGTGAACTTTCAAAAGTCAATGAGACATGAGGGCTCCAATGAAAGAGCTAGTGATAACGTACGTCGGGGTGGATGTGCTTTTCGTTTAAACAATAAATGAAGTTTTTAACGATTTAAAAAAAAACGTCCATAGGCTAACTATGTTAGGCTGCTGACGCTGACCATGCTCTGACGATAGGGGGCGTTGTGAAATGAGACTAAACGGAGCAATATGTTCCCCCCCCCCCCTTTCCCCCGCGAAGCGCGGAAGCTTTGACATTTCATTAAATTACACTCTTAAAAATGTCTAGTCAGATTTGACTAGAAACTAGTCAAACTGACTAGAATAAAGGATCCCAGGGGCACTTATTAGTTTCTAGTCCTTTTGAACCGAAAAAACTAGTCACGAACGATAATGGATTAGATTACTAGTCAAACTTGTTTGAAAATGGATAGATTTCTAGTCATAATGACTAAAATCTAGTCAAAAAATGTGACTAGAAAATCTGATCAAAATCTGACTAGGTATTTTTTCAGAGTGTATTAAAGAAAGAAGACGATTCGTTGGACCGTTCTCGACTCTTAATCCTTGTTTGAATTAAGTTTCCCTCCCTCCGCGCGTAGCGCGGAAGCTTTGACGTTTCATTAGATTATTAAAGTAAAAAGATGATTCGATGTACCATTCTCGACTTTTTATCCTTGTTTGAATCAAGTTTCCCTTCCTCCGCGCGTAGCGCGGAAGCTCTGACGTTTCATTAGAATATTCAAGAAAGAAGACGATTTGATGCACCCTTCTCGACTCTTAATCCTTAATGTTTGAATCAAGTTCCCCTCCCTCCGCGCATAGCGCGGAAGCTCTGACGTTTCATTAGATTATTATAGAAAGAAGACGATTTTATGTACCATTCTCGACTCTAAACCCTTGTCTGAATTCAGTTCCCCCCCCCCTCTCGCGCGAAGCGTGGAAGCTTTGAAGTTTCATTAAATTATTAGAGAAAGAAGACGATTCGTTGTACCGTTCTCGACTCTTAATCCTTGTCCGAATCCAGTTCACCTTCCTCCGCGCGTAGCGCGGAAGCTCTGACGTTTCATTAGAGTATTAAAGAAAGAAGACGATTCGATGTACCATTCTCGACTCTTAATCCCGTTGTCTGAATTCAGTTTCCCCCCCCCCCTCCCGCGCGAAGCGCGGAAGCTTTGGCGTTTCATTAAATTATTAGAGAAAGAAGACGATTCGTTGTACCGTTCTCGACTCTTAATCCTTTTTCTTTCAATGTCCTCTCCCTTTCTTCTTTCCCCTTTTTATTCATTTTGGCCGGTGTTTTTCTTTTGGGGGGCGACCGCCCCCACCGCCCCCCTGACTACGTGCCTGCCTTAACTTTTTCAAGTCACCCTCAATAAAGATAAAATTTCAGAGAATATAAGAGTGGTAATAAAATTAATAACATGCTAAATGTTAGACCTGACTCTTGCCTGCAGTGTAGGCCTACCACACTAATATCATCTATTTTTAAACGAAAGTTAGACATTACCAACAAAAATCCAATGGTGAGGGATATCAAGGTGTGAAAGTATTATGTTACCAGTGGGCAAATGCATGTTTCCTGGTGATAGAAAGATACATGTTATGAATATTGATGTCTCCAAACATCATCCATCATGAAAAACCCATTCCAATATTGTGTGTAAGGAGATTTATAAAAAAACACAGTTCTCATTAGTACATGGAAAACATATTACTTTTGGTTCTTCATTTGACTCTCTTCCTTCTTTAATTAAACCAACTGAATCCACTCTGCGGGAAACTCAATTCAATAAAACAGAATATCACTGATGCAAAATTTGGTTCTCAAAATGACAGAAAATTTCCACTCCTGATCTCATACAAACTGTCTGTTTCTTAAAAACATAATATAAAATATACCAGATACGCTCTAAAATATAAGCATAATATTCCCCTAAGGCCCTGACCAGATCACTATTTTTTTCTTCAAAAACTATAACCAGTCTTAGAAGGTGCATTATTATTGGAAGGTTGTTATAAACAAAACTTCAAAGTTAATAACATTCTAACCTTCAAAAACACCTTAACTATCTTATGCTTGTTACGTTTGAATACAATACATAGGCCTACATCAGCTTTTCAATAAAACAAAAATAAGTTGTGACATAATAATCTTTCTCCAAAAATGAAAAATGTTTTAGGAAATATCAGGAAATAAAATGAGTGAAAAAAATAAAGATACAATGACGTGAATTTTAAAAAGGGTGAACGGAAACAACATAACAACTAGTTGACTATCTTATAAGTCATACCAATGTCCGAAAATGTGTATATTGATGGTCATTTTGCGAGTAATACTCTCATCAGGCTCTCATCATTAATTTTTCTCTTCATTTTTTTTTTAGGATGGTGAATTATTGGGGGGATGATTGTACAGGCCACCCCCCCCCCCACCTGAAATATTGGGGGGGGGGGATATATCACCTAATGTACTGGTATAGCTTATACTGTACAGGCACATTACACTTGCTTGCTTTATTTGCCACACCTATTTTCATCACTTCTCCTGAGCTGTTCATATAGAGCACACGTATTCTAGAGAGTCGATCTACAGCAAAGCTAATTCAGCTTCATCTTAATTCTTGTCCTATTTCTTCGTTTGTTTCTCTACTCGGTTCTGCGGCCTTATTACTTTATAGAGATTATAAGTTTCTTCTTCTTTACTTAATTCGCGAAGAAGCGTCATTACTTTGTACATGGTCTTACATATTCTTTCTACGGGTGCTGTGCAATATTTGAACTACTACTTGTGATATAACATATGTTCCAAGTATCTGTACTCAACAGGTGTTTCTACGAGACAAGGTAGGAAAGGTATCTATTTCTATTTCTTTTATTAAGGTGATTAAATTCCCTAAAAGATATTTACAGAGAGAGAGAGAGAGAGAGAGGGGGGGGGGGGGGAGAGCTCTGATCGATGGGCTGGGGGGGGGGTGGAGGGGAATAATTGGGGAGCCGAAGGAGGAATAAATATCTACAGTGTCAATGTTAGAGAGAGGGAGAGATGGAATTCTGATCGAGGGGCCGGGGGGGGGGGGGGGGGGTTGGAGGAGGAAGGGAAATATAGTTAATGTAATAAGAGATATATATACACGAATATATTATATGCATGGCATTATGACGTCCGTTTAAGAATTTTTCCTAACATTCTTTAATTTTTCTACTAGCTAGTAGCTCGAGTACGTAATTCTTCTTCCAGTTCTAATTCTCCTCGGTCCTCCTATCGTATCTTCTTCTTCTCACCTCTAGCTCTTCTCCTCCTTCATCTTCTTCTTCTTCTTCCTCTTCCTCTTCCTCTTCCTCTTCCTCTTCCTCCTCCTCCTCCTCCCTCTTCCTCTTCCTCTTCCTCTTCCTCTTCCTCTTCTTCCTCTTCTATTTCTACATTATTCTTCTTCATTTTTTCTGCACATTGTAATCTTTCAAGTCCAGACAAGAACGAACGACAGGCGCGCCAGTCTATGTAAAAAATACATGTAATAACTAAACTATGGAGCGCCAAAGTTCCGGTACCGTTTACGTACTGTATGTAGGCTACTTGTCATTTGTTATTGTTTTGCGTACAGCCTGATCTAAGTTCCAAATAAATCAAGTAAAATGGCGGACAATAGTCCATGGGCACAGTTTGTGTGTATAAGTGAAGAAGATGGTCTTATTATTCCAATAACTAGTGATGTATTTTCCGTCGGCAGAGCCAAAGGTAAGATCTAAGCACTAATGTTTTTACCTTTTCATGAATCATTATTGCGCACTGTGTGTGTGACTGCCGCTGCTCGCGCTTCGTCAACTTCCCAGAGCCTTCGGCTGGGTTGGGGCAGGCATACCGGTATAGCCCGAATTTTCTGTCTCTTTCGTTCGTTAGACTCTGATTTGGGTATGGTCGGCTCCTCTCTTTAGAGCCAGAAGCCGACCATAGGCGTAAGTGTTCCCGACTCGGTGTAACGTTTCTTTACACCAAACTTGGCCAAATTAATGCCTAATTTTGATAGATCTATTTTAGTTTTTACCGGATGCATGCATAGCCATAGACTATCCAGTTTATTTTCTAGAGACCTATAGTCTAGATCTATTGACAATTAGGCCTAGAATCTAGGCTAATACATCGGTTCCACTTACCAACTTGACTGAATAAATCTGTTTAATGGTCCATTTTCAGGAAATTATAGGTCTAGATCTAGGTCAAAATCGACATCCATGTTGAGCCGTATTTTAAACTCTTGCTGCGCATGACGTCATCTAAATTTCATCCCTTCTAGTCTACGCAGAAGGCAAAATGGTTATGAAGGAAAAACTGTGATAACGTCATTACGAGCTCGCGCACAGTTTTTCCTTCATAATCATTTTATCGATTCATGTTGAGCCGTATTTTAAACTCTTGCTGCGCATGACGTCATCTAAATTTCATCCCTTCTAGTCTACGCAGAAGGCAAAATGGTTATGAAGGAAAAACTGTGATAACGTCATTACGAGCTCGCGCACAGTTTTTCCTTCATAATCATTTTATCGATTTTATCATTCCACCTGTTGTTTCTGTAGAGTTACAAAACATATTCCTTGTCATATTCTTTTCTTGCAGCTTGTGATCTCTCAATGCCAGATAATAAGTGCATATCAGGGAGGCATTGCAATCTCTTCAGGAAAAACAATACCGTTTGGCTAGAGGATACAAGGTGAGTAACACAGCTCAGGGCAGTCACACAGAAGGAAATTTCTCTCTCTCTATATATATATATATACATGTAAGAACTATTTAAAGCCTCACTGTACTACTTATAGCTACTTGCACCCTCTATATAGCAAACACTGCCTAATCGGTGACCATTGGTCCCCCATGATCCTCTTTTTCTTATGTTAATTAAGAACTGGTTTGATGAGATACCTCCTGTCAGTGACCTTGCAGGGTGGTCTAATCCCTCCTGTAAACTAGTACAGATGGGCTTTAAGAACTATTTAAAGAATCATCATATAGCAAAATAGGCAAGCTCATGGGATAAGAATATTTTCAACACTAGGGTATTTCAATGAGAAGCAAGGAAGCAACTTGCCTTTGCCCCCCCCCCCCCCCCCATGACATATTTCCAACCAAGAAAAAAGAAATTGAATTCCTGTCAAATTGCAAGACATTTTTCTAGGTATGTATCTAAATATAAATTGCTCTTAAAACCTCATAGTCGTAGTCCTCTTTTATGTATAAATCCATTTGTTGATAACCCAAGTCTTGAACACTACAAGTACTTGTGGCAGATTCATATAATTTGTTTCGAGTAATGTGTTAATTATATTTCAAATTTCTTGGTGTTGTTTATGTTTTTGTTTCCACAGCACCAATGGTACATGGTTGAATGGAGTCAAGATTGGCAAAGGACAGGTACCTGTTATGCTTTTATATTCTACCCTCGACTTTTAATTTTAATCAAATTTATAACATGAAACTGTATAAATTATACTATTCGTACAACTACACATTGTATGTCTACTTTGGAATGAAATGCAAGAGAAGTATTTTCGTGATCATTTCTTGCATGTCTTGTGTGTTTGATTTTAGAAGCAAAGACTGTTTCACAAGGATGAAGTAGCAGTGGTTCATCAAGACGGCAATCAGGGAGCCAAAGGTATGCAAGAGAAGAAAAAAAGAAAGAAAGGACAAATAAAGAAATGCAGTACAAATATATGTACTGTTAGGAAGTAGTTGTGCAGTAGTGAGAGATGATCATTGAAATGTGAATATTTTCTTGCATTTTTAATCATGAAGGAGCAATACAAATCATGCACCAATGATCATCACTCAGTGCTATTTTATATCCCACACTGATGAAAGTAATATTTTATTGTGCTCTGAACCTTCTGATTTGTCCAGAGTTGTAATCAGCAGGGCACTACCCCATGTAACAGTATGTGATTTAGTCAACTGATAGACTATATATTCAGTTAGAGGGCGCACTCATGCCTTTTAATAAACACTTTCCTCACATGTTAAAACACCTGTGTAAGCTCTCATCTGTTCGAGTCAAGAATAGCACTTAAATGAACCCTTTAAGCATAATGTAACACCCTGCACGCGCTGCCAACATGGGAATGGCGTGCTAGAGTGTGTGCCCCTGAAGCTTAACTGAAGATGGAGACATAAATTACTTCTGATTGAGTGCATTCCACTCTCAACAGGCTCTTAGGAAGAATGAATATTTGTGAAAGTCCTTCTTGTCATAAGGGATTCCAATGGAGCATTGGTGGTGTTTTCTTGTCCTTGACCCTGTTAAGATTTTTATAAAGTCATCGTGCTTCAGGCCCACCGTTCGCTTTTGATTATTGTACAACATGTCTTCTGTCCCTTGTAGGTATAATCCTATCAGAAGCTCTTAGTGCAAGCTATAGTAGTAGTAGTAGCTGTCTGTCGCGAAGCGACAATGACCGCCTTCATTTTCACTTTACAGCTGTTCTCCATACAGCTCGCTGGCCTGCAGCAGTTGTCCAAGTCTTGGTTTCAATTTGCCTCCGCTTAAGGTTCCTCTTGATCGTGTCCTTGTAGCGAAGCCGTGGACGACCAATCCCTCTTTCGCCAGCGGGTAGTTGCGAGAATAGTACTTGCTTTGGTAACCTCTCAGAGGGCATCCTGATGACATGGCCTGTCCATCGTAGGTTCTTCCTGATGAGCAGGTCCTCCATAGAAGGAAGGTTTGCTCGCTCTAGTACCTCTTTGTTGGTCACCTTGTCCTTCCAACTGATTCTCATGATTACTCGGAGGTGTCTCATCATGAACGCATGAAGTTTCTTTACTTGACTTTTGTAGAGAGTCCAGCTTTCTGCACCGTATAAGAGAGTGGATAGGACGATAGCCCTGTAGATTTTGCACTTCACTCTTGTTGAGACATGATGGTTGTTCCATAGCCTGGTTCGCAGTCTTCCAAAGGCACTGCTGGCCTTTGACATTCTTTTCACCAGCTCAGAGTCGATGCGTCCGTCTTTGGATATAGTGCTGCCGAGGTAAGTGAAGTCATCTACCTGGTTTAGGGCTGTCCCATCCACTAGGATCTCCTCCTCCTCTCGGTGGTCTGTACCTGGTTGGAATAGTACTTCAGTCTTTTTGATGTTTATTTGTAGACCAAACTTCTTTGATGCTGATGAAAATACATCTATAACATGTTGCATCTGCTCTGGTGTATGAGAAACAAGAGCACTGTCATCTGCAAAGAGGAGTTCCCTCACGAGAATCTGTGTAGACTTCGTCTTAGCTTTGAAGTGTGCGACATTGAATAGGTCGGCGTCTTGACGTGATTGTATGTAAACGCCTTCCTCAAAGTCCGCAAAGGCCTCCTCCAGCATCGCCGAGAGAAAGATGGAGAACAGCGTAGGGGCCAACACACATCCTTGTTTTACACCGTTACTTACAGGGAAGCTATGGGATGTTTCGCCTGCTTCCTTGACTTTAGCCATCATACCCGTATGTAAGGACTCTACCATTCCAGTGAACTTCTCGGGACATCCATACTTTCGTAGTAGTTCCCAAAGACCTGTCCTACCAACAGTGTCAAAGGCTTTCGTGAAATCGACAAAAACCACATAGAGGGATCGGTTGTGCTCAATGCACTTCTCCTGTAGTTGTCTGAGGCAGAAGATCATATCTACTGTGCTGCGGTTGTTCCTAAATCCGCATTGCGTCTCCGGCAATATATCTGGTGCTATGTGGGCATTCAATCTGTTCAGAAGGATCCTGGCAAAAACTTTCCCTGCTATTGACAATAGCGATATTCCTCTGTAGTTTCCACATTGAGTTCTATCTCCTTTTTTGAAGATGGCGACAATATTAGCATCCTTCCATTCCTGAGGTACGGAGCCTTCTGCCCATGCTTGTTGTATCAGCATTAGTAAACTGTTGGTTAGTGTGGCTCCTCCGTGCTTCCATATCTCGCTTGGTATCCCATCCACTCCGGGTGCCTTGCCATCACCCAAGGAGGCAATCGCCAGGTTTAGCTCTTTTCGTGTTGGAATATCATCGAGTGCAGTAACTACAGGTCGCTGGTTGATCCTATCACGCGCTGCAGGCTCGATATCTCCTGGCTGGTTGAGTAGTGTCTCAAAATGCTGCGACCATCGTTCAAGCACCCTTTTGTTGTCTGAAAAGGTTGTGTTACCGTCCAGGGACTTGAGATGAACTGTACTCCTAGTCTGGGGCCCCCAGACTTCTTTCAGTCCAGTGTAGAAGGACTTCATGTCATTATTGTCTGCGGAGCGCTGCAGGTCCTCTGCCTTTTTCTCCCACCAGGTGGTTTTCATTTTCCGTGTGTACCTTTGCAAGTGTCTGCAGGCTTCCTTGTACGCGGTGGTGGTGGACCTGGTGCTTCTAGTCTGTAATACACGTTGGTGTGTTTCATCCCTTTTCTTCATGAGTATCAGAAGCTTGGAGTCTTCTGGGTCGAACCAGTCCTGGTGTTTTTGCTCTGGTTTACCGAGGGTGTTGCTCGCTGTGTCATATACTACTTTGCTGAGTGATGCCCAGGTCTGATCAACTGTCATTCCCTCTTGCACTCCCCAAGTCGCCAGAGCTTTCTCCATATCTTGCTCTAGCTTTAGCCGTTGTGTGTTGACGTGTAGCCGGTCTGTGTTCAGCTTTGCAAGTTTAGTAGCTCCTTGCTTCCTACGCTTTGAACGTAAAGCAAATGCAATCTTTGATCTTAGTAGCTGGTGATCGGTCAAGCAGTTAGCTCCACGCATAGTTCTTGTGCTGTGAACATCCATTCTGTCTCGTTGTCTTGTTATGATGTAATCAATCAGGTGCCAATGCTTAGAGCGAGGGTGCATCCAGGTGGTTTTGTGTTCTTCCCTCTGCTTTAACACGGTGTTTGTCAGTAGGAGTTCGAACTCAGAGCACAGCGCTAGAAGTAGCTCACCATTGGTGTTGCATTTACCGATTCCGTGCCTGCCTAACACCGACTGCCATTTCTCATAGTCTCGTCCTACCCGGGCATTGAAGTCTCCCATCAATATCAGCTTGTCAGTCCGGGGGGTGTCCCGCAACGTTCGTCTAAGCTGATTGTAGAAGTTCTCCTTTGTTTCATCCGCACTCGTCATGGTTGGTGCGTATACACTGATGAGAGTAGCATTTCCCTTCTTCATCAGTGGTACTGTCATTGTCATAATTCTATCATTCACCGCTTTAGGCATTTCTGTGAGCTTCGCTAAGATCTCTTTTCTGATGGCGAATCCCACTCCAGCCTCTCGTCGTACCCCGTCCGGCTTGCCGCTCCAGAAGAATGTGTAGCCCATGTCATCGAGCCTACCTGACTCAGAGAAACGTGTTTCACTCAGAGCAGCAATGTCAATTTTGTACTTCTCCAGCTCCATGGCTACAAGGGCAGTCCTTCTATCTGGCCTGCCAGTTCCTTCCCGATCGAGGAGTGTCCTGACATTCCACTGTCCAAACGTCATTGTAGTTATTCCGGTGGTGTCATCTTTTTGTTGTTGTTGTTTGCTTCCTAGCATACTTGGCACTGTCGACGGAAGTCCTGATCTAACAGCGCGGTCCTTGTTAACCCGGAAGACGACCGAACCGGTATGAAGTTTCATACTGTTTCGCATAATGAAGGCTGCTTGCAAAGGTGGATAAGTACCGGTAGCTCTTGCAAGTTACTACCGGCACTCTCTCGGGGAACTGGTGGCAGTTTCACACCGGCGAGGACAAACCAGGACGGGTGTGAACCACTAGACCCTGCAGTGACTGGTCGAAGGATGTCGGGAGTTCCGTATCGTCAATCGCCCTCAATGCTGTCACGGTGGCATGGTTTTCTGTTAGGGTTTGCTCCCTTAGCCTCAATTAGATTCTAAAGAGAACCTGAACCACAGGGCAGTGGTTACAACTAAGCATGGCAAAACCAATTAACAATTATTAAAAGAATGAGGCGATTACAATTACTCTTATGATAAGAGTACTAATTGAACCAACAAAATATTACCTTACTTTATTTATTATGTCTATTCAGTGCTGTGATAAAAACACTGATTATAGTAGAGAAACAAAGATTTTTTTCTCGAAATAAGTGCAAGAATATTAAGGAGATTAAGGGCAGATCGAATTACCTTACGATATCAAACTAATTTGAATAGTAAATTGAGTAACTGATTATAATATATTATGAATCAATTGATTTGATCTGCAGTAACTTCTAAGTAAGCTATATGGTAATGAAGCAGAATTAATGATAGTCTATCGTATATATTTTGAGGAGGTATCAGCAATTAAGGTAGACTAAACTATAAAAAATATTTTAAAAAAAAAGAAAAAAAAAAGAAAAGATAAAGACGTATGACATAAAAAGAATATAATCAAAATGTCCGACTAAGTTCCGTGGCACAAACTCGGCATTATTGGACAAACCTACCATTGGAGAAACCTAACAATTACAGAGCTTGGCATTGTTGCTCTGTTCGCCAGCAGTTTAAGCTATACTGGGATGAATTAATGTGTAAAGTGAGATTTTCAGTGCTATCTTTGATTCAGTCTGTGTACAAGTTTGTTTTGTTTGTGTATGTTTGTTTATGTAATATTCATCATTCCTTTCTCTATTAGATATAGTGTACCGATATGAAGATCTTGCACTGCTGGAAGCTGAACGAGAAAGTCTGGATCAAACACAAGAAATGAACGAGCCAGGTATGAGCTCTTTTTTTTAAACTTTGAAATCAAAGGCTAAAAAAATAAGATGACACAAAAAAGAGTCTTCTTCATTGATGCCCAGGAAACACACTGTCTCTTACAAGCTCTCCAATATTTTTGAAACACATTTTAGATTTATTCGTTCTTTTGCCTCATGTTTAAGTGGGACATGCACATGCAACATGAAAATGTAAAAGGGAAACAATATGTATTCTGCTACAAATATTTTTTACAAAATAGTGAAGAATGGCTGTAAAGAGAAAATATATTGACTAAATCGTTACTAGATTACTTCTCTTATAAGAAAGTGCTGCATGATGACCTATATGTTGTAGGAACTGTAATTCATTGTTTTGGTATGTGATAATTGAATGTTGTGCAAAGAGACCACCAAAATTTAGACTCTCATTCCTTTGATTTGCCTTCCATTATACAGAAGAAAATACAGAAGACTATGTCTTTGAAGACATAGACAAAACAGAAGGGGAATCTAGGAAGCGGAAGAAGGGTGATGTAAGTACTGTAAAGATTTATTTCTGTCATGCTCTGTTCTGAGATTGTGTGCTGTTGTAACACCTGTTGAAAATAATATATATGCTTTCATAACATTGCAAATATATACATTTATGTTAATGAAGAAAAAAATTGCCTATTTTTCATTGACAAATTCCTCTTTGGCTACTTTATCTGACCTGGGGGTGTTTCACAAAGATCCTAACTCGAACTTAACTCTAAGTTGGAGTTGAAAATTATGGAGAGCCATTTGTAGCTTTAAAATGAAATATATTCAAAAGCAAAAAAACAAGTATTTTAGATTTTTTATAAATTCTACATCAAGAACATGAAATCTCCTTGATAATAGAAAATATGAATGATTTGAATCAACATTTCATGCCTTTTAAAATAACTTTTACAAAATATGTTCATAGATGATGAAGGCTTCCCATAATTGTTAAGTCCAACTTAGGATCCTTGTGAACCCCCCCCCCCCCCCCCCTGCCTGTGTCAATGATTTGTGGTGTTGGAAGTAGGAGGGCTATAAAGTGGGTACAGTGAAACCTTTTTTTAAAACCACTTGTTTCGCTTTTCAACATTTTCTCCTTTCCTTGAATAATATTTCTCTTTGAAAAATGTACCGAAAGAACCCTTACCCTTACCTGTCTATAATGACTGCTTTTCTTGTCTCCCTTGATTAGACTTTATATTCTATTCTGTTTTCATGAAGGATTCTGAGGACACAGATGAACCTGCTGCTAAGAGGCTTGAAGGAGAAGAGGGGGAACAGTTTGATAAGAAGAAGGAAAATACACGTAAGTTAATACAAATACACATGTAGTCTTTTTAGAGCACAAGAAGACAGACTCTCATGATTTCTCTTTTTCATTGTGTTCATTCATGACTCTTTTGAGAAGACGAGAGGACCATTACTTTGTTTTGTATATTGTAAGCAAATCTTTGTTGCTATTTAGTGACATCTTTAATATCTTTCTAAAAAGAGATGTTGAAAGAAGGAATTTTAATATAGTTGAAATAGTTGAAATAGTTGAAATATTTATTGGTTACTGAATCATCATAGGTTATAACAATAATGTGACAATGTCTTTACATGAGTATAAAACATAAGTTAAATTACATTTCCACATTCAGTAAATCATAGATACATACGCTCGAAGAGGTGATGATACAGAAGGGCTACAGCCTAAGCGTGACAGCTTGATACGCTTGCAGCCCAGAAACATTTAAAATCATAACGATTGTAAAGTAAAGTAAATTACAGAACATAATTGGGGGAAAATAACAAAAAATAAACAGTGACTTGCAACCAAAAAAAAAAATGGGATAGAGGGTGCATGGGAGGGGGATTTTCCTGCTATATCAAGGAAATGCTGACAAACATATATGATATCATGTGTTAATTTAAGAGATTTGTCAATATTTGCTCAATAAAATTGATTTCACACTTTTCTTGAAAGTATATACTGACTTCAAGTTACGGATGTCAACGGACAGTGAGTTCCAAATATCCGGACCAGAATGTCTTATAGATTTCATAGCCATTGTTGTTTTAGGATTACATAAATGGTATTTATTTGATTGTCTGGTTGGGTATGTATGAATATTTCTATTCAAACAAAACATTGGTGGGAAGTGGGAAGGTAGGGAATCATTATGTAGACGGAACATGAACAGTGCTTTTTGTAAAAAGTTAATATCAGTTACTTTCAGAGTTTTTAACCTCGCGAATAGGGGATCAGTGTGATCGCGATATCCAGCATTGGTACACACACGAATCGCTTTCTTTTGTAAAAGTAGCATTTTATCAGTATATACTTTTGAGTCTGCCCACAGTATATTGCAATAAGACATGTAAGGAAGAATCAAGGAATTGTATAGCATATATAGAATATTCAAAGGCACATAATGTTTTAACTTATACAGTAAACCAACAGTGCGTGACACTCTCTTTGAAACGTAATGTATATGATCACTCCATTTCAGATTTTCATTGATGATAGTTCCAAGAAATTTAGTATTTTGTTTTTTCTCCAAATATTCACCATCCAAGACTATTTCAGGTATAGGTTTATCAGTTGCATTTTTCCTGCTTTGAAAATGGATATAATTAGTTTTTTTCAGATTCAGAGACAATTTGTTGCTCCTAAACCACAAAGACAGCTTAGGTAGCTCGGTGTTCAGAATTCTCTGAAGTGATCGAAAATCGGAATTGGAGCAAAACACATTAGTATCATCAGCAAATATAATATATTGTAATGATGTAGTTGAGTTCGAGATATCATTAACATACAGTAGAAACAATAAAGGACCGAGTATCGATCCTTGTGGGACACCACATTTCATAGGCAATAATGATGAATCTACAGATTCGTAGCTTACATATTGCTTTCTACCTGACAAATAATCATTAAACCAGTCAAGAGCAACTCCTCTTACTCCGTAATAATGAAGTTTGCTTGATAGTACCTTGTGATCAAGAGTGTCAAATGCTTTGCTTAAGTCCATGAATACACCAATAACATGCTTTCGAGACGCCAAAGCATTCGAAACCTTATCATATAATTGTGCAAGGGCTAAATCGGTTGAGTGGTATTTCCTGAAACCATATTGATCCTGATTCAGTAAGTCATTTTCTGTTAGAAAACAATATAGCCTATTGTATATAAGTCTTTCCAATACTTTGGACAAACTCGAGAGAATAGAAACAGGGCGATAGTTTGAGACTTGGGAAGAGTCATCCTTTTTGTATATCGGAACAACCTTAGCAATCTTAAATGCTTCTGGAAATGTACCTGTCGTCAGAGAGAGATTAAAAATATGCACTAGTGGGGTTATTATATTTCCTATAACTTGTTTCAAAAGATATGTGCTTATCCCATCATGACCGTTAGCATAGCTTATTTTAAGAGAACGTGCAATATTCAAGATTTCAATCAAGTTTGTTGGTTTGAGAAATAATGACTTGTTGCAGGGAGTTTGAAGAAATTGTGAGAAGTCGACTCCGTTCGAAGCTATTGTATTGGCCTGATTGGGGCCAACCCCAACAAAGTAAGCATTGAAGCAATTTGCTATTTCTTTTGAATCAACCATTGTATTATTATCTTTGGTAATATGACACTTTGATTTACTCTTTTGTTTTTTGAGGGCTTGATTGATCACATTCCACGTTGATGATGCATTTCCATTTGCATTTTCAAACTGCTTGGCAAAATACATTTGTCGAGACTGTCTAATAATGGTGGTTAGTTTGTTCCTATATGATTTGTAATTATTCAAGCTTTCCTCTCCTGGGTGTCGAAGACTATATTTATATAATCTATTCCGTTTTTTAATAGAGCAAAAGATACCTTTAGTTATCCATGGCTGCTTGATTCTATTTCTTGCCGATCTTTTTTTAGTCATTGGGATATGTTTATTTAAAAGAGAGGAGAACAAGTTCCAAAAAAGTGCATATGCCTTATTGGTGTCAGTACATGCGACCACGTCATTCCATGTTACTTTGAGTAGTTCGTCATTAAACATGGCTATTTTTTCAGCTGTGATTTTACGTATCATAGCTTGATTCTTTTCGTCCTCAGGATAATTATACTCCTTTCTGCTAAGCAGGGCCCAACACTTTTTTTTTGCAGGGAGTCTGGTTTTTAGAGCCTCTATGCATATAGGCCGTGTGGATTTTTTGTTGTTGAAAGTTTGGGGGTCTATACATACATGCTATACATTTGGGGCATTCATAGTTTCCGGGTGCTTGTCAGTGTCTAGACCTGTGATCAGTTCTTGCATCTCTTATCCCATCTAGTGAAAATGTAAAAATCCCTATGCATTTTTAAGGTAAGAAAGATCGATTAGCAAGGAACTATGATCAATGAAGGTGTATTGTTCTTTTGGAAAGATTCCTCCAGCTCTCTCTTTTCTCCATCAGTCCTCTTCCTTGCTCTTTCTCTGTCTGTTTCTCTCCTTTTTCCCCTCGATATTTCTATAATCACTGTTTCAAAACATATATCATCCACAAAATTGCAGCTGAAAGTTCTCAAAAAAAGTCATCGGGCAATGCGAATTCAAGCCTAGTAGATGATCACAATAAAGGAACTGCTGAAGCAACAGAGGATGCTGCAAAGGATAGGACTGGTGGAAAAGGAGATGGGGATGCAGAGGAAGGAAAAAGAGAAGAAAAGGAGGCTACAGGTGGTAAGGGAGATGGGGAAGGAGAAAAGAAGACGAAAGAAGAAGGGGCCAAACCTCAGCAGGAGGATGAGGAACCGGATGACATCCTGGAGACCCTGATATGTAGCATCTGCCAAGACATACTGCACAAATGTATCAGGTGAGAGTCACTAGGACAGACAGAGAGGGAGGGAGGGAGGAAGGAAGGAAGGGAGACAGGGAGAGAGAGAGGGAGGGGGAGAGAGAGAGAGGGGGAGGGAGACAGAGAGAGAGAGGGGGAGGGAGACAGAGAGAGAGAGGGGGAGGGAGACAGAGAGAGAGAGAGAGAGAGGAGGGGGGGGGGAAGGGGAGGGAGGGAGGAAGGAGAGAGACAGACAAATATAAACAGAAAGATAGACTGATAAAATAAAACAACAGGCAGACAGAGAGATAGAAATAGAGAGGGAGGGAGTAGGTAAGGGAGAAAATGAGGGATCGGAAGGATGCGAAAGAGGTAGACAGGAATGAAAGGAGAAAAAGACTGTACACATAATGTCCAAGGCATTCAGTCCCATTTGTACAGATCACATCTTCATAACACTTTAATAGTAAGTTAGTATAACTGATCATCTTTTCTACTCTTACTAGGTCAAAGCTTAGTACACTGTACTTGGTCGTGTTTGGTCAAATATTGGACTTCACCCATTAAAATGGTTGAAACAACTAGAATATATATTTTTTCCCTTCTCCTTTAATGCTACAGTCTTCAGCCGTGCATGCATAGTTTCTGTGCAGCATGTATATCAGGATGGATGAAACATTCAAAGAGATGTCCCCAAGTAAGTTTATTTCATATTTACATTGAACTTACTATCTGTGTTATGTGATCTCATGTACCTTCATACCGGTCAAGAGTATTGGAAAGCCAGAAACCTAGTGGGCATGAAATGATCATGAATTTCATGAGTGAATCAAATTTGCTAATGTTTCATGCCATAAATAATTGAACAACAGTTGACACAAAACTGAACATAGAAAATTTATGTAAGTTTGTTGCAGGATGGCTTTCATTTACATTTTGCGTAAGGTTTCTTGATTTACAATATTTGACAAAATAGGCAACTTTTCTGCTTTGGCCACATATCTAGTGTATGGCAATTCTTCTTGACTACAATATTTGCACATGTAATTATAAATAATAAAAGCATTTTGGGGGGTCTTTTTTTTACATTAGACATGACCTTAATAGCTACAGAAGATTACTAAGTGTCAGGTATAAAGGTTTCTGCAGTGCTAGAACCTTACTTATTTTTATTTATTTTCTAGTGTCGGAAAAGTGTCAAACGAGTCGGCCACAATTACATCGTGAACAGCTTAGTGGATGCCTACCTAAAGCAAAACCCAGGTAAGATTGAAGATTGGTATATATATTTTTTTTTTCTAGCAGAAATTTAAGTCTGCACTGATGTTTTATTTTATTTGGCAAAGATAAAATAAAGAAATAGTGAATACAAAATACCAGTAAGATTTAAAATGTATCTGCTCGGTAATATATTTCTGTGCTAAAAATATTGCAAGCTTGAACACTGGAATTGCACTCTAAAGAAAAGTAAAATTGACTTTTTATTACACCTGTTGGCTACCTTCGAAACATCGGGTCACTGCATGTCGATGGGGTGGTCACGTTACTTGATCTTTCGTGAAACAAAAGCGGAAGATGACGCGACAGATTTGCTGTAGGGTTTTCACAAAGTATCTGGTAGATTGGACTATACCATTTGTAGATGAGAGGGGTTCATTTCACAAATATTAACCTGTATATTTTGTGAACAAAGGGGCGTGCTTTCTCAAAAGGTCGGGTAATGTGACCACCCGACATGACGCGATGATTCAAAGTAAGCTCACCAGTCAGTGCACTCACTTGCAATTTGGTATGCATGAAAGTTAAAATTCTAATTTAAATTCACACCACATTTACTTATTTTCTCTTTTGCTAATCTTTATTCACTAACAAATTTTAAGTCTTATATTGTCTTCTATTGAATTATTTTGTTTCCATCTGTAAACAATATTTATATGACCCCCCCCCCCCTTTTTTTTTGTCAATGCACAGATAAACAGAGGACTAAGGAAGACTTGGAGGAAATGGATGCACGCGGCAATGTTCCATGCAATATGGTAATTTAGACTCGTGCTTCCTTCCTTCATAGTCTTTTATTTCAAGATGATGCTGGGTACTTATTTACATGGTAACAGAAATTGTCTATTTGAAACAGGGTTTCAAGGTCACATTGAAATCAGGAAGAACCTGAAAAACTGTAAATAGTTCAAGTTCAAAAGTTCAGTTTATTCAATTCCAATAAAATATACAAAACAGAATACAATCATGACAGAATTAGGAGTATAAATCGATCAAGAATACAAAATAAGGTAAAATGATGAAACTATAAAGCGAAACATCACATAACAACATAAGATAGAGCATTATTGGAATTGGGTGGCCATAAAAAACCATGGGGATTTGTCGAGACGACCACCCTTGATGAAGGTAAAATAAGTTTCATTGAACATTCAATATAATATAGAAAATTTAAAAGATAATAAAGTACTATAAAGGAATAAACAATTTGAAAATATGACATATTTTATTTTGAAAATACATATTATCGCACAAACCCACCACAGGACAATACAAGGCAGTAAAATCAACAATTCAAAATTTCAAACACTTGTGATTAAGTACGATTTGATTTTTCTTTTAAAATAGGTTGAAATATTTGTTATACAAGAAGGATTTGAATCTCTTGTTTTAGACAATGGCAACATGGGGATAGGGTTCAGACTTATGAGTGAAAGTGAACAGGTGACATTGCCTTGATTGGACTCAAGTCAGAAATATATGTGTGCATGAAAATTGTGCGAGTAGTCAAGATTTGTGAGTGGTCGAGATTTAAGAAAGTTTAATTTTTTTGTGATGATCTAAAGTTTTGTGCCGCAAAAAAGGCAGGGTAGTTTCTTTGAAAAACAAATTTGCACAAGATTTTGTTTTGAGAGTTTTGTGTACTGTTTCAGACCTTAGAATACGATGATTTGGACAGTGACGATGAAGAAGACTACGATCCGAGTGATGATGAGGAAGAAGAGGAGCAGCAGGAGGAGGATGACGATGAGGATCCCCAACCACCGTAAGTTGCTCTTTATCTCCTTCCATGACTTCCACCATGTATCTGCACATTTCCATAGTTAACTCGATCGAGACTGCCACATATTTACTTTAGGTTAAAAGACATATCTCAATTCATTTTAGACATAGCAAATAAGAGGGAACCTCACAAGATACATCACAGAGTTGCCAATCTGTGTTTGATTGATCGCAACTTTAAAAATTCATAACTTTCTTATTTTTAATAACAATTTTGCTCTAACTTTCACTGATCAATTCCTATCATTTTTCTGCTTCTATTAAATCCCCTCTGCACTAGCTTGGCATGGAGTGATTAGACCTCCCTGCAAGGTCACTGGCAGTTGGTTATCTCATCAAATCAGCTCTCAATTAACATAAGAAAAGGGGCATCATGGTGGATCAATGGGGACCGCTTAGGCATTGTTGGCTGTATAGAGGGCGCAAGTAGCTATAAGTAGTGCAGTGGGGCTTTTAAACCAACTCGATATCAGGCTGGACTTCCCCCTTTAATAATAGGTTTGACTGTACATGTATATTTACTCTGTTAAAAAATCTCAACACATTGATTGGTTTATTGCAGTGCCTGTAGACAATGCCCACACTATGTACAGGCCTTGGATAGGAATGCAGTGATGTCACTCCAAGCCAGCCTGGATCCTTCAACAAGCTCTGCTCCAGTCTCAGGTTTAGATCGCTTATTTGGTTAATGAAGTGAATGGAAAGTGGGATGAAAAAGTAGCTGTGTGCAGTGCACCAAAGGTTATACACAAGATGGTAATATTCGGCCAATCCGCCAAAGGTTGCAAAGCTCCCCTGCGAATTTTCCTTCTTTTAGCGTTAAAAATACTAAAATCTACTGCTCCTTTACTTGCTCACTCGCTTGTACAGTTAAGAAGATTTAGATAAGTTGGGGGGGGGGGCAATAATACCTACATGTACATATGCCACCGCATTCTCAAACTATCCGTTCACTGTTTTCTTGTGTCATGTTTTATTGCTACTTTTTTCTCATGTTTTGTAAGGTGGTCCTCAAAATAATTTCTATCAGCCAAAGTGCCGGGCCTGGAGATTATAAAGGTCAAGAAGCGGCAGAAGGGCTGATATAAGATACAGAAATATGAAGTGCACTATGCTTAATTCGCCCCGGCAGTTTACTGTGGCATATTTGACCAAGGCTTATGATCTCCAAAATCATGTATTTTTGCTGAGTCTAACTTCATTTGTGAAGATTCTGCCATTGTGTGGCATCAAAGGACAGAGATGAGCCATTCTTGAATCTGCATACATGTATGTTTATACTTAATTGATAATTCTTAATTGTTAACAGGAAAAAAAAGTGAGTAGAAATAGTAGAGTTGAGTTCTTCTTCGGCTCTTCTTCCCTCCTGAAATGTATTCCTCCCCTATCACTTACAGTATCTTCTCATCCTTTGTTTCCTTGTCACATTCCAGATCCATTTTACATTTCATGTCTCTTGTAACCCACAGGAAATGCAGCAGCTTCTACGTCTTCAGGAGACGGTGCCACTGGTGCCTCTTCCTCCACGTCTTCCTCCCCCTCCAAGAGAGTCCGAATAGCTGTGGGAGGGGTACCTGTTCCCATGCCGACCCCTCCCCCATTCCAGTGCAATCTAGAAACCATCCAACATGTAAATTGCTCGTGCTGTGTACAACCTATGCCAAAGAGACTCCTAGCGCCAGATATGCCTCCTCAGACATGTGAGTGAGTGGGACAGATTGCTTAAAGGCATCGTTTAACAATGTTAAATCTGAGATACACGGCCCTACATGCTATCAGTGTCTGTGGTATGGTGTATTATTGAAGCCCTAAAAAAATTGCGCTTCAAAATGATCATGAAGGATTAAAAATCTTTGAGTGACTGGTTTTACCATACTCATTATTCCCAATAGACTGTATAGTGTTATAAAAACCGTTGGGAAAACGTTTTTTGAAATTTTGATTTCCAATCATAAACATCTTGATAATCAGACAGGCGATCGGCTTGTAAAAGTCATGAGATTCCTGACTGACCTAAAGGCAAATAATTATGATTGCAGCATGAGGTAAATCAAGAATTTTGTTTAGAATCTGAGGCAAAGATACCCGATTCCTTTAATGCATTCTTTGCCTTTGCAGTCGCTCATTTGCTTCCTTGTCACATTCCAAATCAATTTCATTTTGCACCAAAGAATAGGCATCAATCAGTTAACGGATTGCTTTGTACAATGCAATGGCTTTACAAAATAACCCAGTTATCAGTCTTGATTAGCTCCATGACAACCATTTTAACACCGGTATAGATTAATCTTGCCCTAAAAACATTTAAATAATATTGAAGCCTTTGTTAATCCATCTCATCTGCATGAATTGAATTGTTGATGTATGTAATTTTTTTGTTCATATAAATTTCGTCTATTTTTCTTGTTGGTTTACATAAAACCTGTAGGAGGTGAGAAAAAAAGATATTTAAAATCTAATCAAAGCATCAACAACAATAACAACTAAATAAAGATGAAATGAATTAAAATATATGCATTTATGATAATTTTGAGTAAGTTGGTTATGAACTTGGGGGAATCAATGGCAGCTAAGCAACAGCTTACTTTGAACCTGGACGTCTGAGACCTTGCTCTTGTTTTTACTGTAGGCTGTGCCTGTGGAAGGAACTATTGTCATCTGTACTGGGGATGCAAGCAGTATAACTGCTTGGGATGTCTCAACAAGTTCAGAGGTCTGTACTGTATTTCCTAAACCCTCAATACCTTTCAGGGCTGGGCTTGTGTTAAAGGAAAATGAAACGACCAAAACTATAGATAACAGCCTTTTTTGTTGTTATTGTAAGCCAGTTACTAGATATCTTGATATTAATCTTATTTGATTACTTAGCAAGGAAAACAATAATTATATTTGCTTATATAGCTCCTAACACTAACTTCATCAGAAGTCTCTAAGCGCTCTACAATAATGCAGCATAATTCCCCTGGCTTTAGCAGTGGATCTGTTACGCGCGCTGCGTTTCAAGGAATAAATTCCTACCAGGTACCCATTTACTTCACCTGGGTGGAGTGTGGCAAATGTAGATCAATGTCTTGCCAAAGGACATCATGCGGCGGCGGGACTCGAACCGCAGACCTTGTGCAAAGTGTGAAGTTTCCTTGCGAGCTTTTCTCCTATGGGAGTTGCCATTTTAATTTTGTATTTTTGTTTGCTATCTAAACAAATGGGAGTAATTTCAAGATATTTTGAACAAGCCGTTTTTGGTGAGATTATTTGTGTAGGGGGTTTTCTTTCATTTAGAGCTAAATTGATCACACGTTGTTCCTCAAATTGGCAACAGTAGTACTTTTAGATGCTGCTTAATTTTATTGTAATGTTTCATTGTTCCAATAACATGCAATTTCTCTGAAAACAATATGCATGGGTAATAACCTTGTCAAAAAATTGAAAAATGTAAATCTTGGTCGGAAAAAACAGACTTCGAACCTCTCAATGTGCTGCCAATTTAAAGATGTGAAAGCTTATTTACCTTTTTGGTGTCAAACACAATTTGGTCATGCAACACAAAAAAGGGAGGCAATTTGTCAAATTTGTTGGCGAGGGGAGGGGGGTCCTGGACCCTCATGACAGAAAAAGAATAAGAAAAAAAACATCAGATTGTCACTAATCGTACATTAAAGGTAATACAAAGTTTTGGGAAATTTTGAAAATTTCAACCGCGACAACGATCAATGAATATTGTAGAAACGTATATGCTTCCAATATGTTCATTTGAACCAAATTCATGACACCTTACCAAAACTTTGTAATACCTTTAAGCATTGACCTTAAGTGATTTTTCTCTCATCTGACCAATGATATAGAGTCACTTCAAACAAGATGGGGTAACAAATATTTCTCAAATTTAGAATTTAAATGCAAGGAAAACGTGTACTTTTACGTAAATATATTCTAAATTTTTCTGCAAATCCCCTGACCCCCATTTAATCTTCATCCTTTTGGGGAATTTCTCTGTCTCATCCCTGTCTTGACCTCCAACATTGATGCTCTGCCTATGGGGGGAAATTCTTGTCAACAAATTTGTTTTGTTTCTCTTGCTTTTTAGATATGAAGTTCAGTGAGAGTGTACTGGATACCATAGTTAACAACAACAGATATGAATCAACCATATTTAAAGTGAGTTACACACTTGAATTCTTGTGTTTTTCGTTCATTCAGAAGAATATGCTACCCTAATATGGGGAAAAACAAAAGAAAAGACAACAGAAAACGATTTTGTTTTGTTTGTAAGTAGATTGGTTTTACAAAACTACTGTAAGGAAAGAGATAACATGAGTGACAGAGAGTGGGGGAGAGAGGGAGGGGCCGATATAGGTAAAACTAAGCTATATGACTGCTCAAATTCTTTATCTTGTTCATGTGTTTTTAAATTAATAAAGAAAATATTTAAATGTCAGAGAGTTATGACGTGAAATGCTGAAAGTAGTTTAATTTCACCATTTTCCTTTTATTCTTTATTGTAGGATTTCATGTTGTCGAGGGGTCACAACAACATTCATCTTGTTCTACAAGAAGTATTGAATGGACTGGATGCTGGAAAGTTTTCAACACCTGGTAATTGATCCTGTTTCAATAAATATTCCCCCCCCCCAAAAAAAAAAAAAAAAAAAAAAGAAAAGTGGAGATAGATTTGTAGATAGAAAGAAGCTCTATATTTAATTTCATTTTCCCTTTATCTTGTGGTATATCATGAAGGGGGAGCCTACCCTGATATCAAGGTGATTTTAATAAAGGTAGAGAAATGAGAGGAATGGATCAGTAAAACATCTAGGAGAATACAAAAACATATAAGAAAGTGAGTAATATGTAATTGATCAGAGGCTGATAGGCAATTCTTTTAATACCTTTCAAGGACCTCTCCCACTCGCCCCTGACTAAAACAATGAATAAGTATCATATTCGATTATTTAAGCTAGATATAATAATTGCAAATATTATGTAACAAAACCCCTTTATGAAATACATGCTAAATATATTCCTTCCTCATTTGGTGAAAAAAAATATATATTCAGAGCAAATAAATCAGAGAAGTGCCTTTAACGTCTTAAATGTAAGAAAGAAAAAAAATTGTTTTCATTAATCTGTCACAAGTTTTGTTATATTTTCAATATTCCAAAAGTAGGCTGTATATAGTGTATATTAGCGGTAGTATTTCCTCTGTTGGATGTTTGGCAAGCAATAGGCAGGCTTTCGAGCAGTAAAAACTGAGTATTGCACAAGATTTTATCATTTTCGTTACTTTATTTTTTTTTCTTCTTCTTCAGAGACTCAAGTTTATAATATTAGAGGGCACTCCGCGGTTTGCTATACATGCTCCTTGAGGCTCTTTCAACAGCTGGCTTACCTCTACAGAGCAGGCATTCCAAAGAACGATCTACCAAGTAAGATAAATTTTTTTAATTATCTGCAATGTTGTAACAGTTTGTATACCTCTGTGCGTTCTCAATGTGAAACTGAATTTGCCATCCTCATGTACATGTACGACACACATGGAGGCTACTTGGATCAGGAAAATGTTTATGAGTTTGTAAGCATTATTTGATTAGTTTTAGGTGTATTAACATTGTTCGATGCCTAGAAAAATGTTATTAATTCTTAACGTCGCAGACTGGCTTTATATACTTTCAATCCTTTGGAATAAACTCTTTGCATTTCTTAGAAATAGTAATTCACTGGACTTCTTCAAAAAACATCTTAAAGCATACTTCTAAAATTCTTCTTAATTTCTTGATTGACTAAGGGGTTGCGGGCTTGTAATAATAATATCGAATTTTTAGGAGCGCTAAAAACAATAAGTAACATAACACTTACAAATACAAATATATAAAAAGAGGACAAAAATGTACAGTCTCACAGGAAGTAGATCACATAGATCATAGGGGGAAAAGGAAAGTTTTGAGGGATCTTTTGAAAAAGGCGCTATATAAATCCATTATTATTATTGAATCCATTATTGTTATTATCTTTATTCTTAATTATTGAAACCACAATCCCTCAAAAACACTGGAACAGATACATGTATGCATACATGGGATAAGGTATTATCAGTATTCCAGACAGATCCCAATGATATATGACATCCAACTCTACAGATGTATGACTATAATCTGCGAATCTGTGTGTTTCATTTCAGTTCTAGTAACAGCCAGGCCTGACTGTCACTGGGGGAAGGGCTGCAGAACACAGTTCAACAAGCCACATCATGCTACGTGAGTATCAAGTCATTTGCTATCACCTAATAAGCCAGTTCATAGTTGCAGTCTGAGCATGAGCAGATAAGGTCATTGCAGACCGAATTGTGAAATACACGGAGACAAAATACTTAATACGTGCTCATGAAAGTCATGTAATCATTATTTATTTATGCACAAGCAATGTACTCCATGATACACAGGTGGAAGTATTCTTTGAAAAGGGGAAATAAAGGCTATTTATGTAGCACTTCCATCGCTGTAGGAGTGATTATTTCAAACATACAAAGTGGGACCTCTTCATGTTTTGAAGATCTGTGGATATTCGGGTTCATTTGGGACTTGTGCTAAGCGTGAACTGGTCTATTGCATATATATTTGTCACATTTTAAAAGTCTATTCAAGATGTGAATATGATATGCCTATACAAAATTAAGTTGTGTTCAACTTTCTTTTGAAAAAAGAATTGGATTATTTCTGACCTATCAAAAACTGACTGTATGTACAGTACATCTTTGCTATCTACATTTGATTATTCAAAGACGGCCCATGACTGGTGAATATTAGAATGCATTGCATAAGGAAAGAGCATCCATAAGTTTCAATGGATTATGACCCTTTGCTAGTGTAGCAGTGTATGAACAAAGATCAAATGAAAGGAAAAAAATTATTAAATTGTATGGGGAATGAGGTCAGTATACTTTGAAAAGTATAATGAAATAGGGTTTTCCGTTGCAAGATAGTTTCATTGAATACAAGTCAGTTAGAATATTTTATTTGCTGAGTGAAATATGACTTGTTTTGTTCACTTCTCATGCCTTCAATGTGACTGATGATAACTTTATATTATCCTATGGTTTTATTCTCCCACAACAGGAACTTCAGCCATGTTTGTGAACAAATTCGATTCTGATGATGGGTCATCCTGTGATGCTGCCATGAAACAGCTCATCCTTATCCAGTCAACTTCTATTGGTGACCTTTGACCTTTGAGTGATGAGTGTTTATAACTTCTCCAAATAAGGGTTACTTTGCTCTCTAGTACTTTTGAGAAGAGGTTGTTTTATTTTTGTCAACAATTTATACCTCTTTTACTTGTTGAGAAGTGAATAGGTGCTTGTTTCATATATACATGAATGAGTTTACAAAGCTGGTTCCTTTCCTCTATGAAGGCTATACTTCTAATGTGAAACCGCAATTCTGTCATGGATTTTTAATTTAGAATATATCTCTCTCACATTAATGTAAATGCTGTAGTACAGTGTTTTTAAAACCTCTCATAGTCATGGAACTCTTCTAAGAAATGAAACGTTTTGTGTCACCAGAATCCCAAAGCCATCGTTGAAGAGTCAATTTGCATCACTCTCTGGCTTTCTTCATCATGCTACAGGAGTCAATCATTCTCCCTGATGTAACAATTGATGAGGAGCTTGATGGTTCTAATTCAATGTCTGCTTCGGGAGCTTTTTTTATTATGCCTCCGTTACGAAGTAGCCGGAGGCATTATGTTTTCGGGTTGTCCGTCCGTACGTCTGTACGTACGTCCCGTTCTTGTGATCGCTTTATCTGAAGAACCGATTGATGGATTCCTGCCAAACGATTCCACATCGTTTCTTTCACAATGCAATCGCATGACCACAACTCAACTCTATCTTTAAGTCCTGATGATAACCGCTTCCCCCTGGTGGATTGACAAAAAAATGCAATCCAAATTATCTAGTGTGAATTAGAGCCATGAAGATGTTTTACAGAGTCCCTTTTCCTTCATACATTACTTTCATTTTCTACAGGCATGTAGTTCCTGTAATAGAACTATCAGATCATGTGATTAATGGACATTACTATTTCCTTGCACAGTAGCTATCGGTATGTAAAGGACCTGTATTTAGCAACCAACATTGATTAAGAATAGCATTTCATGACATTTTTATTATACAGCATTTTGTGAAAACGATAATGTAAAGAGCAGCAAAAGTGATTTATAAAGCCCTTTTTCATTCCCTCCTTTCATTGTCTACGGGCATCCGGTGTAGTCATAATTAGGGAGTGTTTTATGGGATGTCTTTTGCTAATGATCTGGGGTACATTAGCAAATGAAAATTGATTTAAAGACAATGTTGATAACTAGTCATGCAATTTTATATAAAATACAAAGTAGAGAAGTTTTTGGGGAAACTGTGATTACTGTATGTAGTGATTATGAATTTTTGTTTACTTTGAGGTTTTGGAATCATCTGAATGATGCAAGTTTACTGAATTTTGCTGTAAACAATGCACATTGAAAAGAACTGCATACATGCCTGTACACGGAACCATATATTCTGTTGTATCAAATGATCTCCAAAGTTTCTGTTAACTGTCTCTTGTCTATAATTTGAAACATAGGAGTATTTCAAGGGCAATTCTTTTAGTTGGACTTGTCCCAATTATATCTTTCATCATTGGAATAAAGCGAATGAGAAATCTTGCAAATGAATTTCACTGTTATCAAAACTCCACCGTCTCTTTAATCATATTTTATGACATGTTTTGTGCTAATGATAGTGAGTGGAGTAGATGAATGAGAAATGATGACAACAAAATGGCCCAAAAGTTCCGCACAACTGCCATCGATCACAGCTTTGTTTTGACATAGTGAGATTGATGATGTATGGAAGTGGGTTGAAACAATGTCAGCATCATAAATCCAGTGTATTTGGGATTGCACTGGCATGGGCATAATTCTACATGAAAGATAAATGTATACCTTCTTAAATGTGCAAATGGTAGTATAGGCTCTGTGGTATCATACTTTTTTTTTTTAATTAGTGCTTCAAAATCGGCAACATATTTTAATCATGTTCAGGAAGTGGGTAATTGTAAATTCATATTTTGTATAGATGTATGTATATTCAACATTTTTCTATACATTAGAAACTACTTACAGTAAAATGTTCCGGGCAATACTGTTCCTTTAAGAATGATGTGTATGTTTTTGTAAATCTTTACTTATTTTTTATAATAACTAGAGAAGAAATATTGTTTAGTCTGATTGGAATGTCATAGATATGTGTAAACTGCTTGTACAAGTATATGTGTATGTGTAAACTGCTTGTACACAATTATATTGAAGAGTTATGTTGAAGAAGTCATAATTGCAAGAAATTGTCTTTTGTTGTAATTGGTGCTGGTGTAAAAAGTACATTGATGGTAATACATAACAGCCAATATCACTACTTCAATACTGTCGTCACTTATTTGTTATGTGTGTGAAGTAAGGTTGCTTATTATGTGTACATTTGACCCAGATATAATGAATTAGGATTGGTATAATTCCTGATTTTGTTCTTTTTCAAAAAGTATTTACGGTAGTTTACTGCAAATGAATTGTTCATCTGTCATAAAGGGGGACTTGATTCATGTATACTATGTAGGGATTGTTTGAAATGTCGGATTTTCTTTTAAGATTGTATGGATTCCTCTTCTTTTCATCATGAATTTATTTTTGGTATAGTTTAGATTTGAAGTAGATATGCTGCACTCAGTCTTTCGTGATTAATAAATCTTGCCTAGTTGAATAATAATTCAGTTACTCTGGTTTATTGTGATACCTATTAGCAACTTATAGATTGATGAATCTTTTGTATGGTTTGCTTGCATTTGTATGTGTGGATGTGTTGATGCTTTCCTGATATTTAGAGCAAATATTTATACTCCACTTTAGCCAATAAATAAAACAGTCTAAATTATATACGAACATGTCTTTATTGCTTTGTTTGTCACACCAGTTTGTAAATGCTTAACATGACTGAAAAATGTAGTACTTTTACTTTCATTTGTGCTTTACAGATGTAGATTTATTTGTAGTTTATTCACACTGTAAAGTAAATTTGATTTATCAAGAACTTTATTTTCCGTTAGTACTAGTAATAATAGATTTTATATGTACATGTATATGGTAATCATTCCTTTCAATGTCCCTTTTCACCTCAAAATAGTGAGCTATATTCATTGTGCATTATAAATGCTTCGCTATTAGTAGTAGTAGTAGTAGTAGTAGTAGTAGTAGTAGTAGTAGTAGTAATAGTAGTAGTAGAAGAAGAAGTCGTAGTATAGTAGTATGTATTGTAGTAGTGGTACAATTATAATTGATATTATTATTATTATCATTTTTATGAGCATTATTATTACAAAAATAATCTTGGAACTATATACATGTATACTGTAAGGGCCGCTAGCCCTAGTAGGGGCGTTGTCTGTTAGGCAAAGGGCTCATTATTTCGGCCATATCGCCAAACCAAATCCAAACTGAACGATTCTTGGCCATTCAATGAAGATATTTTTGTTTGCACCATCTTTACGTTGTCGGTCTCTAGTCAATCTGGTCGGTGTGAATGGGATATAGGTTTTATACATGATAATTGTTGACTTACACAATGATTGATGGAATACTTAAAACAATGCATGTTTTATGTTATCTCTATATCTTGCATTAGCTCTCAGATTTAAAGGGCATATGCCAGTCAACTTGGTAGCTATTGATAGCGAAATGCTATATTTACCGAGTCCTGTGGCATATATTTAATCTAGACCCCGTAGCATGCTACATGTATATTGATCTATTTAATCATTAACGTCTTGAGTCATTAGCTATACAAACATAACACCAGAGCCTCAAGCCATGCATGCCATATGCCTACCCGAGAAAATGGGCTCGGTTTCGTTTTAATTATTCCTGCATGTAGGACGGTTAGCTTGCTCATTCTGGGAGAGAGAAATTGAATAAAGAGAGCAATTATAAAGAAAATATGGGAATGAATAGAGAAAAGAAAAGATATAAAAATATAAAAACAAAATTGTCAGAGGTGGAAATATACCAAAATGAATGCCAGAAAAATTAAACAAACATCAGAAAGTAAGAGGAAAGGAAGGGGAGAAAGGATAAGTGGAGGGGGTGCATTAAGAGCTAATATTAATGAGTCAATAGTGACCATGCACTTCAAGTGGAATTTATCGTCATCTGTCCCGATATTTCCAATCTACAGCAGTTATATGCCAATCTCGGGAAACCTTGTGATGCTCTAGTCCATGTTCTAGATTGATTACCAAATTACAATTAGGTTTATTGCTCTATACTGCTGTTGATCATCCAATTATTTTCATGCTTAATTTGAGTTTTATTTGATGAATTAGTTATTTGCTGAATTCACCGCACTTTCCAAATTTAAATTAAGACGCATCAATCGCACTTATTTACATGAGACAAGCCTCCCGTCAACCATCTAGCGACCCCTCCCCCTCCCACCCACGATATAAAAAGCAAGCTCATACCCGATGCTTATCATCGGCCTGTCAATACCTGCGTATCGTTGCACACCGATAAAGAATGCTGTGCTTTCTTAATTGCAATTAAATCGCCTGTCGTAAGGCATACACTGTACATTGTACAACCACAATCACGTTAGACTAAATCTTTGTCGGTTTAAACTGGATTTTGGGGAAGTTCGGGTCTTCGGGAAGCGAGTTATCCATTGGAACATTGATTACTTGTCTTCAAAATGATGGCCCATTGATTCAGCGTCTAGATATATTTCAAGCGGTAGTTCAGAATAGAAGTGCCGAGAGCAGATCGACCGGCCGGTATATATCAACTCTTTGAACCAAAGTGTGCGTAGTTCGTCATCATCCTTCATGTTTGTTGTTAAATTGATAAGCCTATATATATTTATCACTTAGGTTGGAAGATAATGCGATGTTTCGAGATACGAAATGAGTTTGAACTTTGGAATTGATTCGAACGGGTTTCAATCGGATTAAGCTCTTTGGAACCGACTGAATAGGTGATGATCACCAATGATATTTTCTTAGGTTACAAACTAGTCCGAATCATGGAATGTCTTCTGTATAAGCAGAAACGGAGCAGAATGATCTTTATGACTTTGTGTATGTCCAAAATGAAAATTGGAACCACATTTGGAGTAAATAGGCCTTCGTTGCATCGCATTTTATGATATGTAATTTGCTATACCGTAGCTTTCCTCTTCGTTTTTTCGTGAGCGTGTCAATTTTATCGGACAACCTTTCGCGCCATTTTTATCAAGCGCTCTTGAAGCAGACGACATTCTCGTTTTTCTGGGACTGGATTTATTGTGGGCAGGCGATAGATACTGGATCGTGAATCAAAATCAGGAATGTGTTTTGAAAGGTGACTTCGCTGGACATTTTAAGTGAAGGTAATATACATAAACGTAAATCATACGTCTTTCATTGTAAAATCTATCAGCTGTGCTACTAACATTGGTTTTGAGTTATTGACTCTAGGTATTATAACGTGTTTTTCAGTAGGCCTATATAGACTCTACAGTTCTCTCCTCCGTGCTTTCTATTCTAATTTTGGGGGTGTTCATTTCAACATCCTTTCTCCACTTATCTTGTTCTTCCATTGTATATTGCAACCTCTGTAATCACCATTCGAATAATATGATATTAATTTTAGTTGTTTTGATCTATAATGTTATCACTATTAGATACTGCGCATACATACATGTAGGCTACCTGCATAAAGTCAAGTTACCCGCAAGAAGGCCTTATTGCGGACAGCCGACGAGATATATATAACGCCATTAATTTCCAAAGAGGTTTCGATGAAATCAATCATTTCTTAATCTACCTCTTCCCCCGAATTTAAATTAATCTTCCTTTCTAATACTCTTAGCATGTTATCCCCCTCTCCTTGTGTGGCGTATCCAGTCTCTGTTTCCGGCTTCAGGTTATTAGCTTCAGATGAAGTTACTTTCTTTTCTTGGGATTGTTTCCGTAATATATATAGCGTCTAACTGAATTCCATCCATTCTCTAGGGGCGTCGTTAGAGGGGTGTACGTACGGTGAGGGGGGGGGGGGGGTGGGGGTGTTACACCCCCATTCAAAGTGTTCTAGCGACGCCCCAGCCATTTTCCACGACCACATTTTCCAGTCTGTCAAGCTCCTATTCTCAGCTCTTTTGATGTGTTAGATGAATACATACGAGCATCCAATACACTGGTTTACATTTTCCATGATACAAATAATATCTAAAAGAATAATAGATAATTAATAAATGGGTCTCATTTACGCGGGGTGTTCACAGCAGTACTCTCCATGCGGGCCACGTATTACCTCAGCAATTACCAGGTACCTATTTACACCTGGATATGGGGGTAGGGGGTGGCGCATGACATTGTGGATCAGTGCCTTGCCAGCATGATGTTAGTGCCAGGCTGGGATTCGAACCATCAACTTTAGAATTGAGAGTCAAGTGAATGAACCACTATACCACGGCTCCTTCACAATACTACGATACCTCCGCACGTGGGGGTGGAGGTATATTTAAAAATATAGAATACCTCATTATTTTTTTTTCTTCAAACCTTCCTCATGTTCGTGCAGACAGGCTAATTTATGATGGCGGTAGATCTAAATTTCCCGGATCTGGTAATTCCATAACCATGCTAACCGTTAAGCTGGGGTATCAGTTTCTTTTTCCTTATACTCGCATGGTAGGTTTACAATTTTGCACACTTTACACCTCCTTGCATAACTTTCTTGTATGATGTAAGAAATCTATTTTGCTCTCAATACTAATATCAATCACATTGATTGCATGGCCCCATATCAGAATTGTGTTATATTGATTATGTGTAGCTATAACATTGATATCCTCTAAAACTGTTATAGACATGAACTGGATAACACTTTAAAGCTGGCTATTCATCTGATGTAGTTCACAACTCTTGTAGATCTTGTAATAGCAACTTTAGATACCTCTGTTGTTGTGTTTGTAGAGCTTTTCCCAATGGAAACAAATCAGAATAAATCATCTGGCAGCTGGTTCATTGAACCCGCTATCTATTTGCTTGTTTGGGGTCCAGCAACAAATCCATCCTTGATATTGATAGGTCAGTGAACTGAAAGACATAATGGAGGTGGGTGTAATTTCTACCCTTTACGGCTCAACTTGGCATCCAATGTAGCCCCGCCCCTTTCTCATTTTGTCTATCTCTGCATGCACATCCCGCTCAATATCTTCCCTTTTCTAGCTTTCTTTTCTTTTTTACCTAAGTGACACGGGGAGGGGGAAGGGGAGGGGTGTGTTAGGCATTTTGCGTACGGGCCAGACCTAAAAGCTTGATTTTGTTGTCTCTCGATCTATAGTTTGCCCCTCCACTTAAAATGCTGGTCACGCCCCCTCACTTTCTCCATCGTTCATTTTTTTTCCCTCTCATTTTCTCTGTTTTCTGTTTCTGCATTTATCTCTATCTCGCTCAACCCCGCCCCCTCCCCCTCCGCTCTCTCTCTCTCTCTCTCTCTCTCTCTCTCTCTCTCTCTCTCTCTTCCTCTTGCTCAACTTATTCCCGCCACGGAAGAGACCAAACCATTTTGCACAGGAAACAAGTAACTTCATCGCTTATAATATATCGCGTATGTCTGATGTATTTTACACTAAACTGACCTCAACCATCAGTCAGACTGCTGTGGGCACGTTTAGATGTGCCGAGTCCGTATACATCTATTTGTTTTTATCCATCAGCTTCAGAGAATGAATACATTTTAGGTTTATCGTAGAAGCTTGATTGGTGTCAACATTTACAATACAATCAAAGGTAGGCTTGATACGATCTTTAATATTTCTTACTGTATACTCTCGTGCAACATGACGTTGAGTAGTGTAAGGGAGAACTAAACCGATTCGTTAATTGATTAAATGCATTAGGAGTAACTATCTATGTTACCTGAGTGATAGAAATCTGGTATAGCCTGCATTTAATACATGACAGTAAGCTTTTAGATGATCTACACTTTAGGTCCCATCCGAGGGAATTAATAATGGGACATCGATGCTTTGTATGGCCCAGGGCCCTCGCCGCATCATTACTTGTTATCGAATCTGTGACCTACTGATGTTTGGATCAATGTTCCATAACAACTAATATCACCGCCTTATACAGTCAACTTCTCGTCGCAAAATTATAATGTGTTTGAATACTGATACGAATTGCATCAGGCTGACTTATTCATATTCAGGTGGAGTTCTAGTTTATCATGTTTAGATAGGGTGCACTTGGTATTTTGCATCATAATTATACAGCTACCACGAAGTGGGCTATTCTGTCCACACAATTATATGTACAATATACAATACCTAGAATGTATTAAATGAAACAGATTACAATGATGGCAATTAATGGATGAAAACCAGTTGATGTTTTTTAGGTTTAGATAGATTTGTATATTGTACCGTACATGTAGGCCTTTAAACAAAGTTAATCCACAGTTGGCACAGGATATCCTTGATGCGCAATTTCCCATCTTAATTACTTCAAAAGTATACTACGGCAGGAAAATAGTGTAACCTGAATATGACATTGTAAAGTCACTGAAATTCTTGTATATTGATCCTTACCTTCAGTGATCCTAAACCTCATAATACTTGCATTTAAGGGCCCCATTCCTGTTGCACATTTTGTCCTCTTCTTTTGTTTAAGGGGAAATATATTTCATAACAATAATAATTTATTATAACAATTTATTTATAACAATAATAATTTATTATCGTCCACAAAATGTGAAAATATGCTTTCCATATGTCAACATTTATATAATTATGATATTGTTTAAACGTTCACATTTTTTAATTGTTTTTGTTTATGTTGTATCGTTAAAATGTAATTTAATTTGTATGTTTTGCAGAAGAAAATAGATTCAATTCAAATTCAATTAAATAACAAGTCCGAAAAATACACCACAAGAGATCATACAACATGTAAAACGCCGATTATCAAGCCATTTTACCAGAAGCAGTGTAATTCATTTTAAAGATCTTTAGCTCTTTTTCTTAACTCTACATTCTAAACACCTTAGAATTTTAGAATGGGGCATATAGTGGCCCATAATGTAGAATTTATTATAACAAATGAGGGGCAGCGCGGGGCGAAATGTACATGGGCTACTTGGAAAATCCAAGCTTTTCCAAAGCGCGAAATTGTGCTGGGGCCATTCCTCCTTGCACCCCACCCCACACCCGTTAAATTATTTTAAAAATGCACACATTGCTAATAATTGATAATATATTTTTAAAAATTAGGCCTTTATAAAGGAGGGGGCGTTCGCCGGTTTCGCCCTGTACTGGATACGCTGCATCCTAAATTCAACATCATAATAATTTTTAAGATAAGCATTGTATTATGCTGGTTAAGATATTGAATAAAATATTTCATCAACACATTTGGGTTTGTTCTTATAGAGTTAAGAGCCTTTCATGCTTAAATTAATCAGTAACTGACATTAATCTCTCAAGATGAAGTTACCTTTTAACAAGACAGAGGCCTATCAAGAAGACAAACCAATTTAGAGTCTTAAGACAGGGGCTCGTGATACTTGTTGATTCTATATTATTAAGGACAGGATGAAAATTTTCGTTGAGAAGCGTTCGTGTCTGTTTCATCGAGTACGTACTTCATTTCAAAGAGACGTAATGGGCTTAACTACAACACCGATGTCATCTGGCGTGCCGCATCCTTAAAAGAGAAGGGACGAAATGAGTTTGATGGCGACAACAAAGTGTATTCCCTGTTTCATTGGCGGATTAAGGGGGCACAGTCGGTCCGTCCCTCCCTTTTCAAAACATAAGTGACAGACATCCAGTACAGAAGTCCAAAATTGTGCAGCCCCCTCCCCTGCCCCCCCCCCGACTTTTGAGGGTGATGCCTCAACAAAATTATTTTGCTTGTCAAAACTTTATTTACTGAAATGGACCTGAATATTTCTAATGACTTTCATTTTTGCTCATCAGCAACAAATTTAGGAATTGTGTACCCCCTCTTTCACAAATCCCTGGATACGATATTATCTTCTTTCAATAAGGATGTACTTCATCTTAAAGAGAAGGGCCGAAATGGACTTGATTATAGTATGACGCCAATTGGATGGAGCTGACCATCGGGCCACTTGATAACGGGAAGGAAATTAATCTCATCAATTTCCTCGCTCTCTATGTTTCTGTCTCATGCCTCCTACTTTCTCTCTCTTCATCTGCCTCCTGTTCCTTCCCTATCTATCTATATTCCCCCCTCCCCCTCCCCTTCTCGTCCCTTCTCCCCTCTCGCCTTTTAGAATCACTGTTAAACCTTCCTTAAGGATGAGTGAAGAAATTTGGCATCCTTTGTTTTCCTGAAATTATCGATTAATACTACTATTGATCCTTACCAACATGCTTTTTTCTCTCTCTCTTATTTCAGAAAACACCCAATCTGTCAGTCCTTCTACTCGACCGGGGCGAGTGACCCCAAATTACTTGCGTTCTGGAAAAACGACGATTTCTGCAAATCAACATCGAGGCAACAGCTTATCGGACGACCGCCCTCTTCGAGCTGATATCAGATTCATCTTAATGTGTTACTCGTTCGGCACTTTTGGGCACATTCGGCTAATTTTCGGCACAGCTCTGTCTTTTGATAGTGCAGATAAAAATGTGGATTTGAACATAGTAAGTGAAAAGAAAGCATTCAGACACTGGCGAATAAAAATAAAGTTTGAAAAATTCCCGAAGGTATTGAAACTGGGTCGTTAGAAATGTGAAATGTATTCATACCGATTTTAAATCAACTGTACTTAGTCAACATGATTGGATGACGAAAGAAAGGATAATAAGTTAAGGACTGCAAAGTTCGCTTCTTTTGTGGAATCAAGAACTGCAAAATCATGATCCTCCCAAGTACATCCAACCCATCGTATGATATGGGAGTTGAATACGATGAGGTGTTCGACGTCAACAAGACAAGCAATGAAACAGCAGTGGACATGTTTCCCACTCCGCGGTATGTCGGACGCTTCTTACAAACGGCCACTATGACCATCATCTTCGTGGCCGCGTTGCTAGGCAACATCTTGGTCATTCTCCTGTGCATGAAGAAGCCCAAAGAGCTAAAGGTGTCCCGTCGCTTAATACTCCACCTGGCCATCTTGAACCTCTGTATGACCATCCTGGTGCTACCGTCGGTCATTGTCTCGGCTGCGGCCCAAGAATGGGTGATGTCCAACGCTTGGTGTATGGCTCAGGGCTTCTTCAAGAATCTCTTCTGCGTTGCCATCATCCTCAACCTCGTCCTCATCAGTGGGGACCGGTATTTCTCGGTAGCCAAACCACTGCATTATCACTCAAGTGTCACCGTCAAGTACCATGGGATAATCCTAGGTGTCATATGGTTTTTGAGCACTTTAGTGGCACTTCCGCCGTTGATTGGTTGGAACAAAATCTCGTACCACCCAAGCCGTTACATCTGCACTGGTAATTGGTCAGCGGATGATGTCAGTTACACACTCTTTATATTCCTGATTGGATTTGTCACTCCGTTTCTTCTGATGATGTTCGTCTACTGGACGATCTATCGCGCAGCTCGTCGACTCATGAAGCGCAAACAAGGACGTCGGCTTAGCCAGGACGTAACTGATTCAGGGTCCGGCTCAGGTGCGGGATCTGTCCGCGTAAGTTCTAGCGCACATCATTCATCCGACCAGAGCGGGGACAGTCGTAGCTCTTCGCGCCGCAATAGAAGTGGCATATTTAACCGAAACAGCAGCAAGCGCAGCAATCGTATCAACGTAACCGACGAATGGAAAATTGCGAAGACAGGTGTGATCGTGATGGCATCTTTCGTCATCTGCTGGCTGCCTTATTATATCGTTCTTATGGTTGATGCTGCGTATGGTTTCGGGACAACAGTCCCCCTCTCAATGCCTTATGCTTGGTGGGAATGCTTCGCCATGTGGATGGCACTTAGCAGCTGTGCCATCAATCCCTATGTCTACGTCTTGCGCAGTCCACCTATGCGCAAACAGGCTAGCAAGGCCGCCCACAATGTTCTTGACCGCTGCAGACAATGTTGCGAAGAAGACTCGCGGACGATTCGCCGACGCCAATCCGAAAAAACGGGACGCTATTCGTTTATGAGAATTAGCAACCGATTCAGCAGTCGCAAACCACAAACAAAGAAACCAAATGTAAAGGACAAGCATCCCGAGTCCAATGAAAAACATGTACCTGAAGCGCAGCATATGATGCAGGAGAAACAAGATCCGAAGACGACTCCTCAAACAGTAGACCAGGTAGATGGGGTGCCACCGGAGGCCGAAATCGAACTTGTGTCTCACAGAAAGTTAGACGTCTGAAACTGTGTGGTTGTATCATTGAATAAACCCGTTAACTGCATTCTAACTATTGTTTTGGCATCGTTTAACACAGCGTTTCATCAAGAATTTGATGTGGTGTCAAGGCGGTAGGACACATCAGATATTAGGGGGCTTCTATTTTGATAATATACCAAAAACTGCATCAAAATGTATTCGTAGGATGTTTACAGTGTTGACATGGTTGATGATTTGATGAACACTGATGAAATTTTTAAAATAAAAAATGACTGGGCAAGACCATTCAGAGATTTCAATTTCAATTTCATTTATTTCCACAGATTCATAAAAGACAGTGTAAATTACAATCAAATATAAAAGTATTACAACAAAAGATGAACCTGCAGAGGGGTGATCAAACACCACAGAGGTTTATCGGGGATCATCCCCTGCTTAAAATTACAATATAAAAATACAATAGTTTTTTTTTAATTAAACAATAACACATACATGTACAAAAACATATATAGATATTACATGCAAATCTATGCGTGGGGTGAGTAGTAGTGGGTTGGTGGTACCAAGAAATACAATATAAAGAGGAAATGAATGATATACAGGAAAGAAATATTGAGAACAATAGAAAGAAACACCGTACAAACTATATCTTAAGAGTTGGATACGAGATCAAATATTGTTTCAACTTTGACTTGAAAGAATAAAGTGATGAGTTTGTGTTAACTGATGTGCCACCTAAAAGAAACTAATCAATCTTTAGAGGACCACAGAACCAACCTAGGCTCTACGGGGAAAGAGATTTGAGACTTTTTATTCTGATTTAAAAATCATTAAAAATCTACCGAATAGCCCACATGTCTCTCCCATGGAGCTCAAACATTTTCTGAACACTGAATTTTTTTGTCAATTTATTTGATTTGATCTATGTCGATTCTAGGAGACTACCCCCTGACGACACCCCCCCCCCCCGAAATATTCCATCATGTAGGGGAAAGTAGTAACAAGGGGTATATTTGGGGGTAGTTTTCCTATAAGGGTTATTGTCAAAGAAGTAGCTATCGGTGGTAGTTGTTTGAATGAAGGCAGTATGATCATTTCTTTTACGCGAACTCAGCCCGGGAATGGAGATTTTTTTTTTGATCGCTCACTATACGTTGAATAAGCAAAATTATGGAAATTAATATTATCCCAAACGTGTTGTAGGGCTATGTGTTTTTTTTATTGCAGACTGCTCAGTGAATTGTGTTTAAAAATCAAACTGACGATAATGAAATAAGTCTGTGTTTGTAAGCGTTTGGTAGTATACACAAATTGCATTGTGTACTTATACAAAACTGTTGATTATGTTCACGATGTTGTGGTCAATAAATGTGATCGTGAAAACACTGCAAAACATTAATTTCTTCTTTATTATAACCTTCTAAACCAAACCCTACTTTAAATACGTGTTTAGCTCAAACATGTCAAAGGAAAAAAATGTTTCTCATCTTTTCAAAATTGTATAAAGACTGGTAGCCTACCCAAAACGAGACAAATGAAAGGCCGCAACAGTGAGAGGGGCAGAAAATGGGAGATGGAAAAAGGGACGGGAGGGATAAAGGGAGAGAGGGAAAGAGAGAGAGGGTGGAGGGGGAGGGAATAAATATAGAAAGGGGAGAGAAAGGGGCGTAAAGGAGAGAGAGAGAGAGAGAGATATGGAGGGAGGAGTACTAATTCACTTTTGATTTTTGATATCTAGATATTAGATATAAAACAACAGTAGGCCTATTTGTGCAGAAGGCCTAGATCCACGGGATATCCTTGTCGGTATTTACCACGGGGAGATGAACGCAGGAAATTTCACCCTCCCCTTCGCGTCCTTTTTTAAATTCATTTTTTAATTTGTATAACTGTGTTGGTAAATCGAGACAACTATCTAACGTCTACCCCATTCGCCACAACTCGTATTTTCCAGCACATGTGCCATCAGGCATGTCAAGGGCGTAATTCAGTTCAGGGAGTGTTGTGGCGACCGCGACCTATAATAATTATCTATTGAACGTGTATTTCTATTTTTTAAATCCCATATTTTTGCTATAATTACGATGCAGTATCTTTTTCATGCAAGGGTGGTTTCCAGTGGGCGTTGGGGAGGCGTTGCCTTGTTGTATCAACACGTACCAACCATCCCCCCCCCCCCCAAAAAAAAATGACATGTCCACCCGTTAGTTGTATAACAGTATTGCCCTACCTTCTCCCTCGGAATATTACAGTTTATTGTGGATTGATAATACAATAGGCTTACTGATAATAAAGTGAATGGTTCAATGAGTTTTCACGCATCTTATGTCAGTCATCTCCTTAAATGCACTGCCACTGACGTACTTGTGGTTTTGACGACACTGTACCCGCAATAACCATAAGGCAATTTTAATAAGGTATGAGCTGCACCTTGGCAAGAGCATATTCGACACCAGTTGCCGGCCACACCAGTTACACGTCGGTAGAAGGCTGCACAAGAGAAGGTCTTGGTTTTATTTATCGGCTTCCAGCTATATTTAGAAAGTACCCCAAATCTGCAATTTTTCGCTGATTTTAACACAGCCCTAGGGAAAAGCTGATTTGCAACTGTGACTTTCAAAGTTTGAAGTAACGCCCCATTATTCAGACTCCTATTAAACCCTGCCCAGTTCGACTCAAAGATGTCTTCGACCACTGTTTCCTCGTTCGTCTCCGTCATCATCCTCCTCTGCGTCTTCCAAGCGGACTGCTACCCTTCAGGCGCGCCAATGGCGGCCTGTGATTACGGGAACCCGATTCATCATTCCAGGAGCAGTAACTACACCGAGATGTATGTACCTCAGTCGGCTCCGAACAACCCCTTCAGGTTCCTATCTCATTCCCCTACCTACCAACCAGGAAAGAGTCTGAGAGGTAACACAAATATTTCGTATTTGTTGAGACATAGTTGTATTTTCACTTCCATCTTCTGCGGAGGTGTCGTATCATAGTGGTTCATTCACTTGACTCTCAATCAAGGGGTTGAGGGTTCGAATCCTAGCCCGGCACTAACGTCCTTTGGCAAGTCATAAATCCACATTTGCCACTCTCCACCCAGGTGTAAATGGGTATCTGTGAATTGCTGGGGTAAGGATTGCAGGTCTCTTATGGGAAGAACAGCATTGATGCTCATGATGCTTCCCTGGGTAAACAAAATTGTTATTCTTTTGTAGTTCTGGGGTCTCCCGGTATTTGTTCTTCAATGGTAGAATATTAAATGACTGTAACACGATCGCAAAGACTTTCAAGAAATCAGCTCAAGGGCAATTTTGAAATATAGCTTATTGTATATCATATAGAAATCATGTTATGATTACGTAAATCGTCCTTAAATGGTTCGCATGTTTCAGCATATTATGATGGACGAGGTGAATGAATTTGCTTTAGGCTGATTTTTCCAGTCTTTGCGATGTTGTTTATACCTAGGTCACATTTGCCGCGGCGGCCGTGCGGTCTAAAATATATACGGCCAATAGCAATCAAAGGATCGCCGCAGCATTCCCACGGTCACATACGGTAGCGGTCACATTATGTTAAGGTAGCCGCACTGCGTTTTTTGAATTTGTGGAGACAGAAAATCTGCGACTGCCGTACGGCCTTTGTAGTGATGACGCACGGTCGCCTTTGGGCCTCCATGCGGCGGCCGTAGCTTTTTGAGAAATACTAAGGCAGACGCAATGTAGCCACAAGGTGCCCACAAGGCGGCCGAAGGGGACCATACGGCGACCGTAAGGCTAGACTGATGCTACCGCTTCACCCCTGGAGTATATAAAACGCAAGGCTACCTTACGCCCGACGTACGGTCGCCGTTGAACCGCCCTACGGCATGGCTACGGCGTGTCTAGTCGCTACGGCTAATCAAGAAATGAAAAAAATTATAACTCCGCGTTATAATCCCACGGCGACCCGTACGGCCTGTAAAGATAGGGATACGCCCTACGGTGACCGTTAGGCCACCGCAGATTCTTTTCGGCCGCCGCAAGTATCTCTTGATTTCGGGGGCGTACGGCCGCCGTATCCTGGCCGTAGAGCAAATGTGACCTAGGCATAAACAAGATCTTGCAAAGAGTTTAGACCTACAAGTGAAACATCGTAAAAAACTATAAGGTATCTGAAAGTTTCCAACATAAATCTTTGGGAAGCTGTGGGGTGTATATTTCATTATTATTTTATTGTATTGAACATATTATACAATCAGATTATATTAACAATCAATCTTTGCTTAATCTTCGACTTAGTCAAAGTCACGGATCAAAATTGCACAAATATTTCGAATGTCCATTCAAGGTTCAAGACCAACGATGTAGCGAGACCATTCTCGGGCTCAGATTGTTGATGCATCAAACTTGGTCTCGAGTTCATGGTCTACAATCAGTTGGGAATCGCGTTAAATCATACATCGAGTATTATGGGATGGACCGTTGCGACCGAACTTAATATTTTGAAGCAAGACAGGGGTTATGGAGTGTGGGTCACTACATTGTAACTACAATTTTTTCCCTCAATTTTAACAGGGGACACCTGGGGCTGGGGAAATTTGTAGGGTTACCCCCTTGGCTACGCCGGTTTCCCTCTAATGACACATAACTGTACTAAAATATATCCTCATGGACTTGTCCTCACAACCCTTGGCTGTGTCGAGAGTTTGACATTTTGTCATTTCGCTCGGCTTCCCCCTAAGAAATCCTGGATCCGCGCTCTGAACCTCCCCCCCCCCCCATACAAAGAAAAAAGTCCTGTGACACTCATTGCTCTCCTGGGGGGTGTTTCACAAAGATCCTAAATTGAACTTATCTCTAAGTTGGACTTAAAATTTATGGAAAGCCATTAGCATCTTTGAAAATATTTTGTAAAAGTTATTTTGAAAGGCATAAAATGTTGATTCAAATCATTCATATTTTCTATCATCAAGGAGATTTCATGTTCTGGATGTGGAATTTATAAAAAGTCTAAAATACTTGAATTTCTGCTTTTGAAATATATTTCATTTTAAGGCTCCATTGGCTGTCCATAATTTTTAAGTCCAACTTAGTGTTAAGTTCTACTTATGATCTTTGTGAAACACCCCCCTGCTCACTTTGCATTGGGCCCTCTTTTGAGGTCAAAGTCAGCTTGCTTTTGTTCTGACGCCATTGTGTCTTCGGGACCCTCCAAGCACAACAAATATATTCTTTTATTTGACATAGTTTTCTTTCATATTTTGCACCTACGCACTAGATGAACCGACCTTGCCTTAAATATAAAACTATTCCAAAATGTGATGGTTAAACGGTTTTAGTTTTATGATCAAGGTGAGGCCTATTGATCAGGAAAACAAATCTTTCTGCCCCAAATCAAATTCTTTGAGTAAAGTTCGGGTCAATGATATCACCGACTTCACAATTCAATTTGACCGCCAGCATGACTGATTACACAGCAACTGAAGCATTTAAGGTGACCACGCATTTTTTTTCTTCAAAACAGGTTGATGATTTATTCACATCAGACAATATTGAAAATTGTGAAGATATATAGAATTTAGAAGGGCAAGACCAAGTTATCTTGTCATTTTTGGGTCGATTTCATACGGTACCACTTTTTGTGGAATTCTGAACATAAGTTTACATTACATATGTCATATTTCAAAACATACTGACCTGAATTTACAAAGGAGGTTTGTAGACAAACCTAGGTTTATGTGCGTCATAATGACGAGTTTTGACGCGTTTCAGACCGATGTTTGTCTGAACCTTGGTCTGAAATGCTTTGAAACGTGTCGACAAACCTCCTTTGTGAATTCGGGCCATTTGGTCTGGTCCAATTAAGCGCAAGTAGGCCTACACAAGTAAAGGCTATTAACATTATACACTGTCGCTCATAAAGGTGGATTTTTTTTTTTTACCCCAATTAATGGAATTATTTAAAAAATAATCTAAAAATAATAGATCTAGATAATACTATATATTCTCAGATGTTATTGAATAATAATTTGCCAATGTGTGTTTTGCGTGAGTGCTAAAGCATGTGTATGCTACTATGCTTATCAACTAGGGGACATATGCCCTTAAGTCATAAATGACATTAATGAGGATTAATGCCCCACAAAAGGGCACTAATATAGCACATCGACACGGTTTTGATCCTGGGACCTCACAGTAACGAGGCCATTGCCTTGTCACTGAACCATGACTATACGCAGCGGGGCCTAGGGTAGGGGGCAGTTTCCATAAATAAAATAAAAAACAGAAAATGCAATAAATTATCAATAATTTATTGCATTTTACCCCGGTTCCCAACATAAAAAAATCTTCTGTGTGCCCATGCCTTGAGCCATAATGCATGGCCGTCCAGAGAATTTGTTTATGTTGGAGACCGGGGTAAAATGCAATAAATTATTGAAAATTTATTGCATTTTCTGTTTTTTTTTTTTTAATTTATGGAAACTGCCCCCTACCCTAGGCCCCGCTGCGAACATTCATGGTTCAGTGACAAAGCAATGGCCTCGTAACTGTGAGGCCCCAAGATCAAAACCGTGTCGATGTGCTATATTAGTGCCCTTTTGTGGGGCATTAATCCTCATTACTGTCATTTATGACTTGAGGGCGTAGGTCCCCTAGTTGATAAGCATAGTAGCATACACATGCTTTAGCAGTCCCGCAAAACACGTATTGGCAAATTATTATTCACTAAAATCTGAGATTGTATACTATTATCTAGATCTATTATTTTAAAATTATTTTAAAAATAATTCTATAAACTGGGGTAAAACTTAAATATTCCAACTTTATGAGCGACAGTGTATAATAAACAGATACACTTAACTTTCAGACAAGATAGATTGTACCTGCTCAAAGTAACCACGTTATAGTACTACCGAACACCCCCCCCCCCCCCTTCCTGGATAGAGGGAAACATCTGCCAAAAAACATAGATTTCCTACATTCGCATTACGTGCAACCATGCATGGTGCAATAAAGGGAATGGAGTCATGTTCTCTTGCACTCCTCACTGACATCACGTTTCTCATCTTGGCAGACGTGATGCCCTTTAGCCTGCAGCCCAGTCTTTGGGATTTTTCAAGTATAAATGGAGAATTATTTTATTATCATTATTTTATTTTTTATTATGTTGTTCATTAGGGTATAGGGCTTCATGGAAGACCAGATTTAATAATGCATGATTTGCCCTGCTTTTTAATGTACGAAATATAAAAAAAATCGGTCCGTCCTGCATATTCCCCCTCCCACACTATCTCATGGTGTTAGGATCGAGAGGGGTAGAAGTGATAATACATCCACCATTCAGCTGAGTGGCATACGAGACGTAGGTGCTCCTGTGACATTGTGTCTAAAATGTCAGTCCAACAATGGTCCAAGAAATGAAATAACCCACAAGTCGCCGCAACCTCTCACCCCTCAACGCTTCTGAATATACCTTTTTCCGACACCACCGCCTTAACCTAATATAAAACCCATCTATAACCCTTATCCTACCACCGTCCAACCTGATCTTCAAGACAGAAGCACAGCAATACCAGATGATTTGCCAGAGCCGCGGGTTTACGCATTAGTGATTGAAAGGGGAAAACCCTTTTGCCGGATGTCAGGCTATAGTGCTACATTATGTACATGTATCTTAAGCCGAACATGAAAGTGAGATCGAATCCAAAGTCCAGAACGTTAAACGAGGCATTACAGTCATAATTATGTGCATGTTTAATAAAGGAAGTCATACAGGATAGCTGCGGGTGGATATAGAGTCAGGCCCACGACGGGGAAACTGGGGAAAAGGGTAATCTACTGACCCCATTCCCTGGAAAGGAATTGGAGGTTGACCCTATAATATGTTTTGACACATGCTTGATAATGGGGTTCTCCCCTTTCATTTCAGTCAAACTAAAGGTCGCCCTTTTGGTATTGCTCTATCACCCCCCCCCCCAAACCCGGTGTTGAATTAGCTACTACTCTTCACAAACATTTGGGCACGTTCCAACCTTATATCACATCGTCTCGACACCAGAAGGTCCAATGTTTGAGTCTCCTAAAACAATCGACTTCTACTCCAAAGTGGCGCGTTTACTCTAGCACGATGCCGTCGACTGTTCAATGCTCGCTCGTCTCGCTCGTCGTCGTCCTGTGCGGCCTCCAAGCCTACGGCTACGGCAGCGGGGCCCCGAAGTCGACCTGCCCACACGGGAATGCCATACACCACTCCAGGTCTAGTAACTACACCGAGATTTATACCCCTCAGGCAGCGGCATCGAATCCATTTATTTTCCATACTGAAGATGATCAATATCATCCCGGGAAGAGCCTTAGAGGTAATACAATTCGTTGTTTTAATTTCAGCTGGAGGCAGTGGCGTAATGAGCAAAAACGTTTGGGGGTGCTGAACGTTTGTTCAAGTTATAGGTCTAGGGGTAAGCCCCGGCGGGGGTCAAGGGGCGGAGCCCCGAAGCTCAAGGGGTATGGGAAAACAGTGGCGGTTCCAGGAATTTCTTACCGGGGGGGGGGCACAAAATGGCATGGGTTAAATATATATAAAACGATAAAGCGACAGAGCGAGGCTTTAGCGGCGAGGGAGCGGAGCGACCAAGCGGGGGTGGGTCTGGGAGGGGGTTCTGACCCCCTCCCTGAGTAGGAAGCATTTGCAATTTTAGAACCACATTAGACGCATTTCCAGGCACTTCCTGGAGTAATATGACGTAAAATTGCTTTCTCCTACCCCCTCCAAGAGATCTTTTTCAATTTGAGAACCATATTTGGCGCTTTAATGTCAACCGGCACTTCCTGGAAAAAAAGAGGCCTTCTGATTGGTTAGACGTTCAGGGGGGGGGGTTGTAGAGGCCACCGCTAACTGACAAAACCCTCCAAGAGATCTTTTTCAATTTGAGAACCATATTTGGCGCTTTAATATCAACCGGCACTTCCTGGAAAAAAAGAGGCCTTCTGATTGTGACGTTCAGGGGGGGGGGGGGAGGGTTTTAGAGGCCACCGCTAACTGACAAAACTAGCCACCAATTACCGATAAATATATTAACACCAATGCCCCAATGTCTACTAATTTAAACCTATAAACCCGGGGCCAGGAACTAAGTTATTTGTCAGTTTTTCCCCGCTCGCGCAAAGCGCGGAAGCTGTGACACTTCATTAAATTATTAGAAGAAGGAGACGATCGGTTATACCGTTCTCGACTCTTCTTGTTTCGCCCGCGCCTCCCGCGCGAAGCGCAGAAGCTATGACGTTTCATTTAAATATTAGAGAAAGAAGACGATTCATTGTACCGTTCTCGACTCTTAATCCTTGCCTGAATTCAGTTCGCCCCCTCCCGCGCGAAGCGTGGAAGCTTTGACGTTTCAATAAATTATTACTCTTAATCCTTGTCTAAATTCAATGTCGCTCATCCCGCGGGAAGCGCGGAAGCTTTCACGTTTCATTAAATTATTAGAGAAAGATGACGATTCGTTGTATCGTGCCCTTGTCTGAATTCAGTTCCCCCACCCCCCTCCTGCGCGAAGCGCGGAAGCTTTGACGTTATTCTGTATCCTTGTCTGAATTCATTTTCGCCCATCCCGCGCGAAGCGCGGAAGCTATCACGTTTCATTCAATATTTAGAGAAAATAGACGATTAATTGTAGCGTGTCCTTGTGTGAATTCAGTCCCCCCCGTCCCCCTTTGACGTTTCATTTAATTATTACTCTTAATCTTTGTCTAAAATCATTTTCGCTCATATCGCGCGTAGCGCGGAAGCTTTTACGTTTCATTTAATTATGACTCTTAATCCTTGTCTAAAATCATTTTCGCTCATACCGCGCGTAGCGCGGAAGCTTTCACGTTTCATTAAATTATTAGAGAAAAAAGACGATTCATTGTATTGTGTCCTTGCATGTCTGAATTCAGTTCCATTTCATTTAATTATTACTCAAATCATTTTCGCTCATACCGCGCGTAGCGCGGAAGATTTCACGTTTCATTAAATTATTAGAGAAAGAAGGCGATTCGTTGTACCGTTAATCCTTGTCTGGATTCAGTTTCCCCACTGAACCTGACGATGTACATGTACGTATATGGAACGATCGTTCGCAAATCTGTGCATGCACAGCCCGAGTGGTGGGTAGCATGTTATCTCCCGGCAGTGCTTGTCGCAGTATATAGCTTCTGGAAAGATTTCTACTAGTGTTACTGTTAGTGGCCACTAATGCCCATTAGTGACTATTAAAAGCATTGCTCTTCCTGGCTATTTGCGAATGTGTCAGTTTGCAACAGAAATGGAAAAACGCATATTTTGTTGAAAATCATGTTATTATCACGAACATTTATAAATCACCTGTATGGAATTAAAAATAAGTCATGGTTTCATTTTATTTGGGGGGGGGGGGCTGGCGCCCCCCCCCCTAGCCCCCCACCAGTACGCCAGTGGCTGGAGGCAAAGAAAGAAATGTATTGTATCTTTTTTTGTTTTCCAAAGATACCATTATCTAACTGAGTATAGAGGGTCATCATTTGGAAAGACTTGAATAGCCTCTCAGATGCAGGGGAGGTTACGACTGTGACACTTTTGTGTCTTGAGTAAGAAAGTATAGACTTCACCAGTCATCTTTTAAAGAAAATTTAAAAGAGGAAACTTGTACAATATGTATTGTATGGAAGGACAATGCAAGACATGAAAGTGGTCTAGGTCAACACCTCAACGTGTCATAATAGTCGACTCCTTCGATTGTGGGCATCAATGGAAAGACGAGACAAAATTATTCTAAAGGTCCATTAAAGATCTAAGCTATTTCTAGTCATATTTCGGATATGATGTCATGATACCACGAGCAAAACTTGCGTGGTATTCCTACTCAATTCTTCGGAATGGGAGTACAAATATTCAAACAATAAAGAGCTTGTTCTCTTCTGGTGATCCTCAAGCGATATTGTATTGTTCCCTTTCGTTTCACGTATACCTTGTTTCTTGTCACTTTCTATGTGTCGGATAAAAAAAAATGAACAGAAAATCAATCGGTTTTCCCTCAAGATTTCATAATTCCAAATGTCCATTGTTTTGCATTTTATCTAAACACGATAAAAACCTGCTCTCAGCTAAGAGCTTTTCAGCAAGGCCGTGAACAGGAGCTCAAACATTATTTAAGTAAATCACGGCAAAATATAATACAAGAATAACACAATTGAATGAATACGAAAAAAGGAAAACATAATTGTGAAGAACAATATTATGTAAAAGAATAGATGAGAAACTGTAAATGTAATGTTGATTTTATTCTGAATATATAATAAAATTAATACTCATAGAAATGTCAAGATGCATGCTATTTGTAAAAGAATGCAACTACACAAAATAAATGGCAAACGAGACAAGGGTTTTTTAACGTGCCCGGACATCCGCCTTCAACCCCAATGCCGTGTGTTAGCCCAGTGTTCCTAGAAATGAGAATGAGAGAGCTCATGAATATTTTCTTTCACCTTTACAAGAGGTCATCGTTATTTTACCCCTTACACAATCATATAATAATCATATCGAAGTTTTATAGCTTTGGTTGCAAGCTGTAGATTTAATATTTCTTTTTTTTTTAGAGACATCATTTCAAACGCTAGTTTGGAATCTAATGCAATCTACCGCATGCACATGAAACGAGAGTCAGAGAAGATGAAAAGAAAGAAGAAAAAACTCATACAGACAAACAAAAATCTCAAACATACATTTGCTAAATATCACACTAAGAAAGTGAAATTTGTGTCCAACAGCCCCATTCCAATGGTTTTCGGTGCCCCTATATTATATGAGAATGGTGCTATTGAAGTGATTTTAACCCCGATGTGTATGTTTATAGGGCTAATTAACGTGAATTTTTATCATTTTTATTAATCACGTTTTTTTCTTCTTCACGGGGAAAAATGAACTTCGAACCTGGCGTGATAAGGCATTGTTCTTTGATCCAGGGTTAATATCAACAATGGTTTTGAGAAAGATGTCATTCACGAAGAAAATAAAATTGTCATAATCAATTTCACGATTGGCATTATGTCAATTTTACTCGAACTTTGGATTGCAGATGAAGATTGTTTTTGCATGTCACAATTAAAGAAGTAATGAAGAAAGGTAAGGCGAAGAAGGAGGAAAAGGAGTAGAAAGAGTAAAAGAAGAACAAGGAGAGTGAGAACGAGAAGGAAAAAATATATCAGAAGAAGAATTAAATAAGAAGACATAACTAAATGAAAGTTTCAGGTTTTCCGACATAAAAAATATTTATTTTACAATGGGCTTATCCATAGAATAGAGACCATCGCTATAACAGGCCATTTTCATGATGTAATGAAATTTGATGTAGGCCTATACGTCTTTGTGAAGTACTTAGATATGAGTATTTCATTCACCCATTACGAATAAATGTATTTTAATACCCAGAATGCAACATTGCACAGGGTAGTTGTTGCTAGGTAGGACAAAAGTATGACTTGCTACACCTAGCAACAGATTATGTATAAAATTCGCATTCCGTGAATATTGAAATTAAATTTGGTTTCATTACGAATAAATTATGGTCTATTTCGGGGCTTGAGTAATGATGAGCAAAAGCATGAACCATCGGATAATTATTATGTTTTAACAATGAGCCCCCCCCCCCCCCAACAAAAACGAGTGTTGCAGCGTTCAAAAAGCGGACCGGTCTATGCAGGCCCCGCCCCCAACCCCCCTCCCCCTTTAAAAAAGGGGTGTTTTTTTTCTCTCTCTCTCTCTCTTCGGATTCCTGAGAAATTTAAAAAAGGGGTTTAAAAACATCTTCAATATCATAGATAAGGGGTTACATTGAGCAGGGTTCCGGATTAAGGGGGGTCTCAAAGGCAGGAAAAGCCCGCGAAAGGGGGTTTCAGAAATGTTGGCAGCCCTGAGATAGGGGGTGCCAAAGGAAGGGAACATGCATACGCGTACCCTAAATAACACTGAGTGGGGGGGGGGGGGGGGTGCAGGCCAAATAGTATATGGCAGCTAACCATGTAACCTGAAACTTTATCTGTAACACTTTTGTCCTATTTCAGTGACCATTACTGGTAATAATGGGGAGCTCTTCAAGGGGTTCTTTCTCCAGGCTCGGGCCTTCAACAGCAACACAACTCATGGTGTTTTCTCGGACCTACCGGCCCTTACCCAGCCAATCCAGTGTTCCGGGACAGTAGATGACTCCGTAACCCACACCGGCAAGGAGGAGAAAGAGGCTTTGTCATTCCTCTGGACCGCTCCCGAGAAAGGCGTAGGAGACATCATATTTATGTGAGTAGGGCTATTATACATATATATTTCTCAATTTATAAAAAGGAAAAATTATTAAATAAGTTATTGCGTTTGGCAAGTATTGATTACAAATGAATTTAAGCAAAGCACATGAAGAAAATGAAAACACTAAGGCCCAAATCCCTCCGTCAAGCTCGCCAAAGTCCCATGCCCCCCCCCCCCAAAAAAAAAAATCGTCGAGAACCCCTCCTGCTCATCATACATGATCAGTTAAGGACGAAATTATTCATACCCTTACCAAGTTTTGTGCTTTTATTAAGTATGTGAAAAATTGATTTGTTTGATTTATGTTTGTTGAGATTGTGAGATTTTAAATCAAACCATGTTTGCTTGACCTAGGAACTAATGTATGCAATTTGAATTCTGACTTGTGGAGATAGAATAAAATACAACTGGTGAATGCCATAGCTCGTCGGTATAGTTTAACGTGTATACAGTTGAATACGTTTTGAAAATGGTCTATTCTTATAAACAAATTTGTATTCACCTGTTACAAGGTTGTTTATCAATAGGCCTCTACAGTACTCGACGGCGTAACTGTATCAGGTACACTTCCTAACGTTTGATATACAGTGCGTCCCAGAAAAAAACGAAACCGAGAATTATTGATGTTTTATCATAACTTAATCACAATTATGATTAATAAATGACACATATTTGTAAAGCTTAGATCCATCTCTTTCATTTGATGCAACTCATATGATGCATATTTCACGTATGAGCGATTAAATCAATTTGAAGAGAGGGAACCAAAAAGTCATTTGGTGGACGGTATCTGAATTTCAAAGAGAAAATCACGTTTCTAGAAAGTTCATTTTCTGACCTTTCATATGACATCTCAATCAGGAAAAATGAGCTAGGAATAACAAAGTTCTGTTTGTTTAAAGTAATGCTTGCATTTCCATAATTATTTTGATTGAAACGAATTCATTTTCACTAGTTGCCTGCCGTAGCAACACACAAAATTGAAAAAAGACTCAACTCCGTTTCGGTGACGATCAGCCATAGACGAAAGACTCATGCATGGCTGATTAAAATCAAATTATGGAAATGCAAGTATTATACTTTAAACAGACAGAACAGTTGATCTAACCATTTCCACAGTTCTTTCCGTTAAAAAAAGCATACATCATTTACAACCAATGTATTTTTGTAACTTTGCTTAATAATGATGAATTTCTTTTATTGATTTTTCATCATATTTGTTTGATTGTTGTTCTAATGACTGACATTCCTTAGCCGGTTTCATCCAACAAAGCAATATTTCTTTGTAAACAAAAACTGTTTTTGAAAAGTCAAATCATGGTCATGGTCATAGCAGGTCACTTTGGAAAATAGATCTCTATTCATTAATTTTTTATCATCACTTATTTTATTCTCGTCACGGTTTTAAAGCATCTATAAATTGAGAATTTTGTTAGCGTTTCTATAGATTTCTATTATTACTGAAAGAGCAACCGATCACTGCGGCCCTCGCAGTGTGTATTTGGTGGGGAAAAAACAGTTGGTTGGTTGTCTTTGGCAATATCTTCCAACTGACAAGTGTGTATTCTCTGACTTTTATTGGCAATATCCACATCCGACCCCCCCCCCTTCTCCCTCTCCTCCCAACCAATTGAAGGCCGAAACAAATCAAAAGGAAAAGAACACTAACATCGAAAGTAATATAGAAGAAAAAAAAACTAATTTAAATTGCATACTGTATATCAACTGATAATTCTGCTTGACTAGATTACGGTAGGTAATAATGTAACCTTCTGTTTGTTGTTTGAAATAAACTATTGTAGAGGTTCTGTAGCCCTCGGTCATTCAACATTCTACGTCAACATGGCGTCATCCATTATTGCAGAAGGCACTACAGGCAACGGTGAGTATAGAAGGCTACTTATCTCTGGGCCATATTTATGTTCGGAGAAGAATAGAATAGTATTTAGAATAGAAATAGATGGAAGGGAATGGAAAGGAAGACTATTTAGAACGGAAAAAGAATATAGAATAGAATAGATAAAATAAACTAGAATAGTATTTAGAAAAAAATGGAATGAAATAGGAATTTAAATGAATGGCAGATTGAGGAACTCTCATATAGTTTTGATTTTCATTTGAGCATTTCATCAAAATTGTAATATTGTTTTAATTTCCAAATTAATTTCCAAGTTTTCCTTTATTGAATTATATAACGGTAGAAGAATGATGTATGAAAAATTGGGCATAATTTACGAACAATATGTCTGAAAGATTTTTTTTAACCCATGGTTGATTTTAATTGAGTTTATATACATGTATGTGAGACTGGTATACTGGAAAAGGCTCTTGACTCTCATCCGATCCTTCCCTATCATGTTCATCCTAATTGGACTAAGTGTTTCACCCACATTAATTGTGTATCTCTGGACCTAGATGGTACCTAGGAGTGGTGGGGTATTATTAACTGCAGCGCCCTTAGGGTGAGCAGTGTGACAATGTGGTTACCTTGTGCACTACATGAAACAAAATTATTATTAATTAACTTTATTATCATTTATTAATTCTTTTGCAGCGGGAATCCTTCAGGTAAACCTGTGCGTGATGGTCATTGGTTTGATAGCTGCACTTGTCTACACGAAAGATGAATAATTAAGAATGCTAGCATGACGTAGACGATTAGTGGAGTAGAGGAGATAGGGGATAGTGGAGTAGACCCCAGAGATATTTTTTGTATACATTTTTGTATTTCTAACAGATTTTACATCTCTTTTCAAATTATATATCTTCAATTTTTATCAATACAAATTTACCTCTCTATATATTTAATGTTACATGTTTATACAAAGCAGTTGTTTTAGGTGTCTTAGGGACTAGGGTCATTGTTTAGAGTACGAAATTAAACAAAAATATGAAATAATTATTGTAGAGGTGTCGTGGTAGGTGAATATGTCACCAGACTGTGGATCATAAGGTTCGCGGTTCGAGTCCCGCTGTGGCACTAATGTCATTTGGCAAGACATTAATCTACATTTGCCACACTCTACCCAGGTGAGGTAAATGGGTACCTGGCAGGAATTAATTCCTTGAAACGCTAGAGCGCCGTATTGGCAGCCATGCTAAAGCCGGTGTAATAATTTCCAAATTTGGAAGTGCATAGAGATCGACGTTTTAGTGTGATTATGTGCTATACAAGAACCTAAAATTATTATTATTACTACAGAGTACAAAATTAATTAGCCTAGAAGCAGTATCATACAGTTTTAGAATAAACGTTTGTAAGGGAGAGGAAGGGACACACTGGTTAATCCCGGACGCGTATTTTTTATTTTCACGGAAGCGAAGGGAGTTTCACGATTAATTCCAATGAAACGGCTCGCGAAGAGTCAAGACTGGATTGGGAGAGCTAAAGCTATAGCTCGAACGCGAGATATAATATGATTTGGGCATTGAGCAGTAAGTGTGTGTGTGGGGGGGGGGGGGGGGGGGGGGGGTCTACTTGTCATATGCATGAAATTTGGCTTTCTTCAACTTAAAAAAAAAAGGAATCATAACTGCAAAACGATATTAATAGCACATCATTTCTGCTATTCCATGTTGGTGTTCCTAGGTGTATAACTGGCATCGTTACTTGATTACATTGCGAAAATTGATAAGATTAGAGGTACTAAATTTATATTGAGTACAAAGGTTGCTTTACTTTTTCTTGGAACACTTGAATGTTTATGGAACACGTTTGTGTTCCTAATCTTGAAATGTTATTATTATTATGCAGATAAAATATTCAATTTTACTTTGGTATATTAAAGGCATGAACTAACTGTAATACATACAAAATATATATATATATTTTTTTTAAACCAAGAAGGTGCACCATCGTATCACAATTTTAACAAACACGTCATCATATTTCCTGGATATCTCATCACCATGGCCATTGTCAAATCACTGATATATTAATGATACATGTCAAATAAAGAGTAAATCAATTATCGGCATTTGGTTGTATCCCGAGTGTAATTTGTATAATTGATTTTTAGTCATAGTTGCTTCTACATGTAGTTGAAGAATAGAAGAATAGATACAGTCTTTTTCAACATGGATTTCGATTTTGACCCATAATTTTACTAAAAAGGGACAATTGAACAGATTATTTCAGTCAAGTTGGTAAGTGGAACCGATTTATTATAGCCTAGGCCTAATTTACAATATAACATGCACGAGGTAAAATGACATTTGGGGGAATTTTGGGGGCATAAAAATATTGCCTGAAATGGCCGTGGCGTTAGCAAGGGAATGCGTATAAACGGTTTCCGTCTCTAAAGAGAGAGCCGACCCTACCCCAATAAGAGGCTAACGAACGAAAGAGACGGAAAATTCGGTCTAGGACGGGATAGGATAATACTAATAGTACTAGGAGGGTAGTAGTAATAACGTTGTGACTCGACAATAAAGAGAGTCCACTGAAACTTGGTACTGCCTGCCACGACGAACACATCACAATCAGATATCTTCACACAAAAAGGATCTTTATTTACTTTTCTTGGGATCAATTCAATGTCGATGTTCCCCTAAAGATTGTCAGGTTTTGAATAGTTATTCCCTTACAAGAAAAATGTTTCAGCGTTCGTGTTTGAATAACTTAAACACCTGTTCAAAGTTGCAAGTTGCGATTGGCTGCAAGTACAGACTACAGTTGCAAAATTTGCAATCGATTGCAACTCAACTTTCTTGCAACGCCCGGCCAACGCCCCACCAGTCTCCTTAATTTCCTAGGATTTTGTTAGGATTAAAGTTTTAACAATTAAAATTAAGTTCGCTTGATCTAGCTTATACCCCCCCCCACCCTCTCTCTCTCTCTCTCTCTTTATCTCTATCTCTCTCTCTTTATCTCTATCTGTCTGTATCTGTCTGTTTATATATATCTCTCTTTTTCTTTCTCTTTCTTTCTTTCTTTCTCTTTCTCTCTCTCTTACTAATACAACTTACTATGGCGTTGTGCACAAGAAAGTATATTATCCTTGTACAATTACATAGTGTCATAAGTACAATAAAACTACAAGTAAAAGTCTGCTGTTATTGTACTAATTTTAACTTTTGAAAATAACACTAATAAATACATCACACCGACTACAAGTTTATCATAATTTTTTAATATTTATCATTCCGACCGTTTTGGGGTTAAACCACAAGCAAAAGCCAAGTGAGGACCCAAACAGTGCGTCTGGACCAACCAATGATGACCCAATTACATTGCCCCCTAAGAAGAGAGTACTTCTCAACAATCCAGATAAGAGAGATGAGATGTTGGAAGCTGTGAGGCAATTGGTGGAAACCAATCAAAAAATTGCCACCGAGTTGCAGGAAATTAGAATAGTTATGGCCACGCACTTTAGTATTGAAGTCAGGGTGCCAAGCAATGACATTTAAACTCACATTTCCTTGCAATTTTTAGCCATATTACTTTGGCTTTTTACATTGTTCAGTTTATTTTCAACTTATTGTTGTTCATCACAAGACTATATGATGTAAAATATGGTGGGAAAAAAACCAATGTTTAATCATGAAAACTATTATCCATATCTGAGTGAAATCTAGGAGGGGGTCGATTGGTGTTATCAATCGCATCTTCAATCTAGATTTATTCACTTAAGCAGTCACTGTCATACTACTAATGCAGTTAAAGGCCTATGCACAAGAAACTGTGTTGCCAGAATTATTTCACCCTTTCCAGAGGTGGATGCATCATATGCATTATTTTCATGTGTCTAAATCATGATTCTTAGTAGATAATTCTTATTCTATACACAAATTGATTGATTTCATTCTATTCTTTAAGAAAGAATAAATTTATGAAATTTGAAACAACATGCTCATGTATTACATTTCTCATATGACAAAGGCTCAATAAATGATTCATAAAATACAATTCTTTTATTTTCAACAGTTATTCAGCATTTTATTCTTTGTACATCTGTTAGAAACAGCGTTTGGAAACATTAAATTCTGTACAGATAATATTTATGTCATTTGTATGAAAACAGACTAAGACGACACAAACATAAGAACAATTTTTAACAAAACTTTTGCTTTGTTTGGTCCAGCCAGTGTAAGCCAACATATTAAATTTGTCATGAAGCAATCATAATTTACCCTTCATACCAAATCATAACTTTAACTTTCTATCAACACATCCAACATCTCACTATCCAAAATCTCACTGTCCAAACTCTCTTGCTGGTCACAAATTACTTGTGAAGCAATTTAAGTTGGTGGCCTACATTTAGATATCCCTCTTCATAAAGCGAGATTCTGGTATTTAGCAAATTTTTAGTAGTTTCATATCTGATGACAAATTCTCTTTATAAAAGAGAGATATGGAGTAAGTAAATTACAGTCAACATTTTTACAAAGTACAATCATACATGACAGTACATATCAACAATTAAAAAAGACTGATCATGATATAAAAATACATATGAAAATTTGAATGATATATATAAATATCTGTACATGACGAGACGCCAAAGTCTCTTTGTTATTCAACAGTATATACACATAAATTGTATAAAAGATAAATGATTTTGAAAGCCTAGTACAGCATTTTTCTGACCATTCGCGTAGCATCAAGACTCAAACATATACAACTTTCTACATTAACATGTACATTGTACTTCAAAGGACAAAGATAGATTTAGCATAAACAATTTCATATATTGTTTGAGACTTTAACCTACATAAGTAGAAGTACATGTAGGACAATAAGAAATGCTACAGTCAAGCCTGAATATAAAGACCTTTGTAGGCAAGTGGTCTTTATGGACAGGTTCCTTTAGTACACATTTCTATGAGAAACACTATGCAAGGGAAACATAAAATGTGGTCTTTATAGACAAGTGGTCTTCGTATACAGGTTTTCACTACATTTTTTAAAGGAATTGTGACTATGCACAATCACATTTCCATAATTCACCGTGATCAGTATCAGTAGTTGAAATAGTTGTACCACAAATTCGATCTTCCCACTCAAAGATTTTATATCAGATTTAAAATCATGGTCTTATTAATACAATGTGGGCCATTTCCCACCTCAAACTACAAATTTTTGAATTGGTGACAATTTATTGATCGTATTGCTTTACAGGAATGTTTTCTCCAGCAGATGAATATGAAAATGACCTCTTGCTGATCAGATCTTCAGAGGTCATAATCTCGGCAATTCTCATTCAATTTGCCTACCGGTATTCAAATGCAAGTGCAGCGGATGCAATATGCTTAATCAGCAGCTTCTTTCACTGAAAGAAAATGATAGAAACAAACTGCAGCAATGGTCATATAATATGATACCCTGGTAGAGCATATCTGAAGAGGAGCCACAATGTTGACCACCCACACCCTCCCTCCCTCCCTCCAAACTGCCATCTGGACAACAATGCATCAACATGTAATTTCCCTCAACAATCCAACAATTGTCCCTCTGATAAGAACTCCCTCGGACAATTTTTTCTGATGTAGGATCATTACACAAACTATCAGAGCCAAGTACTCATTTTGACGGACACTTGTCAAGTTGGTAGTAATTGCCAAGGCTGGTAGTTGAGGGCCTTACATCTTGTAGGGGTTACATAACTACATCTATGTAACTGCTGGCTAGGGGGTATACAAGAATGTAGATCTATGATATATGGAATACACTAGGTTATTGTCGTCAAGTCACATGAACATTCAGATGGTAAAACAGTAATCGTTGGCTCCCTGCAAAATGGACACTGCTGTTATGTATTGCCAATGACTGTAATGCCCTTTTAGTAGCGAGGTGATGATATTCATGTTAAAATTATGCTGACAGGACCAGCTTGCTACATCTGTTCTGATCAAGTTACTTTAACCATGAATATTCATAAGCGTCCCTGGCCTCAGGACAACAACGGAAAGAAAATATCTCTAATTGGATCACGTATAGTTAGTACTCATAACAGGAATGCCCCTTTTGAGAGTGAAACTGCAGTATTCTACTTTTGCAGGAGTCAATATGGATATACATCATATTGGTATTCTATATATCTTGACTTACATTGAAAAAATGTTAATACAAAGTACAAATACAGGTGTAATTCAGTAAATCACTCTAGATTATTCTACAGAACCAACGAATGAATGGAGTTGCAAACTTGCAAGACACTGTACAAATAAGAGCTCATTCAGTATGCGTGTCACAAACACAGAATAAATATGCACAGCTATGTCAAACCTTTAGAACTCTAGTAAGAGATGAATACAAATTCATACACCTTCTCTTCTGTACAATTACAAACACATCATTTGATATAATGCACTTTCTGACTTGAATACTGTTATGAAAGAGTGTCACAAAGGAGCCAGTTTCGCACCCTTCAAATACACTCTTGACATACATTCAGCATATTTTTGAGACTCGATTGTCAGGAAATTTTTGATTAGATTTCACTTCATTTGATATGCTGTGGTTAATCATTCTAGAACATATCATTTTTAAGAGTTCAATTTTTGTTACACTCATCTGTACATGTCTGAAGAGATAACCAAATTGTTTCAATCTGGCAAATTTTACCAAATTATTACAAGGTAAATCTTCAATTTTTCAACCAATTTCCATATTTTCTGTCTTGAGCCAGAAGGATGTGAACTCAAGAGTCGACACCTTGCTAGCCTTGAACAGAAAATGTTTTTTTCTACACAGAAAATTGACAATTTGTAATTATGAATTATACATACAAAATTAGCTTCTTTGCAATTGTATTGTCAAGCGTCAATCAATTATCAGTCTTCTCTTACAAGCTACACAAAATGAGACATTTCTCATAAAAAGCAGGAAAGACGGAACGTAATATGAGAATGTTGTTGAATAGCAGCACAGATACAGAAAAACGTCTGATTTGCATGGAATTCATGAAGCAGAGACTCTTTTGAGGCAGATTGAAGAGAAATCAAAACGCCCGCACATACAAGAAATCGCAAAAGTCTAGTGTCTCTTAACTCTTAAGCTGCCACCCATACAATGCAACCAGTGCCACAGTGCTAATTCCTATTGTGCCACAGTACTAATCTCCTGCGTGCCAAGTTAATTTTAAGGTTGGTTCAAGTGCGTGTTATTTAAATCTTTACAAAAAACAAATCGCTGAATTACTCGAGAAAATCCAATCTGACTGTTGTATACAAAGACGCGTAATCCAAAGCCGATAATCTGATGCACGCGATGGTACTTTCAATAGCGCTGCAAAAGCACTCAGCACGGTGCAATGGGCATGAACAATAACTGTTATTACATCTGCGCGCTAGCGCGCACAAAGCTCGCTAGCTCGCTAGCATGAACGTGGCTTTCAATCGATAGCACGCTCGCGTGCACATGGCACTATAACAATAGCGCGCTAGCAGTCTCATGGCAGGATAAGAGTTAAGAGAGTGTGCACAAAATTATAAAATTGACAAGCTGCAGCAGGAGTAGAGACTCTCCCTTGACATATACTTTACCACCAGTAACGACCTTACAGAGACAGCGCTATTCTGACTCTAATCCGATGATATGTAGTTCTACTTTTCATTTGTATCATCATGACAACACTTAAATTGCGACAAATAGAAATGAATGAAATGGAATGGAAAAAGAGAAATTAAATGAAAGCTTAACAATGAAAATTCATTATGATGAACAAAAGGAAAAAGAAGCATTACAAAGCATTATGATGCACCAAATGCCGTGATCTAATTCTAATATTGCAGAAGTAAGTTTTGAAGGAAAAAAAAGATATCAACATTTTTTCACCATCTCTTTCTCTCCCTCTCTCACTCTCAAACTTTACCATACTGTGACACACAAACAAAGAATGAACTTCCTGGTTGTTTTGAATGTGGTATATTAAGTTTGTGATTATTAAAGCCTTTATCAATATATGCTTATATATAGTATCAATAGCTAGAATTAACTTCCAGTGAATACCAAAGGAATTTCAGCTTGATATGCAACATAATATTTGCATGAGATTCATGTGCTAATGATTTGATACGATCTCATCCATTCTGGTTGATATCTTGTTCATATGAATACATGTAGCAATTAATGACCAGTCATCATGTACATTCTGTGATGCTCCCACATAAGTTTGTTTCAACACCAACATCGTGTCTTCACCTGGAACAACATTTCATTGCTCCAAAGATTTTCCAGACGGATTTCAGAGCATGGCTCTTGGATAGTAGCAGAGCCGAGTTGGAGTGAGTTGAGCAGAATATTAAAGTGAAGAACATACTGTGATTCACCATGAGAATTGCCATCCTGACCTATCCCCTGCCGGCCAAGTTGACTGAAGATCAGCGCAAGTCCCGTCAGTCTTGAATCTCATTTCTCTGCTTCTGTTGCAGGGTTGAGATGAGGCCGATGTATCTCTGTTTCTGTGTGGAGTCAGGTTGTCGCCGATAGCAGCTGTCTTGAACCGAGAGATCTGTTGGGGACCTGACTTTCAACAGCAAATTGAAGGGTATGCTATCTGACTAACGGTCAGCACAAGTGCTGTCTGCCTTGCAGGCTGTACTGGTGTATCTTGAAACCTGTGCAGAGTCAGGATGAGGCTGGTATCAGCTGTCTTGTGGAGAAAGATCCTAAGACGAGGTCCTGCCTATCAACAGCAAATTTGAAGGTAGCCTCTCTGACCAAGGACCGGCACGAGCGTTACTTGTCACACAGGTAGCGTCTCAGTTCCTGTGCTGTTAGGATAAGGCTGGTTAACAGCTGCCTTGCGAGATATTTTTAGATCCTTAGAGGATCTTCCTTCTACAGCAGGCTCACAGTTCTGATGTTAGGACCTCCTTCCTTTATTACGGAAAATAGAGATGAAGAAAGAGAGAGGGTGAGTGAGTATTAATATTTTGCACACACACACATCTTAAAGATTACTTGTGCTCCACCCTAATGGATAATGATGTTTTAAGCCATGTTTGCTTTGAAATTGTTTCCATTTATTAAAGCAAACTAATAACTTTTTTTTTTTTAGTTGTCATCAGTGATCTAACAATCCACAAAGAAGCAACACAAGAACAAGAACCCCTAGTTCACTTCCATAGGCTAGACATGGTCAAACGCTTGTGATAGAATCGAAAAGAAACTTACTCTGTAGGCATGATTGTGGTGCCATTCCCTAACATAAGATCTGCTTGAGGTATTGATGTGGTCTCGGCCGGTAGCCTCTGTTCTGCTGTGTCTCTTAGACGCTGCTTCTGCAGCGCCTCCTGCTCTGCGCTGTCCAGAAGTTTCTTGAGGATATCGCTGTCAGGCTTGCGGGATTGAGACCTCTGATTACCTGCACAATCAATGATGACAAAAAAAGGGGAGGGGGATGAGTGGTGGAGAACATGGATGATAGACCGATGAGGCACTATTGAACTTCAAAATGGGATGCCTCAATATCAGTTCATTGTTATGAATGACAATAAAAATAACATGCCACGTATACTATTTCTCATAATTAAAATGCATTTTGTTCATAATTATGTTTTCAAAATCTTGTTTTTTAATTGGCATATCAAAAACAAAAGAGAAACTAAGGAGGTAAAAGTCTCTCAGCTTCAAACTTTCCAAAAACATTTTCAGGATAGATCTATAAAAAATTAGAGCCTTTAACACATAGTTGATAGGAAATAAAAACCAACCTTTCAACTGAACTTCTTCCATCTGTCTCTTGATCTCTCTATATCTCAGGAGATCATCTTTGAGTTTCGCCTCCTGTGTCTCGAGTGCTTTTATCTCCATCCTCGTAGCCTTGGTCGATGACCTCGACTCGGAAGACCTCCGGCTGCCCTGGCTCTGCACCTAACAAGTTCAAAGTAATTTAACGTGTTGGTCAGAGACATGGTCATTTCTTCTTCTTTTTTGGCAGAGGGGGGGGGGGGGGGGGGCATTAATATGCATCATACCACATTGATACTGTAAGACCAGAAAATTTCAAATTCATTGAAATGGTCCAGAATTGCAAAAGTTTCAAGTTACATAATAACTGAATTATAACAATGTTTATTAGCCATTTGCAAGTTTTTGCAACTAAAATAACAAAAAACAAACAAACATGTTAAAAACATGTTAACAACCTGATATCTTTTGGGTTGCCAAATTGTTATGGTTTGACAGTACTCAATTTTCCTAAAGTACAACAGTCTCTAAAGCTACGAAGACCAAATAACTTGAGATCAAAAACGTGTATGTTGTTTCAAAATGTTTAGGTTTAGGTGCTGCTGTTTAGTTTGTAAGTGTCAGATTGTCTTAATTTCAGCAATGCTTGTGCAGCTCAAGTACAGTTAGACATGTAATAGGTATGGAACATGTTTCTTTCATGCTGTGGCATATCTATGGGTAAAATGAAATACATTCTTACCTTTTTAAATCTTAAACTTTTGCGCTCCAGGGAATTCCTCTTGAATGGACCCATTCTTGGAGTCATCATAGCACCATCACTTTCACTGCGATTCAGCTGATAAAACAAATAAAAGAGACCATTATAAAAGGAACATCACAACTAAATAATACCTTTCGTAATCACATATAAAATCTAAGTTGCTGCAAAGCATGAAGATTTAAATGAAAAATATATCAAAATTAAGGTACATGTACAATCATGGTAGATTGAAAATGAACAGTTTTGTCAGAAATGAGCTAATGAATGTACTAATACAATGTATGTAAGAAGAAAAAAGCATACCTCCGGAGATAAAAAATAGTGTCTTTGTAACAACAATACTACAGGTACTTGCTATTTCAATTATATTTTATCATTATACTGAATGTATGAACACCTCAACTGAAGCACATAAACAAAAAAAGAAGTATGAGAGGAAAAAAAAGAATTACCTTTGGCATTGTAGGTCTTGCCATCCCAGTTGAAGATCCGCCTCCAAAGGTTTTGGACCTGGTGATACCTGGTCCTGGAACGTCGCTGAAGTCATCGTCCAGATCCTTGGACGTCACAGTGTCCAGGTACCCGTTGGTCATCTGCGAGATGGGGTCTTCGGTAGCACCGGGGTCCCCACCTCCCCTCCCACCACCGGCCTCCATCGGGGAGGGGTGGATAGAGTTGGTGGTGGAGGGTGGTAGGTACCCTGTCACCGAGGTGGGGTGTGGTGGAGCATGGTGGTAGGGTATAGGAGACGACTGAGGGAGGGGTACATTATCCGTCGGTACCGGAGGCACTTGGCTAGCAGGTGGTGGGTGACGGTAGGTGAAGAGGGAACTATCCAGAGACGTTGAACGTAACCTACATGACAATGACATAAAAATAAATGAAAGACCGTCAAGCTTCTGCACAATAAATGATGCCACATCCGCTTCCTATGAGGATTACAATCTTTTTTAATTACACATAAGAATGTCTTTATCTTAATACCTCTCCCATGTACGTACTGTAAACGCTGTTATTTTCGCATGATTAATTTTTCCTGCTGAGCGACCCCAAAACATATTCACTGGTTCTTAAATTTGTGTTGCATGCAATTCAGCCCGTTCAAAACATGCACAAAAAGTCATGCTTATATTTTCTCGAGTTCTGAAATTCGCGCTTGCCAATCTTAGCGCAAAATCCGTGAAAATGAATGTACCGCAAATATTTCTACTTTTACAGTACTGTATCACTAGGTCAGATGAACAGAATAATATATAATAAGTATGGCCCACTTGCACAATGCTTTCAATCAAAGATTGAAAACAGTGCTTCTGACATTGTGCCCCTTTTCCTTTATTTTTTACATTGAAATGAATGCATGAAGGCACTTGCTTGCCATATAAGGCTTTAATTTTTCATTGCTTCAATACAAGTTCCACATTCCTGAGCTTATTGAATTGCCTATTCAAGCTATCACGACCGCTAAAGTACAAAGATAGCAACAGTGAAATGCTAGAACACAATAATGGCATATTTGGATGACAAAGAATACACAGACAACGACATATCAAACATTTGTAGATAACAGTATGCACATACCTTGATTCAATGGGAAGCGCTGTATCAAATATGTCTGACATATGACTAGGAGTCTGCAAATACATGAAAAAAGAAAAGGACATTATATACATGTAGATCATCAGAGTGATAAACAGTGCCATAAAATGTACATGTACTTTCCAATGTTGTCATATGTGCAGAAAAGGTTTTAAAAAATACATCAATGTAAATCTCAGTTTTCCAATAAATACAACAGATTGTGTGCCAAGGTAGGAAAAGATTTTTTTTTTTTTTTTTTTGTAGCCAGCAAACATTCATCATCTTATATCATATGTTCTAAACAAAAACTTAAAGAAGTTTCTCTTTGACCAAGTTTCTGGAACAAGATACCTCGTTTACCTATCAGAATTGATTCTCTGGCTTTCATTTATTTTGAATTGAAACCGGATTGGCTGAGTGAAACAAGAATGCATTTAACTAAGGCCTACATTTAACAAGTTTTTCCAATACAGCAAATCAGGAGTGCTTCTCCTGCTATCACTTCTTTGCTGAGATCGTTAAAATGAAACTTGATAGCATTTGCCAAGTTACTAGCCAATCAGCATCAATCCTACTGCATTCAATTGGATAAGAGCTTGAAATCTGATTGGCTACTAACGGAGGTCATCTGTACTAGTTTACAGGAGGTATTAGACCACCCTGCAATGTCACTGACAGGTGGTTATCTCATCAAATCAGCTCTACCTTAACATGAGAAAAAGAGGATCACGGGGTACCAATGGTCACCGATTATGCATTGTTTGTTATATAGAGGGAGCAAGTAGCTATAAGTAGTGCAGTGTGGCTTTAATATTTACCTGACTGGATCTCTCCAGAGTACTGGTGCAGGTGGCTGTTCCCTCGCTGCTTGTATCTACATCATGATGGGGGTAAGCTGGCTGGGTGAAGTTGAGTAAGGTGTACCATCTAGGAGCTGCAGGGTTCAGCAAGCACGCATCTAGGAGACTGATCTGAGTCCCAGCCTGGTGAAGGAAGGGAAAGGTCGAATAGAGTGTTATTAACATATAAAAATGAAAATTTTGAGACAGATAACAAAAAGATTCAACTCTATCGTTTAGAAAGATCATTTTGAGGGTTCACTCAAGCAACTACTTGTCTATAAGACGAATACTTAATGTTCTGCTGAAATAGTGTTTCCCACTGAAACTTCAATTAAGAGAAGTGTTTGCAAAGACCATCTGACTGTAAAGAATGGTTTCATTTTGTCAGCCCAGGGTTTATATTCATAAAACTGTTTGACTGTAGAAGCAAGTAAAGAAACAGGATATAAATTCTGCAAATCAATAATCAACTATGAAATTGTTTCATTCTATGAAAAAGAAGATCTTGCTTTGTCCATTTGGAATGACATTTGTGGCAACTTTTACCTTTCAAAGAAGAAAATGATTTATTTGAAAATGACACTCACCAGACAATCTTCCAGCCCTTCTGGATTACAGAAGCAGATGTATATCTGTAAGGTGAGGGCATGAAGCTCGGTATCCTTGATAGGAACGGTGACCTTATGACCCAGGGAGATGGTGCTAGCACCCATGTGCTGAAGGGGTGGGGTCTGGAAGCTCAAGTTGGAGTTGGGAGGGCACGGCTGGATGTTACCCTTGATGAAACTGATGAGAGAAAAGAAGAAAGATGGAATAAATCATTCTTGATAAAGTAAAATCCTTTTGGAAATTACTATCAAAGCACGGATGGATGATACCCTTGATGAAACTAGGAAAATTATGGAGCATGGGGTGAGAAAATAGCAGTCTGCGGATGTGTGAAATCTGAATACAGTTAAGAGTGGGGAGATAAATTTTTGCTGATACTAGGAGAACTTAAGAAAAAATTGGGGGGAGGGGCGGGGGGCAAAAAGCTGTCTTTCTAACAGCATGATAGTCAAGGGAAAAATTCACAATTGGAATTATCCAACATAACATGTAAATTCTCCTCCAGCAGAAGTAGGGATAATTGTTCAATCTAGTAATAAATAATGGTGGAGGGGGAAGGGGTGTGTTTGGAATCTTGGAAGTTAAGAATATTTGAACTACTGATAAACTGATTTTCAAGTCACAAATGAAGCTTGTTCAATAACAAACACTAATTTAATTTAAGAATTGCTTAAAACATCTCCCCCAACCATCCCCCTTCCCCATCCCCCATATGAAGCCAGCATTCAACAAGCACAAAATAAAGATACTCTAAAAATAAGTTTCACTTACAACTGAGTGTTCTGAGATGGTAGTAGCTCCCTGAAGTTCTTGAGGTTATCCAGCGTGATCACTATGAAGCCGTCCTGGGGGTCGTACTGACAGCCAAGCAGGATCTGGGTCATGTCAAAGTTCGCAGGGTCGTAAACTTCCTCCACACCTGCCTCACCAGGTCTGCAGAGAGAGAGAGAGAGAAATTGGTTTCATGATTGTGAGTTAAATGTTGGAATAATGCAGATGCTCATTCATCACATTAAAAATATTAGAGTATGATACAGCATGTGAAATATACAATGTGTACTAAAGAAAAGCTACAAGGATCATTAATATACCAATTTGAAATCTACAAAACAAATGTTGAAGCAAAGCTTTTACCCTGGAGATAGTACAGAGTACACCAAATCAAAAAGCTTGCACACTGATTGAGCCATGTATCTCTGTATTATTTGTCCTGACCCTAAAAATTCCCCACGATGCAGAAATTATGTCATGCAATGATAATGTTGAAATTTCTTCTATAATGAGAAAACCTACATATAAATACATAAAGAAAAGTCCATTCCAGACTCTTCCATCCAGTGATTTACCTTCAAACACGCAAATTAACACAGCATTTAAGTGCTAAACTGAGCTTAATGTAATATTCAGTACTCAGGGCTGTCGTTTAAAGCCGGTAACCGGTAAAACTTGCCGCCTATTCACTCGTTTCTTACCGGCTATAATTCCTATAATAAACCTTGCAAAAATCACAGAAAGTAGATCTAAATCAATGCTAATCCAAAATTTCCTTAATTTCGTCCAAGATATAATTAGTGCCGCACATACACGGCCGCAGTCGACGAAATCCCTTACGATCACGAATGCGACGTCGTCCGTACTTACCTAGACCTATCTATCTAACGTTACATCGCAGTTCTCCCCCCACAGCGCGGCGGCCAAGCCCGCCCGTCCCTACCCCATTGCGATCCCGATGTGCACGCGAGAAGACGATGCATGCACTGCACAAAATATATACACACTGATCATAACAAAACTGAAGCTAGCTCGCTGTAACCAAACTATCCGTTGCCGATTTGATATTTGAAGATCACGGAAACCGGGGCCTATACACGTGCGTGCAATGTCTAGAGACAACGTACTTTAGATTCTGAGATGCGCAAATCGGCAACAGAGTTTTGAACTCGGCTGAGTTTAGGCCGGCCACGGCCGTCCCCGGCGGATCCCCGCAGCTAGCTCGCATGATATATGCAGGCTCGCGCTCCGCGAATATTCAAAACTAACTTCCGATCGCAATCGGAAGCCAATCCGTTAATTCATTTATTTTATTTTCATTTATTTCCTTAAAAAAGTTGAATAAACAAATATACAGTGTCTTCACTTTGTTAGGAAAAACAGTGATATAACATTATAAAATGAACAGGAACTGAAGTAAATTCTTAAATGTATTCAATAATTTCATGTCAAAAAAAAATAATTAAATGAGAATTCATATGGGGAGCCAAATAAAAGTCACAAGTAAAAAAAAAATCAAAATCTAGCCTCTGCTGCCCATTATTTAAATACTGTACATGTATTCAACAAATCATGATGTAGAAAGATTGAGTATGGTGCATCATCTCAGTTTAATTAAAAATTACAAAGTAATGGTACAAAGTGATAAATAATTATCAACTTAATAACTTTTCTTATGAGTTATGATTGTTCATGTAATATTAAACATGAACAATATGTGTGTTTATTACAATATATGTGTAATACAAGGTAGGAAAGATAACTACAAATTTTCTTCTTAGGTATGCACCAGATTGCACGATTTCAAGTGGAAAATCCCAAAAGGTCCCTACCGTGGGAGGGGGGGACACCCCCCTCACACACCCTCCCCCCCTCGGTCGCTTCGCTCCCTCGCAGTGATGGTACCTCCTATAAAATTCAAATTACCTCCTTCAAAAATAATTAACAAGACCCCTGCAGTACTTCTACAAAATGACAAGGTGATATACTCTGAATCCGTACCTTTTAGCCGATGCCTCATAGACCCCACTGTCTCCAGCCATGGACTCATCAGACACTGCTGCTGATACGCTCCGTGGAGCTGCTACCGACTGACCAGGTAATAAATCTACTCCTGGGGGATAAAAACATATGAGAAATCAGTTGCAATTACTCAAGAATGGGTAATACAATTTAGTTGTGTAACTAAAATGATAATTCTTTCAAGAAATAATGAGCCTACGTGCAGTGTAATTGATATATGTATATTTATGGGGTTCCTTTCTTAGCATATAGCCTTCAGAGTTTATTTCACACTACATTTGAACTCCTTGTTTAAATAATAACTGCTTATTAGAAAGATAAAACTCTAAGCAAAACTTGATTCATAGAACACAAAAACAAATGAAACAAAATGCGAGTACTGAAAAGTTCATGATGAATGTGACAGAAATATTCAATGATATAATATAGTATTAATGACTGCTTTGAGAGAAATAGTTGTTTTTATACGCTCAAGGGAAGGTTAGAATTGTGCTATTGCCCCGAGGCGTGCCGAGGGCAATAGCCCAATTGTAACCTTCGCGAGAGCGTATAAAAACAACTATTTCTCGAATATTAAAGCAGTCATTAATACTTTTATATGCCAAAAAAAAATAGACTAAAAAATAAAAACAAATTTGTCGAAGATGGGATTCGATCTCTTGCGTACAAAAGGTGATGTAACTAAAATCAGCGCCTTAAACCGCTCGGCTATCGCGCTCTGTTACCATACTTAACAGTTTTCTCTAATATATACATTAAAATGGATTGAAAACGGCTTCGCGTGATTGATGATTCGCGGCTGCTCCATTAATCGGGCCCTTCTTTTACTTTGCAATGCATATTGGCACGAACTTAGATCAAGATCTATCGGCAGATGTTGTTTTTTTGTTTTTGGAAGTTTATTTTCGTCTTCATGTCAACAATGCAAGATAAAATTGTCGGTAAGATCGATCAAGATTCAATTGTATTGAAATTACCGACCAATTCTTCGCACACGTACGGTATCCTCGATCGCTCAAACCATTTTTTAACATGTAAACCTATGGGGTAACCATGGAGACTGACCTATTTTCCCAATAACCATGGTTATTGGGAAAATAGGTCTGTTTTTACAGGAACAGTTAAAGTTTATGAATGCAATTTCGACCAATCAGATTGCTGGATTACTTAAGTGAGGTATATAACATAAGATGTGAAACAGGACAGAAGGATTAAAGGGGAAAAAAAACAATATTTTGTGATGAAAAGGAAGATTTCATGCTTCACTATTTTGCTGTCAATGATGAGTGAAATGGAACACTTATATGTACAACATTATTCTTTTATAAATTTAAAAACAGGACAGATTAAACAACAACAAAATCAACTCTGAATATATATTTCATCTATCTTATGTTCAAATCCTTAGCCTAAAGATATTTTTGACTATTTTTCATTTTCTTCCAGTAGAAAAAAAAAAGTCCAGGGTTCTTGGGCATATACCATAACAATATAGAGAAATGGCAACAATTTTTTTTTGGGTGAAAAACGTCTTTATCTTTGCTCACCTTCACTAATAGGGCTAAGCTGCGCGTTGAGATAACCTTCCTGACTACTGTACTCTGAGGTTGCATGCTTGAGATCGAGTCCTGGTCTCGGTATGCCGTACCCTCCCAGTAAACCTTGACCTCCGACCCCCAACGAGGGATCCTGCATGCTCAGCTGCAATTGTGAGAGGTAGGCTGCCAGTTGTTCCCCGTCCAAGTTAGGTGGGGGGTTAATATCAGTCCTATTGCTATGTCCTAGCATGTTTGTGAGGTGATGATGGTAGGTCGGAGGTCGGCCTTCGTACTGGAGAGGGGCGTTACCACCAGGAAGGGGTCCGTCACTTCCTGACCCAGGGGCGCCGGATTTGTTCCCTGGTCCTCCGCCAGGTGATGCCGGGGGCGAGTTGGAGGAGAGAGATGATCTAGGTGATAGTGAAGGTACAGAGGGTTCCCCTTGTCGGGCTGCCGGGTGTGGCTGAGGATGTTGCTGCTGCTGTTGGTGTTGCATGTGTTGTTGAGGAGGGTGTTGCTGGTGGTTGTAGTAATGATGAGAGCGTGGTGAGGTTTGGTGATGGTGAGTGGTGTTAGACAGACTCTGGTAATCTAAGCCTTCAATACCACCTTGTAACAATGCATCAACCTGCAATATAATAGCAAGAGAAATAAAAAACTAATCATAAATACACATGTAGATATACATGTACATCAATTCCAATTGCAAACAAATGTATTGATCTAATACAACCAATTTTCTTTGAAAGCAAGTATTAATATTCTTGCAATTTTAATTTGAAAGCATGCAAACAAACCCACCTTCTGTTGAATGATATCATTCATATCTGGGATACTGTTGAGTTCGGAATTACTGAGGGCACTGTTCAGAGAGCCTTTGCTGGAGGCTAACGATCCTCTGCTTGATGGACCCAGCGATCCTCTGCTAGAGCTTGACGAGAGGGTACCCATTGACAAGCTGTAAAGGAAATATCAAAAATGTATTAACGGGACTGCATAGATGGTCTGATTCACAAGAAATACATGACCGTGAAGACCACATTTTTGTTTCCCGTGTATGGTGACCTTCAAGCAGTGTTGTTTGTTCTTCTAACTAGAGAAAATTGGTTAATCAGGTCTTTAGGTTCAGAGGTGGCTACAAATGCCAGTCAAAGACCCAAGATTTTGGGGGGCAGTGAGGGCAAGACCACGGTGCTAAAGGCTCTTGGGTTGGGAGTCTGTTGCCTCCCAGGGTTTTGCGGAATATCTGCTCTGTTTTGGCTGCCTAAATTCATGCAGTATCAAACAAAGGTTTAACAAATAATACCTTTAGGACACTCTTTATTTGTGTCATCATTTACCTTCTGTTAGGGTCTTGGTTGAACTGTCTCAGCTGCTGTGCATGGATAGATTGTTTGTATTGTGACAGGTCGTACTGGGATGAACTCGTCAACTGGGGATGTGATGACGATGTCGGCAGGCTTGAGGTCGATGACATCCGATGCCCGAGTCTTGACATGGACTACAGAGGATAGAAATAAAGAGAGACAGAAGAGTCATTAGAAATGATCAGTTCATTCTGACTGATAGCTACTTGAAAACTATATACCGAGAATAAGAAAAAAAAACAAGGGCTATCCAAATCTCAAATTAGATTTACAATCTCAACAGCCAATTTAAACCTTTTAGTAAGGATCACAAATCAACTTGCAGCATTTCTATTAATTTTCTTGATAAATAGCAAGATACCAAAACACATGTTTATTTACGATCTCTTTCTTTATGAAAAATAATATTACTATGACTAGATGTTAACTGTTTAACCTTAGTTTTGATCTTTTCACAGACTAAATCCTACAAAGTACTTCTAAACCTGGGTTGAAGAAGACAACTGTAGATGAAATAATTTGTCTAAATACATAAAGTTAGAAGCTTGATCTTACCATGAGCAATTCCTGATCACTGATAGCAGGCTTAATGTTGAGCATACCTGGTTGCATTTGTACACTGGGATCAGATCTAAGAGAAAGAAAATAAAGAAAACATTTTTTCGTCAATTAAAAAGCCATTCCCTCTTATTTCACTTTTAATCTCAACTTTAAAAAAACATTTAGTTTGTTTAGCCTTTTTCTTTATGATTTGATGTCATTCACAGTGTGTATATTTTTGCTCTGTACAAAAAAATTACAAATGTCTATATTCCCTTTAAAAAAAATGTAATCATTCATGCACCCTAAATATAATGATTGAAAATATGTTTCTATACAACCCATGTATGGAACAAATCTATTCCGTAATCAATAACTAAAAAAATAAGAAATAAAAGAGAGAGAGGGCGGGAAAGGGAGAGAGGACGGGAGAGAGAGAGAGAGAGGGGAGAGAGAGGGAGAAAGAGGGAGAGAGAGGGAGAAAGACAGAGAGAGAGAGAGAGGGGGAGAGAGGGGGAGAGAGAGAGAGAGAGAGGGAGAGAGAGAGCGGGAGAGACAGAGAGACAGACAGAGACTGAGACACTTAGAAACCTACCATACCGTATAGAATTTCAGTACTACAGACAGTCTTCCTACCAATTGTACCATTCTCAAAGTCACAAAAAGCCCTCTATTGATCAAACACATTACTAATTGACTTTGGTCTCTCGACCACTTGACTCCTACTCAAGCACCCTCTCAACAATCATACGAGGGTTATACTCAATGGGAAGGTATGGCAATCAATTCAGGCTCCATTGTGTCAATGAGTGCTCAGGAGTGCAAAAGGCATACTCATGGAGAAAGTATTCCTGGCTTCACAATGCCAAAATGCCATAGATTGGGCCACAGCAATATCTCTATTGCCAACAATGCCATATGAAATGGTACATGTACGTATAGATGTGTATAAATGCATATAAACGGAGGTGTAAAAGAAGTACTTACAGCCTTAATTGCACTGATCCCCTAAATTTACAATGACATGTTACGTGGTAGATATAATGTACATGCATGAATCTTAGTTGAGAGTTGACTTTCAATTGAAATGGTACTTACAGCCTTCCGCCTCCGTCTTGGCTGAAGATCTGGGCCTGGACCTGGAACAGCTCATTCTTGATTTGGGCTACCCTAGCCTTGGCGTGGGCCACCTGGGCCTTTAAGAGATCCGGGTCATACTTGGTGCTTCCACTGGAACTGTTTGAATTCACTGCGTTATGAAATTAATTTAGAAAAATTGATTATTTTCATGTATTTGAAAACTGATGGAAGAAGTAGAACAGGAATAAGGGAGAAACAAAATAAAGCACAAGACTATTAAAATCGAGTATAGAGAGAAAAGTATCAAGAGAGAGAGAGAGAGAGAGAGAGAGAGAGAGAGAGAGAGAGAGACAGAGAGGGGGGGTAGGGAGATCAATTGTAATGTGGAAGATTCTGAATCTAGACTTCATCCCCATCAAGTGTTGAATCCAAACTAAGGAAAAATGTTATTTACAGTCAAAATCGTTAGAGCAAGCAAGTCCTGAGCTGGCAAGTCCTGAGCAAGCAAGTCCTGTCAATAAGGAACCCCTTCTAGTAGACATTTTTGCTTCATTTTTTGCCCCTCAATAATAAAATCTTTATAATTGAAGACATGTAAAGGAAAAAAAAGAGTTTTGGAGATTGCTCTATAAGTCTTTATAGACAGATGTGACTGAACGACACCAATTCGTATACCTACATCAAAGTTTAACAGCAGTTAATAAATACCAACACCTAAAATGAAGGTAAATCACCTTTTAATGGGGTTATCCTTGCAAATTGCAAATACTGACTATTGTTGGTCTTCTGCCAACTTTATACTCTCAGGCAAAAAATATTTGAAGAATCTAGCAAAAGATTTGGAAAAACCAGTTAATCTATTCATGTGCCTTATTTCCATGGCTAAATTCCCAACAGAGAATAAGATTTTAGGGGAATAATGGTCTCAAAATTGTAAAATAAATCCCTTTGTTCAATAGTGAGAATGATACTACTTCTGTTGTAATCGCACAAAGACTCGTCAGACGTTGATGACTTTGTCCTTGGAATTAATATGCTATCAGGGCCTTTAATCTTTCTCCCGACTTTCATCACGTCAAATAGCTCAGGGCAAGAGCAGTCCCTTCACAAAAGGCAACAAAAGACTTATCTCGCCAAATCTGTGCGTTGGCGAAGAGCGAGAATGGGGAGAATATTCCACTTATCCTTCTGATTTTTGGAGCATGGAATTACTACATATTTCCAAATTGTCCCCACAAATCATCTATTAAAGCTACAAGTTGCTTCACGGGAACAATAGAGTTAGAAGTTTGAAAGGAGGATCCTCATCGATTTGGAAATTGTCTTTTTTTTTAATAAAGTGACTGACTTTATAGGGGCATTGTTATATGACTTTCAAGAAATAATTTGCTGAATGTGGCCTACTAAAAAAAAAGAAAGATGGGTTTACCGCATCAATCAATATATTTTAAAAACATTTTGGGGGCTTAAATGAAAATGCCTTACCACAGACATCCAGACACAAATCAATTTTGTAATTTAGCGCATCGCTCATCAGCATTTTAAAAAGAATGTCAAGAAAGAGAAAGATTAGAGAGATAGATATAAAAGTAGCCCATTTAAAAAGCAAAACAGTAATATAATTTGGATAATTACTCATCTGATATTCTACAGGTATGGTTATAGCGGTCACAAGTTTGAAGGGATAAATGAAATGGAAAGATAGAATTGTAAAATGGAGTAATTTATTATACTTACAGCTTGTATGCGACTGCCAACCACTAAGAGCCTCGTTGGATCTTTGAATCTGAAAGAGAAGAATCAGGATAGACAAGATATGGTGAGGAGTGGTTGCATACAGAGAACGTGCGGTATGACAAAATGAATACCATCCTTGCTCATCTGGCACTATGGCACTCTGGCAGTGTGTAGCTGCATAGAGTCTACTTCGAGTATAAAAATATTTAATCAGACAGACCCTGCAATTGATAGTGTACATTTGTGATAAACAACATAAAATTGAGGAAGTTTGTTAAGAGTGCTAAAGAAATTTAATACAATTCTAAAATAGAGCCTGTAACTTTTCAGGATCTATCCACTTTCGCATTTTCTACAAGTTTTAATTGATTTCAGATTCCTGCACTAGAACTCTAGGCCCTTGCCCTTAGATTTAACATCAACCCAACATGTGGTAAGCAGAGAGCCAAAAGAGCGTTACTCAAAGTAAGACTATATAAGCTCCTGCCCTTCTAGCTTCAATCAAATGATATCATCTGTTTAGATCCAGAAGGGCATCATCTCATATACTTTGGCCCAAATTCACGAATGAGTTTATCTTAATCCCATGCCCGTATCCTCATGTCCAATGGCCAACAATATGCTTCTGAAAACATGTGTATCTACACTCATTTCAATCCATGGTAGAGGTTTTAAGACACAGGTTAGATCAAGGTTTATTGAAACTACATCTCTTTGGGGGATTTATGGCCTTGAAGTTGCCGGAGTTAATGCCCTTCTGGCTCTGAACGGACAATATCATCAATCACGCAGCCTAGTCTGACTGATCTTCTTCTGGTCTGAAGGGAAAGTCTTGTTGGTGTGGGAGAGGATCTGATGGCAAAATGCTCAGGGGGAAACTTCTTGGTAATTCTCTCACCGGTGGTCTGTACATGACACACTAAACATCAATCCTACTTCTGCCGATAACTGGGGCAGACAGACAACTACCTTTTGGGGAGTGGGATTACAACCATTATTATTCTTGTAAAATGGGATAGTGAGTAAACTATGAGATGCAGTTTGTATTGGAGGTTGGTATGGGTGAGGGCCTGTGAGAATTTGTCTAGATCCATTTTGGCCCCCCCCCCCCTATTTAACACCATACTGGAAGTCACACACCATACCTCTTCCTGGCTAAGATGCAATCCATACTCTGGGATGTCTCCAAGCAAAAATCTTGGATGTTGGTCTGGATGAGGCTCTGGGGAATACCCCCTCTAAAAGCACTACTTCCCCACTTCACCCCCTCCCTCTATTTAACAATATGGTTGTCACACACCATATCTCTTCCTGACTAAGATGCAATCCATGCTCCTGGATATCTCCTAGCAAGTGTCTCGACTGGAGTTTGGTCTCGATGAGGCTCTGGGGAAAATCCCCCTCTAAAAGCACTACTACCCCACTCCTCCCCCTCTCCTCCCCCTCCCCTCCCCTTATTTAACACTGTGATTGTCATACACCATACCACTTCTTGGCTAAAACGCAATCCATACTCCTTGATGTCTCCAAGCAAGAGTCTTGACTGGATGTTGGTCTCGATGAGGCCCTGGGGAACATCCCCCTCTAAAAGCAGTACTACCCCACTCCTCCCCCTCCCCTCCCCTATTTAACAATGTGACTGTCATACACCATACCTCTTCCTGGCTAAGATGCAATCCATGCTCTGGGATGTCTCCAAGCAAAAATCTTGGATGTTGGTCTGGATGAGGCTCTGGGGAACACCCCCTCTAAAAGCACTACTTCCCCACTTCACCCCCTCCCTCTATTTAACAATATGGTTGTCACACACCATATCTCTTCCTGACTAAGATGCAATCCATGCTCCTGGATATCTCCTAGCAAGTGTCTCGACTGGAGTTTGGTCTCGATGAGGCTCTGGGGAAAATCCCCCTCTAAAAGCACTACTACCCCACTCCTCCCCCTCTCCTCCCCCTCCCCTCCCCTTATTTAACACTGTGATTGTCATACACCATACCACTTCTTGGCTAAAACGCAATCCATACTCCTTGATGTCTCCAAGCAAGAGTCTTGACTGGATGTTGGTCTCGATGAGGCCCTGGGGAACATCCCCCTCTAAAAGCAGTACTACCCCACTCCTCCCCCTCCCCTCCCCTATTTAACAATGTGACTGTCATACACCATACCTCTTCCTGGCTAAGATGCAATCCATGCTCCTGGATGTCTCCTAGCAAGTGTCTTGACTGGAGGTTGGTCTGGGTGAGGCCTCTGGGAGGAGCGTCCTGGCCGGTGGTCTGGCCGGTGGTCTGCAGGTAATCCTTCAGCATGAACTCTTGGTCCTTCCTCCACACCAGACGAGGATCCTCCACTTGGTTGTTATCTGCAAAGAAGCAAGAATCACAGACAACCAGGATAAAATAGGACTTATTTTAATGGGCAATGTTTTATAGAATTGGAAATCTTAAAATTAACCAAACTTTATTAGATATAGGAGAATGTAAATGACTAAAGGGCTTCAGACTTCAGAGAGGACCTAAAGTCGTCGGCCGTCTGGTTGCTTACTAACAAGCATTTATGCTTTCTTAGCAGCCAGGTAAAATAACCACCACCACAACGATGTGGAAATAAGGTAGAAACGGAATAGAAAAGGGAAGAAACGGAATAGAAGAAGGAAGAAATGGAAGAGTAGAAGGGAGAATCAGGAAAATAAGACTGTATTTTCAAAAGATTAAGGTCTGCTACATGTACATGTACTTTGCCAAACTGGACTTCCGTTATTGTGTTCGCTTGTTCACCGATGGTATCCAAACCAAATTTGACAAGATATTGTTCGGGATTTGTTATTTTCCATCTACACTGTACTGTGGCTTTAGTCTCAGGGCTAGTCCCATCGACCTTCATCTATTCTTGTTACTCCAAAGAAAACATTTATTTGTTAAAGAAACACTGTATTGCTCTATGTGTACAGTACTACAAGAATATACATACACATGTATGAATATAATATATCGAAAGAAGAATTCTGAACAACAAAAAATTGCTACATGCTAATTATGAAGTATTATGACTTATTATAAAACTGAACTTTGCCGTTAAGCATTCATGGAATTTGTTGTGCAAGTACCACACCTCGAAAGTCATCAATTTTTAAGGGTTTGAGTTACTTTTGTTAAGTAGAGGGGCATCAGAGCCCATATAAGACACATATTTGATAGCAAAATGGAATGGCTACTGAGAGAGTCAGACGGAGAGACAGAGAGGGAGAGATAGAGAGACAGAGAGAGACAGAGAGAGACAGAGAGAGACAGAGAGAGAGAGAGAGAGAGTCACTGGAGACTTGTTGTACATGTACATGTAACATAAGGACCTAATATTAGGTCACAAAAGAAAAGTAATTGTAGTTAAAATTGAAGCATAGATAAACATGAAACATGAACATGTCATAACTGATGACATTTTATTTTCTAGCCAAAACATATCACTACAAACAATAATAACTGATTGGCAGATGGGCATGTACTTTTGCCATTCCATTCACATTTCTGCCACAATTTCCACTGTTGGCGGCCGTGTATACCAAAATCATGTAATTTTTCCTTTTTCAATACTATTGTACAATGTCTTGCTCTGTGCCCAACAGGAGACGACATTAGATTTCCAAAGCGAAGTATTCAATTACTGTTTCTGTTTCAGTTGTGACAGGCGAAAAGGTGTAGAAATCCAAGCCTGGAATTTGGCGAGGAATGTGAGGCCTACATGTTTCTAGTGAAGATCCTTGTCAGGGGGGCCTGGAAGGGGTCGCGGGGTCACCGAAAGGAGATCAAAGGTCTAATCTTTTGCCCTGGATACACTGCAAGGGTACACACATTCACATACTTTGCTCCATCTCAGGTTTACAAACTTTGAGAGGAAAAAATGTGCATGGAGTTTGGCACAGAGTCAACAAATGGAGAAAGTTTTGGTTTTCTTACACTTTTACAGGAAAGTAGAATTTGCGATAAAAAGTGATTGCCATTAATTACTCAAGAAAGAGTAAACTTCAACGAAAGATAATGTTTCAAGCGCACCATACCGCATTCCTTCATAAACTAAACCTATGCCACCAAATAAATTAAGGCAATTAAATGCCACAAAACTCTAACATTATTACACAAATGTCAGTAAAAATGACACCCTATAGATCTGAAGGGTACCATGCCATTCCTGCACATAGACCTGATTTATGCAGGAACTACATTTTTGAGGGAAATATATTTTTGAAGATTGATGTTCTTAAAATCTTACAGGCCTGTACATGTATATGAGCAGATGGAAATAAAATATGGATGAGAGCCAGATTGGAGATATTTGGGGGGTGGACAAATCAATGAGCCTACAGAATATTTCAACCGGGAACAAAATCTCTAAGATGTGTCACTGGGAGGGGGCAACTACAGTCCATGTAGACCTATGCAAAAAAAGAAAAAGAACTATGGGCACTTGGCTACGCCACGGTGTGGAAGCAAATCCTGCATATTATGTGATCCAACTGCATCAGACCCTTGTAAAGGATTAGACGAATCAGTTTTCAGTCAATAGATACAGACTATAGCTGTCATCAATCACAGAGAAAGACCATACAATCCAAACAGTGGTCCGTCCTGGTATGGCAGGCAGGAACTAGGTCAGGTCATGTGGTTGGCAGCAGTGAGTATGCATGGCCAGCGAGCCAAGCAGTCACTGGATCATGGTGACAGACGAGCAGATGCCCAAATTTACTCTCGGGAGTCACACAAGTAGGCCTATGCTAGTATCAAACCAGAAACTTTCACATGCGTTCAATGCTCATAAATTTCGCAAGAGGTTCAGATTCATGAAAGTTTCATGTCATGACGAAACTGAATTACAACTGACATCTAACACTCAATTTTTGAATTTGAGAAAGATTGTTCCGTGAAAATGGTAATCTGTCACAATACATGAAATTGTTATGTTCAGACAGTCCCTTTCTGATATTTCTGATTTTCTGTATGATGAAAATTATCATTTCTCTTTTTCAGATGACCTTCAGATTAAAGTGTATAGTCCTGAATCTAGCTGATTTAATTTTTCATAATCCCAAGTCTCAATCACCGTGATCTCCCCAGAACGTTCTGCTAGCCCAAGATGGAGTGTGATCCCCCCCCCCCAAAAAAAAAAAATAGGTTGGGCATATACCATCGATGCTTACGGATTCGTGATTTTGCCATCTTCGGCTTGTAGCAGGTGGGGATGGGAGAGATCCCGATCACGAAAGAGAAAAAACACTGTCCGAATTCTGGACTAACATGTGTATACTATGTAGGCATCCTTACATATTAACTATTTAAAATATTTTAAGGAACAAATCACCCTCATCCCCCATCTATTATAAGGCCATTTAAAAAAATATACATGTTAAGCGTCCCCGCCCGCTTCCTTTTTGGGGGCCGCCTCCTATTTCTTTTTATTTATTTATTTTTTTTTAATTTTTTTTTTTTTTTAATTTTTTTTTTTAAAGAAAAAAGAAAAGAAAAACACTGCTAAAATGGCTCTATTTCTGATTTAAAAAAAAAAAAAAAAAATTGACGGCGGCCATCTTGAAAAAAAATAGCCCCGACTCTCAGGGAAAATGTACCGAGCGGCCATTTTGAGCAGCCATTTTGAAATAAAAAATAAAAAATAAAAAGGGCCCCCTCCTTCCTATTTTTGGAAAAAACAGGACGCTAAACATGTTTTTTTTTTTATTTGGCCTAATATAAAGAATCATTGTAGGCCTATTTGTGAAATGAACTCATAATTGTTCAATGTGGTATGAACTGAACTGGGCTAATCTGATTGTAAGAGTAAGAATATGTAGCTATTTTAAGATTAAGTAGATTTTTTAAGAATAGATTGTCTTTTGCTATTCTGAGTAGAGCAAAAGAAGATATCAAAGAGGACAGGTCATAGGAGGGGGTGAAGGAGAGGGAGAGGGAGAGAGAGAAGAGGGAACGAGAGGCAGACAAGGATATGAAGGGGAGGGGAGTCAATATAGACATGGATATTGCATACAAAAATGACAGGAAAAAAAGGGGGGAAAAGAAAGAAATCAACACTTTTACATGTTTTCTAAGAAAATTTAACTAAAATAGTACCAGAACACATACATGTAGCCAGGCACTTCCTTGCTTCTCCTTAAAATGTCCATGTTCAATGGACTAGAGTTGTTTACTCCGCCAATTAGGTTGAACAACACTCGTAATGAAAACAGCTTAAAACCCAACTTGCTCTCAAGGGCCATTGTGCTGCATTGTCATGACCCAACAATACAGGCTAGCTGGGAAATAACACTTGACCATGCATTCCAACACAAGACCTTTTGACACACAAGGCTCTCAAAACTTGGACTACCTCAGAAAAACATTCCTTGGTGATTACAAGGACGTTGCTCACTTTAAAGGTGAGATCCACAAAATCATCAAAAGGTAAAGCATATTTTGTGTTAAAGCAAAGAGATACTACAGTACTGTAGTATCCTTTAAAGCACGTCTGTACTAGTTTTGCCAGGGAGATTAGACCTCCCTGCAAGGTCACTGACAGGTGGTTATCTCATCAAATCAGCTCTCAATTAACATAAGAAAAAGGGGATCATGGGGACCAACAGGCACCGATTAGACATTGTTTGCTATATAGAGGGCCTATGTAGCTATAATATTAGTGCAGTGGGGCTTTAAAATGGTCAGGCTGAAAATTTGAAATTCAGACCTCCAAATTTTGAAACTTTAACAAGGCGCCCATGAATACAAACCTTAAAATTGCAAGATGAACATTTGTGAACATTTGTGAACATTTGTGTAAAAATGCTCATGTTGAGCCATGTGATGATAAAATTTACACTTGTGTGAAAATATACCATGTAAACAATGGAAATATGTAGGCCTGTAATTGAATTACATTAAGGCCTGCATATTTTTGTATACAATGGAAGTAAACATGTGTATTTTGTCTAGTATTTATTTCCGATTGACTTGTGTGGTTGAAATAACTTCCCCCTTATGTCATTCAACCTCAGAGAGGCATGCATAATATTGGCAATATAAATAAATAGCCGTCAAGGCAAAATATTTGTTTTTCACCTACATTTTCACCTGGTGTTTGATTTTAGTGGTAATATTGATAATGTGGATTATATTGAAATAGCATGTGGAATGATGCGACACAATGTCAATGAAATCATGCTCTGTAGAAAATGCATTGTTTTAGAGAAAACATTGCTGAAGACTCTTTCAAACAAATTGGGCAGTGTCATTTCACTTTTATCATCGTTTTAGAATTAGAAAGCAGGATCACATTTTCCTGTACAATCAGAGAAGCTAGCTCACTTTGGTAAAATCAAATGTGAAAACAAAGTTGTGGTATGCTCTCAATGGGGCTAAAATCTGTAGATCACTAGCCCCACCAATAGTAAGAGACGAAGCAGAATTTTGTGAGTGAGAAAATGGTAAAAATGTGACCATCCCTAAAATCTACTGCAGATGTTTATCCACTTTTTCCTTTCACTGTGGATGAGAATGGAGCCAGGCTGAATCGTTCCTTTAAACGTTCCTTGGCTGCTTCTGGGAACAAGAGAGCCCACTCAGATGGGATTGGGGTGCACAACAGAATGGAATGCGGGGAACAATAGGCCGCTAGGAAGTGGGAACAACAGGCACAGTCTAACCACACAAATTGCTACATGCTTAACACATTTCTATGGAGGAAGAAATGGAGTTGTGATTTAGCCAGAAAAGACTGATCAGAAATTTCAGGAGTGCCAGTCATCAACGCTGTTTGTTAAACAGGCATCTTTGTAGCACTGACTAGTAATGTGCTTGCATGCACGTGTAATCATGAAAGGGCCCAGCCCTACTTATTATAGCGATAATAATACTGCATACTATCATACTGGTGTGGTGTTAGTACTATGAATACCGGGTAAATGAGTTTTGATCAAACAATTTGTTTTTTAAAGGTGTATAGTTATTTTGTTATTTTATTTTATAGGTGTATGTCATGTTAACGATATGATTGTTCCTGGTGTAAAAATGAGAATCTTATCAGACCATATACAGGTGTAGGTAGGAAGCAATATGGAAGCAATGTAACAAACCGCAAGAGAAAGATTTGTGCAGAATTTGGGGTGAGCAGGAAACTGTGAACAACAAACATTTTACGATATATAGTTCAAGGGACAGCCCTCCCTCAAATTGCTCGTATTAACGATGCTTTATGTATACCGGTACTTTACAAAGTATGAGCACTAGACTAGTAGTAAGCAGGAACACTGTACCCTTATATGTGAATAATCCTTTTTTATTTGTTTGTTTTGTGCGGAATGTGAACAATTTGTATGCATCCTTATTTTTCCAAGTTTCTACAGCTCTACATGTTTTTTTTTCTTCTTCAGTTTTGCACTCGCCCTCTCATTGCCTCCCGCACTGTAACCCTTTCCATGACAAAGTAGGTCTATTCTTTGCTGCCCATTTGAAATATCTACCAAAAAAATTCAAAAAAGACTGCAGGGGGCTACAATGATATCATATTCATTATATTAAAAATCCAAGCATGAGCAGGTAATCCCTCCTTACTTGTACTTTATTCAAAGAGCATTGTAAACCTGTCTATAGATACTAGATAGCTCACATATCTACCTTTGTTCTTCCCCAACTAACCCCCCACCATGTCACCCCCAACACAGATCGCTGTGAATTGTGTAAAGACTATTCAGATAGAACAATCACAAAAGAGAGCAATCATACAAAACTTGTACAAAGAGACATTCTATTTTAGCAAAAGGGGCATAGGCATGAAATAAGAATATCATATACACAATGTAGGTTAGAAAGATGAAGAAATTAGTTTTTTTTTTTGGGGGGGGTGGGGGGGGGGGGGGGGAGTTCCGCTTACACCATTCAATGTATTTAGCATCAGCTTATGCCATGGGCATTGCTATAGTGTAAGAAATTAAAGCTGAAGTTTAGGGCATGTCCTGCCCATTAACATGGATTTTGCTCCATATGTATTCACACACTTGATTCTTTAGGCTTCATCGTGTTTCCATTCGAAGAAAAAAAATGCTCAAACCACTCTTTTATGAGAATGTTTCTTCTGTTATCCATTAAAAGAGAGAGAAAGGTACTTACATATATGCATATCATACATTTGTAGCCTATACCATAATTCTCCCTGATCTGAATGGGGGAGGGGAGTATAGTCGAACACATTCATTTGTCTCGTCTACTTCGAAATATTTGAAATGAGATCTTCATTTTCACTTCAAATGAATGACAGACAGACAGACAGACAAAGCAAAGCAAGCCAAGCATTGCAGAGATGTCTTTCTCCCATGACACCAGCCTGTCTGTGTCTAATCAATCATGACACAAAATCAATGCATCAGGATCAAATCTAAGAAAGAATTACCTTGGATCGAAAGGAGGATTAAGTCAAGATGATGCTCCAATTATTGCCTTTGTATTTGTTTGTAATGTAGATGAATGCTAGTTTTATAAGGGGAGTATCGCATCAAATGATCAAATGATTTCAAATCAATGAGTTTTTAGAGCTACTTGGCTGTATGTCAGGTTTTTTAATATTGTAAAAGGTGATTGAACTTTCGCAGTCAGCGTGGGGTCTAGTTTACGACACAGAGATATTTTTTTCTATGATAAAGATGCGTTACTACATCACTAAAAATATCTATGTACCATGCTTTTACAGAATACTACCTCTATCTAATGTCTATAGGCCAGCATGCACAATGCACATGTATGTCAACACGCAACCTGGGAATACTTTGCAAAGTTTGTTGAAAACAGGAGGCCAACCTCATCAAATAATGTACCGGTATGCAGGTTGGACTACATGTAGGGTAGAGCAGAATTCTTAATACAAATTGACATCAAATGTGTCTTTTCACTTCAAATTGTGTCTGATAAAACAGGGCTCCTCACTAACTTTTTGTATATGGGGTCCGGATAAAATAAAATTGAGTCTGTATGCACAAGCCCTATGACTATGTAAACATTTTGATATTTTGTGTTTTGTCCTGGCCGCCTGCTAGTGTCAAGCCTTGAATAAAAGCTCTAATAAAAAGGTCAGATATATATACTAAAATCAATAGACTTGGTCAGTGATGTATAATAATAATAGTGGGTTCTTGTCTGTCAGACACTCCTGGCACTCCACATGTATTACCCGGCTTCAGCATGGCTGCATGGCACTCTAGCATTTCAAAGAATTAATTCCTGCCAGGTACCCATTTACATCACCTGAGTCGAGTGTGGCAAATGTAGATTAATACCAAAGGACATTAGTATCAGACAAACTAGCTTACAGCCTTTTCACACACAGCTAAAATTCATCGTATCTAGAGATGATTAGAATCATCGTAAAGTTTTAAACATGTTTATAGACAAAATTTCCCAGTGTGAACATCGTTTATACGATGTTGGGATAGATACGAAGTCGCGATCCATACGCCCCTAAAAGCAGGCTGCAGATACGAAGTTCGTATCTAGAGAGCTTGACATTTTGTGTGTGAAAAGGAAATTCGTGTTTAAACGTGTTTAAACTGGATGGAGCGTGCGCTTTGATTGACATGACATGACCTTCAATGCGCAATGGCACTACTGCGCATTTTACGAGCAGTAGTTAATCACGAAACGATTAACGATCGCACCGAAATTTTTGTGTGTGAAAGGCTCGTGATTAGTTTAAACACGTTCGAAACACGTTTATACTAGTCATGTTTATAGAATTTTAGCTGTGTGTGAAAAGGCTGTTAGACTTGCCCCATATCAAATTCTAACTATTAATGGGCCCCAGAGTTCAAACATTATCTACCAGATAATGTAAGCCAACACTAAACAGACTTCATGAGCTAATATATATGACCATTATACTGAAGAGTGCATGACCAACATACTATGCATGTATGTGGAATGGGTAATCAGTAATCAGAAGTCAGGTTCACACAACAGTCCATCAACTATAAGTTTAGGTAATGGTTTTAAACTTAAGTTTACTTGAAGTTACAAACCATGAACGATCAGTGCGAGATTTATCTAACGGTGGTGGGGGGGAGGGGACGTGGTCACTTGAAGCCGTGTGTACACACTGAACTTTGAGGTAATACGTCAGCTTGTAGTTAAAAGGATTGCTTTCTAGGCTTGTAGTTTAAAACCTTGAATACCTGTTGTTTCGGTCCTACGTGAACCCTTGTCATAGTTTGTGGATCTTTGTTTATTATTTTGAGGTTTCGCAAACTTAAAGTTTAGAACTACAAGGTACCATGTGAACATAGCTTGAGTTGCATTGCCAGTCTATTTATCTCTATGACTGCATATCAACTGCCACAAATATGTCAACAATGTCAGGGAGGAGAGCTTATCCATAGATAAGTAGGATTGGGGATAGGGGCTTATCCAGATAAGAGAATTACTGGGTAGAAATCAGGCATTTTGGGAGCTGCTTATGCAAATATGCGGTTGAAAAACAAATTATATTCTACATTCATGAACACATTCTCCATACAAAATACTAATTGGGTTGTGAAATGCAATTGATTTCAAAATTTGGGGCAAGTTCTGTGATACAAACTGCAGTGGTATTATTTCCCAGTCCCAGTATGGTATGTAATTCTGAGTACAGGGGGATTTAAAAAAAAAGTAAATTACATTCCACCCTTTTAGGTAGTTATAGGTACATTAAATGTGCAGTTCGCAATCTCTTTTTCCTCCTAGGGAACTCCATTGCATCAGGCAATTCTTGATGTAATCAACTTTGTATGTTTTTTATTTTTTTATTTATCAACTATCGTCTATATTTGTATGATCAACATTGAGAAACTCTTTTGATCAGGTAGTACATTATGTACAGTGTGGACGGAATGAATTTTTGAAGTTCATCAGCCTGTAGTTTAAAACAGTTATTTCAGCCATGTGGCTGTATCAACCTGCGTTGTTGTTAGTAAGCCGTAATATAAGGTCTCCCAAACCGAAAGTTTGTCATTACAAATGTCCAATCCAATGTGAACATGGCCAATTTTGTGACAATTGAGGCTCATTAATTGGTCTGCTCCCCTAATTGGACTCCTTGACTAATTGATCTAAAGCTTTAATTTGATGTCCCTATCATAAAAGAGGAGGAAGGCATATTTGATGATACATTTGAATGACCCTCAGTGAGGTTTGTAAATCAATCACAAACTAAAGCCCCCTCTCTCCCCCCCCCCCCCCCTCCTTCAAAAAATACAAGGGGCATGTTTGTGGATGTGATTTAGAACAGTGCCTCTGATCAGCACAATAAGAAATAATAATGCCAATAGTTGAATGTGATGAAAAAATGGTGGATTTAATCCTGAAAATATCCAATATCCTTTTTTCAATGTTACAAAAAAAAGTCTACTTGAGAACAGTAAGAGCTGCTAGCTGAGTTTGAAAAAATAAAAAGATCTCTAAAGTTTGCCATACCCACAAAGCAGTATCCTATCTTTTCATTTCAATCTATTCATGTATCACATTCACAGCTCAAAACAAGCAGCTCGCAGGCAGCGATGAGTCATTGCAATAGGGTGGGAGTTACATTTCAAAATGCTAGCATCAGCATCCCCTGGTAAACGCATTTATATTCCTTCTCCTTACGACCCTATTAACCCCTTAACTGCATCGTTTGAAAGTGATGTCAAGTGCCAAGTTCATCATTAAGCTATTGTGGCTTGCTAGGCAGCATAGCTTGCCCTCTTTTCTTTCCTTTTTTTTTTGGGGGGGGGGGGGGGTTAGGGTGGCTGTTTCTTAGTAATAAAAGGCTCATTGAAAACACAAAAATTTTCCTTTTAGTAGCTTGGGGGCTTCATTGCATCATTCAAAAGCTCTGAGGGCATTATTGCCTCTGAGACCCTAAGTATTTTGAGGGCAGAAGAATCTTTCCCGGAAATTTTCTACATTTCTGGTAGGTGGGTATGGAAACGCCTTATTCAGAAGAGTGAATTCGCAGTGTGGAGAGTGAAGACTGAAGTTGACTTGGCCCCCTCAGCAAATTGAATAGCCCTTGTCCCACCCCCCTTATATTTTGGTCTTTCATTTACAATAAATTAACAGATAAAATGAAATTTGAAGAAGAAAAAAATCAATATAGAATTTTTTTGAGAGTTATAAAAGATCCCATGGAGATGAAAAATGATTCATAGCGAAGGTCGAAAGTCATTGCACCTGAAAGTCGGACATGATGATTGGATGATGAAAGGATTTTGATTGTCCTCGGATGACCCTGCCGTGAGAAAACCCTCATTGCCCTGACCTGCACCCACCCACCTATCCACCATCACAACATCAAATCAATCTGATTGATGCCCATCATCAGATGAACTCTGGAATGCAGAGAAGTTCTTCTCCAGGTGTCAATTTCTCTCCTCCCTCTATTAACCCATTCCATACTTAAGATCACTATTATATATGCAGACTAAGGGTGCGTTCAATCGAATTTTCGAAGCTAGAATCACAAACATGAATCACAATTCAAAACGCCGTTACAAAAAAGCAAGGTCACTGCGGTTTGCGTTCAAGCGATTTTTCATCAACGCTGATTCTAGCTCATTGCGAGCCAAACCACTGCGCATCACACTGCGCAGTATGGCCCAGGAACTTCGGCGCGCGCTTTCTGGAATTGTTTACGGCCGACTGTCGACTGCTGTTTTGAGCATAGATCGCAATAATAAGACAAAGAATGAGAAGGTGAAAGAAGGAAGAAACAAAGAATAACATAAGGAAAGACAGAAAGATAAAGTCGATAGAATGATTAAAACAAAGAATAACATAAGAGAAGGTGAAAGAAGGAAGAATCGAAGAATAACATAAGGAAAGACAGAAAGACAGAAAGAGAGAGTGATAGAATGCTTAAAACAAAGAATAACATAAAAGGTGATAGAAGGAAAAAACAAAGCATAACATAAGAATAGAAGGAAGAAACAAAGAATAACAAAAGAGAAGGTAATAGAAGGAAAAAACAAAGAATAACATAAAAATAGAAGGAAGAAACAAAGAATAACATAAGGAAAGACAGAAAGAGAATGTGAAAAAAGGAAGGAACAAAGAATGACATAAGGAAGAACAGAAAGAGAAAGTGATAGAATGATTAAAACAAAGAATAACATAAGAGAAGGTGAAAGAAGGAAGAATCAAAGAATAACATAAGGAAAGATAGAAAGAGAAAGTAACAGAATGATTAAAACAAAGAATAACATAAGAGAAAGTGATAGAATTATAAAAACAAAGAATAACATAAGAGAAGATGATAGAAGGAAGAAACAAAGAATAACATAAAGAAAGACAGAAAGAGAAATTGATAGAATGCTTAAAACAAAGAATTACATAAGAAAAGGTGATAGAAGGAAAAAACAAAGAATAACATAAGGAAAGACAGAAAGAGCAAATGATAACATAAGGAAAGACAGAAAGAGCAAATGATAGAATGATAAAAACAAAGAATAACATAAGAAAAGGTGATAGAAGGAAAAAAGCAAAGAATAACATAATAGAAGGAAGAAACAAAGAATAACATAAGGAAAAACAGAAAGAAAAAATGATAGAAGGAAAAACAAGGAATAACATAACGGAACAGGCCACGATGGTATAGTGAACGCAAATTGCATGCAAAGCGGGCGCGCGGTTTTTCCCAAACCGGAAGAGGCTTCGTCATACAATCATGATTGAAAACTCCGTCCGTTCAATCAAATTTTAGCGACCGTGATTCTTTTGAATCATGATACAAAACGCATCTTTTTCAGCGTTTCATGTTTGTGTTTTCAAACACGTTTATTTTTACGACCGACAAAAAAATCGCTTGAACGCATTGCGTTTTAAACTAAACGTCTTTAGAAACCGTGATTCTAGGGTGAAAAAGTGTCGATTAAACGCACCCTAAGTAAAACCTGGGCCTCCGTATTACAAAGAGTTGATATCAATCGCAACTTATTTGCGAAACTATGTACATAAGAGTTAGGAGACTGCAAACTTGCGATTGATTGAAGGACTTACAATTGATTTGGATCAATCATAACTCTTTGTAAGACGGGGCCCACGTTTAACTTTCAAGTTGTCCACTGATCTTTAGAGTGCAAAGTGTCAAGCTTCCTTTGTGTATATTTTGTTAATTCTTTAACAAAATGAATATCAAACTAAATAAAAAATGACAGGATGTTTTTTTTCACATATAGATTTTTTGTATTTTTTTCTGGATGAATAGGTTGACACTTAGTACTCTACAAAAAAGTGAACCAACTGGTACTCTACCAACTTAGTAGTTGGGAGAGTAGGGGTTAAAGCCAAGACTGAAGCCATTATGCTAAATATGAATATATCACCATTGGAGTCTCACAATGAAATTCACTGGTAGATAGGAGAGTTATAACAAATAAATTATTGTGAGATGCAAGCAGTTAAGATAGTATCTTGCTAATGAGTTTTGCAGTGATTGGCCCTGTCTAGACCAATGCCACCCATCTGTGTTGAATGGGTGTATACGCCCCTTAAAGTTGATACTCTAAGACAATCCCAAATACTGAGATAATTACATAAATAGAAAGCTTTTAACCCCCATGATAACACCAAATGGTGTCCACCCGACAAAACAAGTTTAGAATAATGAATTTATTCGAGTAAACTCTACCAAAATATCTAAGTCTGAAACCCGGAAGTGCACGTAGAGTCGGGCCTCTATCCGTGACGTCACGAACGGGAGTCATGGGCTCAGTGAGAGTGAATGGCAGTGATATCCCTACGTAAAGGCTATCCTGTCAGAGCTTAGATTTGTTGTTGTTAAGGAGTATATTTGATTGATTTTCTGTTTTCATTTGAATGAAGAATAACGAAGCAACATTTTCCAGTCGCTGATTTCTTTTTATATCCTCATATTCACCTATTTGGTAGAGATTTAAGACGAGTTTACTGCTTAGGAATTAAAGTTAAATCGTGCACTTATGAATAGGCGGATGCATTATATTGTCATCAGATGTACATGAGCAGTTTTGTAAAACGAATAGGTCTAGAGCTATGATAGTACTTATCATAGATGTGTGTGACTGCCTCAAAAAAGGATACAGTACCAGTTAAACATTTTATGTTGTAAAATATCAAACTTGAACGAGATCATGCAAGCGCGCTTCCTCTATAATATTTTGGCGAGTGATGCGGCTCTTGCATGAACGTTCGTGGAGCGAGCAGAATCGGGAGGTAAGACCAAGCCGCTGCTCTAGGCGCTGCTTAATGCTTGTGATGGAACGTACGTGCGCTAGTTATATGTTTATCGGCAATTGCAAGAGAATGAAAGCGACGTTGCCAGCTAAGAAAAACAACTAACAAAGACTTGCTCCTGACTACCGGTGTCAGAATTGGTAGATGAAGGATGTTCAGGGCCAAGGAAGGCGAAAGACATGGGAAAAAGGAAGAAGAAACCATCGGGAGATCGCTGTAGTGTATGGTAATGAACTGTGCATGGGTAGACAGCTACTGTTCACTCCGTGCCTGGGCCGATTTCAACACCAAAACAAAAATTACATGGTGAAAATATCGACTAATAGCACATCGTTGGCATGTATATGTCATAATTTTTAAAAGGGGAATTGATATTAATACTATGAAGTACTAGGGGAAGGTAAAGAATTGTACATAGAATTATGATTTATTAGACTTTTCAGCCTTTGAAACAAAAATATGCAGAAAATCGTATCACTCTGCACATGTTTGCTATGGAACATCCGGGTACGTGAATATACTCTCTCCCGGACGTGAGGTCATAAATAGTAGACCAGCGTCGTGACTGATTTTCTATGCAAAGAGAGGCGGATATTTTAGACATTTCAATTGAGGATTTCGAGTAGACAGAATTTTTTTGTGATATACTAAGTAATTGAAAAACTTAAAAATAACATATACTTGCCGTAGGTAACAAATTAAGGGACATTTATTTGCTTAGAGTATCAACTTTAAAGAGAAAGTTGGGTTCAGGTCATGCGTTATATTATAAAAGAAACTGTCTACAGATTCTTGGAAAAGGTTATGTTGCAAACTTTTTTTAAACTAATACTATTCAAATATTTGGTTTCTTGGAATAACCAAAAACTTAATGAAAATCACACATAGTGAGAAGCACTAAACAATGCACAAAGTAATGACATGAGATTATACTATCATGTGGTATCTACATTTAATCCAAAGTTATAAACAATTCTTAGTAATCTTAGTTTTGGCGCATGAGGGCACTTAATAAAAAGCAACCCTTCTTGAGTGACATTGCTAATATATTTTTCACATACAGTGTAGATGTAGGAATACACAGTAATAAAAAGCTCAAACTTTTTTGTCACCTGAACCCAGAACTAAACCTTTTCTTTAAATTGTCTACCATCAATGCACAACCCAATGGCAGTAACATCTTACTTTGCATCAAAGGCAAAACCATTAACTGTTTTTTCTTTTTCTTCAAATTTAATCCCCCCCCCAAAAAAAAAATAAAAAAAATAAGGCAAATCTAAATCATCCTTGCCCCTTTGAGCAAGCTTAAATGTTGCAGTTTAACGTTTCAATTCATGCATTTACTGTATACCGATATCTACACCTACTCTGAATTATGGCACTCTTTTCATGAAATCTTATATTATCACTGATATTATATTCTTGTACCCTGTTAAAATTCTTATCTATCAAAGAATAAAGATTAATCCAATTTTAAATTCTAATCAGGGAAAGTAAAATCGATACTGTATTATTGATGAGATGACTTACGATTTAAATGATTGATGTAGTAGACACCGATTGATGGATCAAATGTTTCCTCCCATCCAAATGGCAGCTCTGTATGATAACGAAGAGAAACAATAAAGCAACATTAATAACTAGATCACAAAATAATGACTGAACACTTCAATCCCGGTCATGAAATTGCATTTTTCAAGAGGTAATTTGGCAGATATTGTTTTTCTATACTTTAGATCTCATACCATCAATTTTATTAGGTTCTGGGGGTTTTAATTTTGCCATCAACTTATCCTCACGACTACTTTACAATACACATAATGTTCATATCTGAATATATGTAGATTCAAAAGTAAAATGCAATATACACCTACATCATACATGTATATAAATAACGTGGGGTTTCACCATTGTTTTCATTATTTTAAGTGATAACATAAATTGTCCTAAAATTTGTAATCTTGAGGACTAAAAGGTAACAAAGAAACCAGTACTTACCATCACCAACACAGTCTCCAAATGTCAATGGTTTGATTAATCTGGGAACAAAATCAGAAAAAAGCGATAGGTAAATTATGAGCAGGCAAAAAATAAGCAGAAAATGTATAAGATAGGTACTCATCTTTGTTCATTACCAATGTAATCCAGACATCCTCAAAATCCTTTATCCCAAATAAACTGATATTTGAAAAAGTATACTATTAACAACTCTAGAAAATGTAGTTTTATTAACCCCCCCCCCCCAAACAAAAATAAAAATCCAAGTTTGCAGGTAATATTTTTTATAATCATGAGAAGTCATAGAATACATTCTACACAGATCCTTTTTAAATTTAGTCTGCCTGCAGTATGTGTTCCATGTTCATGTTACATGTACATGTATGTCCTACAAATTATTTTATTTAAAACTTAATATAAAACTGAAGATAGAAACAAATTACAAAATTGCTCAAATACATGTAAATGTGTGAAGAGAATTGATGAAACCAACTCTACCTTGGTTCACAAATATTCATTTATTTTTAGGTGAATAGTTGGTACCATGTTCATTTTATGACATGTGCAATGTGTAACAGGTGTCTTTTATGAAGCTCTTATGACTCTCTGAAGCTTTTATGATTCTCTGAAACATACCCAACATGTGATCATTTGTACACATGTGATTCCGTATACATGTATGGAGTTCTCTATACTACAGAAATCCCAATATGATAGCGTACAAGTCTTCATTTCATTCACACTTCATTTATGTACATACAAGTATTATCCCGATATAGCAAATTAGAAGAAGCTTATGAAACCATGATACGCCTGGTGGTGCATGATCACATACGTAGGCATGTGAAGCAGTACAATACGTTTTTTTTAAAGCCGGCACGCTGCACACAAAAGCCGTCCAACCCCACACGGCTCAAACTCAGAGCGAGAGAAGGAAATGCACACATAGCTGATGTATGTGTCGAATTCTAGAGTTGACAAAGGGATGGAGACAGATCAATAGATGACACAAAGATAGGAATGTAGATCAATAGTTCTCTTTCGGTCCTCTTAACAGGACTATTTGGAAGCCAACGCTACTTAGCCATTTAAAGATAAAGTGGAGTTCTGGTCATGTGACTGCATTGTTAAAAGTCTTCAGAAAGAAAGATTATGAACAACGTACATGTAGTACAGGGTGTACATGAAAATAATGTGTACTGAAATCATGAAAATTATTTTACTGAGCCCACGCTTGCTGAAAATCGTGCACAGCGAAACATACTGAAACACAATGATACGGGTACTGTATTTGGGACTATGCGTAAACATGTGACATCAACAGTTTTGCTCTGAAGTTTTAATCCCCTTTTTAAAAGTTAACTCAAGAGTATCCTGGTATGTATGTGAATGGCTGAGAGAATCAATATGCTACACAATCAATACACGCAGTGGGTTGTCACTTTTGTTTATAAATTGTAGACCCTTCTTCAAGAAAAAAGAAGCATAAGATAATACCTCTTTCTTGGAAACTGAAAAACATGAATTTGAAATACGGTACACTTGTCCTGTAAGCTCACAGGCAACAGATCTCAAAGGCTTGCATTTCAGGTAGTCTTCAAGGTGCATGGACCATTTCATAAAATCTAACATTGGGAAGGTATGAGTGAAAGTGTGAGACATAGGCCTATTTATAAATGTATAAATAAATGCATATCTTTGTAGTACAATGTACACTGTACATGTACATGTAGGTTAGTTTCAAATTTCCCCCAAAAATGTTCTGTTCTGGCACTCTTGTTTACAAAATACACATGTAGAGCCTACTAATTCAGAGCTTGACAACTTAAGTTGTCCTCGCTTCAGAGGCAATCGAAATGGACTCTTGAGCAATTCAGAGCGATCAAGACAAGTCACAAAGGATCACAACTTTGTGGCAACTAAAGAAGGCTTAGATGTTTCAAACAATGTCAAGGTATTCACAACATGATAAATAAAAAAATTCTAACTGATCGAATGCAGCGATAATATATCAAAATTCAGGGCAACATGTATCCAACCCAGGTCTATATAATCCAACTGAGGGCAAGTATAGGAGCCCATTAGGCGCTCAGCTAGTGGTCCTAACCAGAGCCAATGTGGGAAAAGAGGAAATGATTTATGCAAGGTGTTACACAGGATTGTCACATACCAAACTGCTCTTTTTAATACAAATTTCTCGGTCTTTTTCAGAGTTTGATTCTAGTCTATCAAAGCAGACCTTTGCGCAAACAATGCAGCTGCACCGTTGATGCATCATTTGAATTTGCCTCTTTGTAAAAACGAATTCTGAATGTCTAAAAACAATTGTATTCTCAAACAACCTGCATCAAAATTCAAAAACTTGTAGTTCAATTCGGGCAAGATATATTGTACAGGTCAGCAAGTTTATTATAATGATAATCAATCAGGTTTAACTTAAGTAGCCTTATTTAAAAACATTTGTCTATATATTTTTTTAAAACAAAAATCTCAACATTTGTAAATATAAAGGCAGAAAACAAATGTACATGTACAGTACCTGTACATGTACATTTGTACTCCCAAAGTTTTTTTTTTTTAGACAGTGCTCATGATTCCGATCCCGACATAGGTACTGTGGAGCCCCGTCATAAAATGGAGAATCAATAGGCTAGTTAGTTTTACAATTTATCTTTTGAGGTCAGCAGAGAAGAGACTAATTTCTCATGTCCTGGTAGACACTTTCACATTTGACCTCAAGTGTTGTGGTGACCTGCAGGGCCATATATATAAACTGAGGAATGTGTGGGTTTTGGTTCAAAGAGTGAGTTCACACAATAGTTTTTGGCAAAATAAACTGGTTAACATGTTAACAAATTGGCCCATAAAATGTTTGTGATATGCCCAGGTTTTCTTCAATTAAAGTAAGGTATACAACAACATACTCATGAAAGGTACAATGTACATTGTATGTCTGGTCTGCATTGTGAACACAGAAGAGGATTACTTGCACTGAAGGCCTTGAGATATTTTAGATTGTCCAAGAAGATTTCACAATGTGAACAATACAAGAAGCAAGTTTCCATGGCCTACCTGTACATTATTTGTCCAAAAAACTAGTCTCTATAACTACATGTATGGTACACTCAAATATGGACAGTTTTTTGTAGGTTTCTCAGCAGTTGAATAAGATGCGATTCAAACTTCAATATTTCCATATATACTGTAGGTTATTAAAAATTTCCTATGTAATTTAGATTATAGACAATGTCAGTTATCAACTTATCATACATGTACAGTATACAGTACATGGCAACAAAAAAATACATGGAAATTGTGGGAAACATTGTAATTCACACCCCCCCCCCCCCAAAAAAAAAAGAAGAGATAAATATAATACAGTAAGAACAAAATTGAGGTTTAAAAAATCCTTTTGAGCTGCAAGATCAGAGAATTGTCTGAAGCCTTGAATTTGTCAATGGCAACAACTTTGACAGAAATTACACAAGAGAATATTTTATTACCGTATTTACATTTCTCACACAACTGTTACATGTACACGAGATACACTGTAATGACTGTATATTATCTTTATTTGCATCAGTAGCAATACAATATTCCAAGTCGTACAACAAAACTGGTCTAGTATTCTACCAATTCTAGCTGAAATAATACTGTGTAAATAACGAGTGGGAGTGGGAAAATTTGTAATCACAAACCTGCATGGCATGAATAAGTATTATGCAGACTACAATGGAGTAAAGATGATCATGAAAGAGTAAAATGGACTGACTAATAATACAATTGAATGCTCCAAGTCACAATTCAATTCATGGTGGTTAACAAGGAAATATTTAAAATATTGCTTGCAACCTGTAGTTACAGTGTACCGGTAGACATTTTATGACGCAGGCCCATGGTACATTACATTTGTATTTGTACAAATGTGCTATACCTTTAAGATATCAGGTTGGCAACTAGAATAATTCTCCACCTCACTTGATGCATCATGCACATCTTAATCAAATTTTCTTGTTATATATCAACTTAAACAAATTTTCCTATCATCATGAGCAAGTTTTGTTCATAAATGAATTGGCAATTTGGCATATAATTGTTATTTGCATTTGTCTATTCACTGGAATGTAGATAGATTACAGTGCTATACAAAATAATGTAGGCCTATATGTTTTATTACCAGTGAAAAAAATACACGGGGGCTCGGGGCGAAATAGCCCCCGAAATGGTAAAAAGAGACCCCGAAAGTCATAAAAGAGCCCCCAAAAATGTGCATAGAGTTCAATGCAAAACAAATTAAAGAGTGTTAGTTTCATGCAAGCAAGCTTGAAAAGTAGCCCCCCACATTTTTAAAGTACTTTTTTTCCTGTTTATTACACTATATAACTTCAACATTATGGGCCTATTCCTGAGTTTGAGGACACGATGTACAACGTAAGTAATATGTACATGTATGTAAAGTGTGCATGTACATGTACGTTTATTCTAGTTGTATCAATTTGGTCAATCATTTTTCAAAACTCAAATTTCAGATACGGTACACAAAATGGATTTTCTAAATTATATCCCTAATATGAAAGGGCATCTTTAGTCCCACTCTTCCAAAAATTGAACCAACATAATACTGTGGTACACAAGTACATATTACAAAATGTAGGTCTACAACTCTTCATGTACATGTATGTACCAGTAATCAACAAGTTTCATTTGATCAACTATTCCCCTTTTCTTCAATCCTTGTCCATACAGACAGAGGAACATCAAGCTGACTTTCTTACCAAACCAAGTTATTTCAAAACTTATACTAGTATGAGAAGCATGGAGGTTTACATTGTATGGCAGTGTGAACATGTGCTGTGATACAGTTTTGTACATGTCTGATGAAGGCAGAATCAAATAAGTTGCTCTGAAGTGAGTACATGCACCCCCAAAATACAGACAAAACATGAATGCTCCCATACCACACAATAGGCTTTCCATCTACGTACATGTATTTTATGGAAACATAAAGGTGTCATTCTCTGTATTCTTTGCTTCTACTGTAGGTCCAGTGAGAGAAAAGAGAGAACCAGAGAACTGGCAAAAAACGGCATAGCTTGAAAGCACTCTGCTATGAAACCAACAACTATTTCAAGGCAGGCTAGAGTTTGTAGACAAATAAAACACACATTCCTTTCTATGGGGCCCTGTCATTGGGAGAATGGGAATTTGGAGGGGTTTTGCTATTACGTACATGTACATATATCACTAGACCCATTCATACCGTCTGTTGTAATACCACTTTCATACTTTAAAAAAGACTGAGAGTCCAGACGAAGCTCAGCATATCAAAAGCAAAGCATTTTATATAGATGTATGTACTGTTAAATGTGGACAAAGTGAAACATCTGTAGTGAATTGTTAAGCTGCCAACTTACATGTATGTGAGCTAAAAAACCAATGTTAAGCCAACTGTGATGCATTTTTTTTCTTTTTTGATGCTATTCATGAATTTTAAAACAACTTACAGTTAGATATTCATCATCATAATGTGATATAATTATCTTGTTCAGTTATTGGCCTACTTGTCTGTTGCAAACCTGTTATGTTTATTTCAAAGCATCTTATTATTATAATACATGTAATTTAATCCAAATATAATGCTTGTTATACAAGCAATTTATGTGACATAAACTAGACAGATAAAGGCTTTGGACCCACTCCTCCCCCTAAAAGAAAAGACAAACAACTCCTAAGTTAGTGGCATCAGAATTATGGAGCAAAGTCCAGACTGTAGGGCCCCCAATTTGAAAGATGTTTGACATTCCTGCCCTGATTATCTTCACTGATAGAGGAGGCTGATTTTCAATAGGCTTGAATAATATTGACAATCTTCTCTCTTTTATCATGATAAACCTTCAGTTATTCCTCTCATACTTGGAAAGGAACATTCAACAGGTCATACAGGTGCAAAAATTGGATTGTTACAAAAACATATTTTGTTTATGTCTGGTTACATTGTAGGTTAGCATGCCAAATATATCACTATACATTTTCCACATTTTATTGAAATTAAAAAGCAATTAAAAGTTGTGTACTATTCTTATTTCTTAAAGACGAAAGGTACATGTACTTTCTTAGCAAATAAAACAAATACTGACAAATCAGTCCATAAGATAAAGGTGGTGATGATTTATTGGAATTTCTTATAAATTACTCCTAGCCTAGTTTGATTGTTGGGAGTTTTTCCTATCAGTTTCACTGTAATGAATAAATATGGGCCTGCATTTACATGTACAATGTAGGCATATAATGTTCCTTCCATAACATCAATATTTTTCTCAGAAAACAGAACACATTTTTAACTTAAAGGAAACCAAAACCTTCATACTAAATAACTTTTATTGTAAAGTTTAAAAGATTTGAATAAAATCAGTGAAAATTTGAACAAAATCGGGCAAGGAATAAGAAAGTTAGAGCTTTTTGAAATGACTAGTCACTAGAGGGCGGTATTCAATTTGATGACATCATCTGTGAACAACTCTCCATGCCTTTTGTACATAAAATTTCACAATTTTTTTGTTTTCTTCGTATTTATTTGTGTTCTTGATCCGACTTCATAACATGTGAAGTAGAATATCATTTTGCATTCTATATCTTGCTTTCAGGGGAGTACATTATCTCAATCACAAGAAAGAAGGAAAAACATGAAATTTGATGTACAAAAGGCATGGAGAGTTGTTCACAGATGATGTCATCAAATTGAATACCGCCCTCTAGTGACTAGTCATTTCAAAAAGCTCTTACTTCCTTATTCCTTGCCCGATTTTGTTCAAATTTTCACTGATATTTTTCAAATATCTTAAACTTTACAATAAAAGTAACTTAGTATGAAGGTTTTGGTTTCCTTTAAGCTACGGTCACAAAGGTTTGTACGAATCTCCCTGTTTTTCCATTGTCTTCCCAAATTTCCATTGTCTGAAAATCGTTCGTACAGCATTCGTAGCAGTTCGTAATGGCATTTGTGACCGAGGCTTAAAGCTCTTGGTAGCATGTTTTTCCTTGTTTTCATAGGGTGAAAAGACTTCAAGGCATGAACAGGGTTACATAAACATTTGTTACGTGCAAAACATTCCCTTTTTGTATTCAGAATACTTCACATTTTGCTTTCAAAGCTTTCCTGGCATTTTTGCTTCAATACCGAAAAATGTTCAACTAATTTTAACTAGTGAACAGATAGGCCTATTATTATCTAGCATTAGCTTTAAAGCATTATCCCTGGTTTCAGAACACTAAACTTTTTTTTCCTTTCTTTAAGCTCCAAGGATTATTTTTCTCTTCTTACATAATGCAATACAGATGAGATTTAAACTACTTCCACAAAGTAAAACTGAAAGGGTTTTTTCTTGGTGACATGAATACATGTAGGCGTAGGCCTACATTTATCCTTCAAATACCTGTATTTCCCTTTTTAGAATACTGAACCTTTTCTTCTATCTGAAAGTGGAGCAAGGATTTTTTTTCTTCTTCTTCTTCATGTATTATGTAAGACAGATGAGATTTAAACTGCTTTCACAAAAGGCCTGTCTTCATCAAACCGCAGTTACAAAATAACCCGCGATTTTCAGACTCTGGATATTTTCCCGAAGCTTGAAATCCGGGCTTGAAATTGCATCTTCGCCAAACCGATACGCTCATCACAAACTCGCTCAGACGGGTGCAAATTATCTCGCTATTTCCCAGATAGCGAGCTACTTTGGAAACAAGACCAAGATTTCTTGTGATATTTTCTTGACTAAATACATGTAGCCTGCTAATTGCAACTGCGGGCTGATGAAGACGCACATTAGCTGGCTAATTTGAGATTGGGCTAGTCAAAATAGCGGGTCATTTTGCAACTTCGAACTGATGAAAACAGGTCTAATGAAAACAGGTCTGATGAAAACAGGCCTAATGTAAAGAGAATTCTATTGATGTTGTCTCAGTTTTTCAGATCAGAGTCGTGTCCTACACTGTACTCCTTGTGCATGTTCTCAAATTCTCTCTGTATTTTTATTACCGGTAGGTACTTGTGTGTCTGTCCCAAAAGCTGAGCACCAAAAGTGGGCTACATGTACCAAGATGTTATCACAATCCAAATATGCATACTTTGTTTCTGTATGTTATGGCCTATTTCTTTTAATGACTGCCTCTATGAATTTGGCAATAATCTGTAATTTGCTAAAGAAATGTTGAGATGAGGGTTCAAACTCAATTTAGTTGTTGGAACTAGTCTTGTACATGTATGTCATAGCTCTCATTTGAATTCAGTATAGGGGTCTATTACTCTATTTGAACTTAAATTTCACACGATTTAAAAAAAATAAAATTCTGTGAATATAGAAATAAAACATTAATTAGGATCCTCTACAGCTACAAGATGCAAATAAAGCTTTAGTGATTTTACTATTTAAATTTACTCTCGTTTAAACTGGTCTGAAAGAAAACTGATGGTTTTGGAATTGGAAAGAAACATGTCGTTGAGACATTCTGAGTCTCTATAATACCGGTAATACATTGTAAATATTATACTCAAAATAATACTGCACCATATATCCGCTAACAAATTACTTCACTTCCACGTACCGGTACATGTAAATTAATTAGTTGCGTCTGGTTTAATATTCATAATCAAATTGATTCATGCAAAAAGTAAACACTTAAACTTTCATCAGAGACAAATTGTGTAAATCATTTTTATACTGGACAGACATAAACTGTCTGGTAAGGGAAATTCTTTGTTAAAACTGACATTTGTCAACCTTCCCTAGATTTAAATAACAAAGTGAAAGTCATGAACTAATGAAAGTAAAATTACCTCCATGTATCTCTTTCAATAAAATACACTTTTACTGATTTAAAATTGATATTAATCACTTTCATAAATGACATGAGCAAAAATTGTTCTAGATTTCCTAGATCTACATATTTTAATTTTTACTTCTTTGACTTGAGATAAGATAATTGACTGCACAATGATCATCTGATCATGATGATAAACATGATGAAATGATCAATAACATTTTAGATCTATATTACACAGTATTAGCTCATTAACAACCCCCAAAAACATGAAAAAGGGGGGAAACATCGCGCTATTCGCTACGCAGCTGCAGTTAGCAATTCCCCTTTGTACTGCATGCTACCACCACCGCGCCGTATACCACCAGTCTACCAGCATAAACACCATATCTACTATACGCGAGCGGCTAAACAACGGCCACCTTGCAAGCCCGATCAGCCTACCTGTCGCGAGGGTCCATCCACGATGTCTTTCTCGTACTGTGGTCGATGAAATACACTTTTCCATCGCCATCGCAAGCTTCTTCCCATCCTCCTGGGAGAGGAAACTCTCCTTCGCGTGTTCTAGGCATTCTTATCACTGATGTGAGCTCATATCCATGAAAATGATGAGGTGGCTCCAATCTAATCCTTCCACTGTATAATTCCAGACGCCATGTTTACACCATTCCGCTCGATCGCGATGATCAATGTGCGTAATTGTCCCGTTTTATTTACGAACGAACGTTTTCCGAATTCGAGTGCAGTGTAACGCGTCTTAGCTAGCTGGCTGCATCGCCCGTACTACACAATGCACTTTATGGTTTCGCTCGATCGGAGCGAGCACCTGCGGAATAAGCTCATTACGTATGCACGATTATTGCGCTTTCGTAGCCTTGGTGACATCATTCACCAGGAATTTCAGCTATTTTCCGAGAGCAAGCAACCTGAATGAGCTGCGACCGCAGCGGAACAAAGGCCACTTGCTCTTCAAAGCTGAGACGGCGCTATTTATAAACACAAAGGGCAACAAAATCAGGTTAGGCTGGTGGGTTAATGGCAAGACTTTATAATAATAATTTAAAATAACATTGAAAAACAAAAACTTTCTTTTTCTACCGATAATTGAAAAAAAAAGGCCTAGCTCTCACGTTCTTAAGTTTATGATATGCCTCTAATCTGAAATCCTAGTACAGATAACATATTTAAATTTTGCCATTTTATCATTAAACAGTTTGTAGAAAGGGAAATAATATAATAATAATATGATATTTAATATAGGAAAAGCGACTTGTAGTTTTAGCCTATAATGATATTGTTAATGTTAAATGGAAATGTTTGTAGGCAGCCTGTTGGTAGCTAGAGCAAACAAAATTTGGGAAAAAAGCTAGGCCAAACTTGGTTACAAGTAAACCTAATCGGATATTGCACCCACCAATCTTTCCTTTCATCAATTAACCTCTCCATTTAAATACATATATTTCATCTGACTAATAAATTTAATCAATATATTGCTTAATAGTTCCACTTACCTACGGTATCCATCTGGCCATTATTTGATCTAACAATACATTCATTCATTCATCCATCCAACATCATTCCATTAATCCACTCATCCTTTAATCATCTATCCTCAATCTACTGATTCATCAGTTCACCAAGACATTGTCGATCAATCCTTAAAACATTCAATCAAACAGTCTATCAATCCATCTACCTATCAGTATCAATCCATCCATCTATCCACAAATCAAACCATCGTTCCATCAGTCCATCTATCAATCAATCAATCAATCTATCCATCAACCAATTTATCAATCTATTAATCAACCATTCAATCAATCAACCATTCAATCAATCAATCAATAAATCAACCAACAAATCCATCAATCAATATCTCACCAAAGTTTTCATTCAAGCACAAACTACAATGTACCAACATTTCAAGGAGTGACATTGTTTCTACATTATAAATACAAGCATTAATGAGTATGTTTATTCCTTACATATCTCCTTTTAACAATGGAAACAAATGTAATGTGCAAATCAATATTACTCTTCTTGGAAATTATTTCAAGTTTTTGGGGCCATACCAAAACTCCAAATAGCATACTTTTAATCTACAATCTAAAAAAAGGAAAACTCTAATGTTTGACGATTACATTAATTATAAACCTAGACGTTGGTTAGGCAGAGCTGGTTTCCTTTTATTTTACTTGTCTTTCTTTTGTATATATGTATACGCTTACTTGTTAACGGTTATAACTGCCCTTAAGCTTTTACAAGATTTGTGCATGTATGCACATCTGTATGATTATATTTTTATTATCCTTTTCATTTTATGAACATAGGTAGTGATGATTGTATTTGTTCAAAGATTTGTATTATCTTTCATTATAATGCTTTAGCACTGAAACATTTTTTTTTTTATAGAAGTGTAAGAAAGTTACAAGATACTGTATTATTATCTTTGTAAATATAGATATGTAAATACAAAACAAACAAGTTTTACATTCACAATTTTTGTTTAAATACAATAACAAAATTCTTGCCAAACAATGGTACTAGGCATGACTAGCACTTGTGCTAACTTCTAGTTCCCATAAACAACTTCACCTAAATATTAGTAATATCTTTTGTACATTAAATAGTATGCAGAGCTATGTCTAAATATTGTTTTAAACCATTACTGTTCAATCAACATCACTCTTCAGTTATGTATACAATTACATATATCAGTATTCTTCTTGTATTGTATGATTGTTTACATACTTTCATTATTGTTATGTGTTGCTGTCAATAAATTCAAATTCAAACATGTAACCTACCGGTACATGTTTTGTACATACAGTAATAAGCACATCTCTAAAATGTCCATTCTTAAATCGTAGGGTTATTTACAACCCCGTGCTTGGGGAAATTCTTTGTCCTGGGCCATATTTGCTATTTTGTGATTTATGCACCACTGTCTATGTTCATAGTGAAATAAATACTTCAATAATGCATCTATCTACAGCTCATCTAAATCTTGCAAGCAAGCATTTGATATCTAAAAGTATTCCATCGTTTTCCAGATAAATATGAGAGAGGGAACACAGGCATGAATTATTTGTATGATACGGTAAACACATTAGCATACACAAATTATAGTGATACATAAGTATATAATAGACAAAAATCATACAAAAATTTTAAGTACAGCAGTAATCCCTTTTTGACAAGTCTGTATGCACATACCATAGCCAGGGTCTTAAAGGGGGTGTAGCATGGCAAATACTGATAAACGCCATCTACGACTTCTTTTGGACAACTGCATGAAAACCAATGGACTTGATTAACGGTCAGCACGTACTAGTGATCACGAAACAAACCACGCTTCCTCACGCTTTGGTTTCACGTATGTTGCACGCACGTGAATACTGCGGTCGCGTCGTCCGTAGTCGTATTATACCCGATTGGCCAGAGTCAGGCCAAGGCCATGCTACACTCCCTTTAAAAGAAACAGGTACCAGTGTGCATGGCTCTTCAATTATCCTCAACCTTCAGTTATCCTCAATTACCAAGCATAGGACATAAAGCCTAAGTCCACTTGTTGCTTATCTACAAGCATATTCTTACTTTCTTAGCAAGCAGGTAAATAAATTAGGGTAAAATACACAATTCATAGTGAAGTAAAATTGTACTGGAATATAATTCAGAGCATTATAAAATGTTCAATAGACCACTATAGTTGTATACATGGAAGTACAGAAGTGGAAGTGATCACTTTTGACACTTAATTTCAAGATGCTCTGTAATAATTCTTTAGTCTTGTAGCTGAGCCTCAGAGAACTCCTGAGTAAGAGCTCTATTTGGTCGTAGGATCAGCTGGGCTGTAGGGTAGTTAGTCGCTACCTCTCTCATGGAGTCCAAGCAGTCCTCTACGGCCGGAGCGCGGGTCAGCTGGGTACCCAGGCAAGCCACAGAGCGTCGTTTGTTGTCCAGACGGGCTGACCGTCTGACTGGAGTGACCAGCAGGCAAGGAGTGGGCGGAGAATGACCAATGGTCCGGTGAATCCTGCAAGGAAGAGATAAGACTTTAGACATGAACCTATAAATGATCTCATGAGTTCATTTACATTGTTTTCTTCAAATTGATTCGATCTTTCTTGTCATAACTGATGACTCTACAAGTTTTCACAGTAAATGACGATCTGCACCAAGAGCATACATGTATATCAGAGAGCGAACACCCGGTTATAGTTAGATCTTTGATTTTGTTAATCGATCTTGTTCTGAATGTTCCTCCTTTCTCTCACTATGTTAAACCGCATTGAACATGCCTGACTTACGAAACTAAACCAAACCAAAACAAATCAGAGAGAAATACACTATTCTATGCAACTATAGTTATTAAATACCGACAAATGAAAATGGAGAAGAAAGATTATTCATTGTTATGTCCCAGGAAATTCCACCTCAGAACATGATTCTATTATAAAGGTAATTTTGTTTTGAAACACAGCTAGGTTGGTTTTTCATACTCTACTATCTTGTACTTACAGCACAGCTGGCAAGCTAAAGCCGGTGAAAAAGTTAAGTTGTAAATAGTTATTTTACGGATATTGACCATGCCTGACATTGGAAACATATGCATGTAACTGTGACCTCTAGTTTTACAAACAGTATCTACCATCAACCAACATCAGTCCATCTCTATCACAATGTGAGCATGTCACATAAGATATTGTTTGAGAACCAGAATTGCATTATTGTCCATTAATAAGGCCTACAAAAAAAAAGATGTTGTATCATCCTTTTTTACCGTTTTTTTTTAGAGAAAAAATGTATAAAAGTATTCAAATCTGAGAAATATTAGCCCAAAGATAGAGTAAAAAATAATTTAAAAATTTTACCAACAAGAAAGATTTCCGTAAAGGGCAATACAACACCTTTTTTTAAAGGCCTAAGATGCATGTTAACACCCTTCTGGATCTCAAAAGAAATATATTTAAATTGCAAAAGTCTGTCTACCTTGCAAAGTAAGGTGTAGTTTCCTTGAGGCTGTACTTGATGCTTAAATGGGACGTGTCCTCTTCAGGTCTCTCATCATCCTCGCCATCAGGAGACTGGTTCCCAACCTCTTCTTCAAACCTCAGGTGTGCTACAGGTGTCTGGACCTCAAGGTATGGTGAGTGCCTGAGACGGGAGTCCACACCAGTCTCTATGGAAGGAGAGTTCCATCTGGTCTCTTCGGATTCCTCACTGCTCATCTGCAGCTTGAGTCTGTATGTAGCCAGGGTGTCCAGGATATCTTTTACAGGCTGTAGTATATAAAAAAAAGTAGACTTAGTAAATGAAGTAAAGACAAGCTGTTGTTGGCTTATAATAATGGGGCCATCATTGAAATTCGCTGACACCATTGTAACCCCTTTCACCTCCCCACACTTTATGACAAGACATGATAAAACTAGGCAACATTTTCAAGATTGCATTTGTCATTTGAATTGTGAATGTGTACTTTGCATGTCAATAACCATTGCACATTATGTTTTGGAGTACCCCTACCCCCCCCCCAAAAAAAATAAATAAATAATAAAATAAAATAAAAAAATACATGTACAAACATCTTGATAAGACTAGACATGTAGCAGATAGGGGGGGGGGTTCAACAGTATAAGGGTCAAGGATCAATCAACTACAACACCTTGATAAAATTGACAGCACTGAGACAGTCATGAGTAGTTTCGGGCAAAGTTTCCCCTACAATTGTGTCTATACATGTTATTCAAAACTAATATTTTTTAGTTTGCATCCCATCAAACAAACTCCAAACAAGTAAGTCTCTCTTAAATTGCTGCCAACTTATTGTTGTAAAGTGATATGCTTGAAGCTACAGGGAGGGACGGACAGAGAGAGAGATAGAGACAGAGAGATAGAGAGAGACACACACAGAGAGACAGAGACAGGGGGAGAAGTGTTACTGCTTGATAACTACAATGTTAACTCTTGTTATGCACTTACTTCAGGGTTGAACTCCACAGCTTCAAACAAGCACTCAATGGCAGACTGGTCTCCACCCTGTTTCTCAGCAATCTTAGCCCTGCACAGCCAATAGCCTGCACATTGTTGGATGAGTGGAACTTTGGTCACCATTCCTTCCAGCCAGACTAACATGTCTTCCAATGGGCATCCCTATAAACATGGTAAAAACAAACAAGGGTTTGTGATAGGAAGGATATTTGTGTTTGAATGTTAAAAGTATTTATATAATTTAACATTTTTCAGCAGTCTACATGCAATTAAGTTAAAGGTAGAATGGAACAACCTTCGAGAGAAAAATCCTGTAAATCATTATAAATTTATGTTACCATGCAGTAAGTTTCAGAAAAGGGTGTTTCAGATTTGAATGATTAATCTTCTTTTTTCCCTTTTTTTCTGTCTGAATGGGTAAATGGATGATTGTCTAGTCATACACCAAAGAGTCTTTAATTCCCAGACAGATTTAAAATGGCCTTTGCCTCTAAACTAATGAGCGATCACACAAAAAATGCACAATGCACAGAATCACAGCATATAATCAACCGACAGCTCTGATCCTTTTAAAAGAAATGAATCCATAGCGTACAAACAGGATGTAGGTCAAATATTGATTCAATCTGATAATCTTTTCAAAATCATTTGTTTTGCTTGGCAAAGGCACTTTTTTTTTTTTTTTTTTTTTTCTTTCTCTTTAAGCTCTCTGCAACTAAGACAATTGATTCCTGCTAGACTTATTACAGGATTTAGGTGGGTTTACTTGGTATATATAGCCCAGTCTTATAAACAGTTAAGATTAATCACAGCTTATGAGATAGGATTGGACGACTTGCGATTGATTTTGATCAATTGCAACTCTTTAAAAGATGTGGTCCTGGACACATATCGTGATATTGAGGAAAATTAATAACGGGTACGAATTTCCTGTTTAAAGAAATGTACAGGAAGTAAAAACATATTTACATGACTTGGTAGTGATTTTTAGACAGTTGTTCACATGTACAGCCTAATTCAGAAAGCGTAAAATAAAACTGGCTTTTCTTGAAGTGGTCCTTCTAATCTATGCCATATTTGACTGACTGACTAACATAGGTCGAGATCTGAACTAGACAAGATTTGTGTAATACAGTCTCAACTAGGAAGACCAGGGGGGTGTTTCACAAAGAACCTAAGGTGAACTTATCTCTAAGTTGGACTTAACAATTATGGAAAGCCATTAGCATCTATGAACATCTTTTGTGAAAGTTATTATAAAAGGCATAACATTTTGATTTAAATCATTCATATTTCTATTATCAAGGAGATTTCATGTTCTTTATGTGGAATATTTGAATAAAATATTTGAATATTTGCTTTTGAATATATTTCATTATAAGGCTACAAATATCTCTCTATAACAGTCCAACTTAAAGATAAGTTCTACTTAGAATCTTTGTGAAACACCCCCAGGTCTTAATAGCTGGTCCAAGTCTCCCTCTCACCTCCTCCAGCATTTCCAGACACTCTTTCATGGTACCGTGGACTGCACCACCTTCACCAGATTGATGTGTTCCCTTCCCTGGGGTGTCTCTCCTATTCCTCCCAAGGTGAGGTGTCCCAGACCTTCTCCTCCCGTGGCTGCCTCCTGCAGGGCCAGGGGTGTGTTGCAGGGACGACTCATAGCCCAGGAAGTTGTTGAATCTAGAGGGTGTCTTCCCCTTGGCTATCAGCCATTGCTCCAGTCTTCCTCTTTAAATTTGGAGAAAATAAGATTAACAATGATAACAATAGAAACCTTCAAGAGTAAACTTAAGACTTATCTGTTTAATATGTAATGTAATCATATTTGTTTGTTTAATTATAAAGCGTTATGTAAATATTAACTATTAATATTATATGATTGATATTAGGAATTTGTTATTAGAGTTATGTATCAAGAATTATATTGTTGTAATTTGTAGGTTAACATTACTTTTTTAAATATTTTTGTTAAGCACTTAGAAACATTGTATTAAGCACTTTATAAATGTAATATAATATTATTATTATAAGTATTGTTTAGTTTTTATAGAGCACATATCCACCACAAAAATCGCTCAAGGCATTCCAATATTACCCTGGCCTAAACTGAAAAAAAAAAAAAATCTGGCGATATTTAGGTGGTTTTGTGGTGCTTGGTCACATATTGTATTTATATAGCTTATTTCTTCTGGAATGAAAACAAAAATTGAAATTACCTGATGTCTGACTTGCTCTTGCTTGGTCCAGGTGTGACTTTAGGTGTGCAGCTGAGGGGAATATTTTCATCACATGCCTCTACTGCTGTTGACATCTTGGGCGAAGAGAATCGAACAGACTTCCGACCCTGGGTATGGAGGCTGACATGTGACAGATCATGTGACCTGATAGGAACTTGCTGCTGTGGCATGGCTGCTGTGATTTTATCTCTTTTGTTTGGAAGCAATGTGCTGCAGAAAAGAATGGGTAAATGAAAGTGGTGGTTTACATTGGAAAAGCCAACTAAGATAGAACTAAAAATATAAGTATCCAGGGAAATCAATTTAGTAAACCATAGATATCAGCCACTAAAAAAAAAGTCCATCCTAAATTAATGTCCATGCAGAAAGATCATTGGGTCTTTAATCTTTTTTCTTCTTAAAAATAGATAAATATCCTACCCATATTTTTTTACCATGGATGTACTCACACTTTATTGCCTGCTGCTATGTTTTTGCTCTCATTCCTTTTCACACTATTTGAAGATTGTTGGGGAGTGTTCATCCTGGTTGATGGTGCTAGGCTTCTCCTGCCAGGCTGCTTGTTGAGCTGTAGATTGTTGCATGTACGTCTCCTATCGATAGCTACATCATGGTGGGTTGAAGGGCCTGGGGTATAAAACCTAGCTTGCTTGCTCTTATCATCAGTTCTCTCCATCTTTTTCTCGGATTTAGATATCTGAATGGATTTCCTACAAAGTACGAAGCAGATAGAAAACATAAAAAGTAAGACATGATTGTTGAAAATTGTTGAAACTAGTAATTTTGGTGCATACTATACTTTGCAAGTATCTGGAAAGAAATAATGACAGAAAGTTAATAAGTTGCCTCTTAAGTTACATCTCTCAGTACATGCTGCATAAACTACACTATTGCTCATAAAGTTGGAATCATTTCTTCATACCTCTTTTCATGAAATTACTGCGATAATATGTTTTATTCTTGATAAAGTTTAAATCTTCTCAGAAATGTATCAACAAAGTTATGAGGAGATGTAAACTTTATCTATCAGTATCAAGTTAAGCCTCGGTCACAAATGCCATTACGAACTGCTACAAACGCTGTACGAACGATTTTCAGACAATGGAAATTTGGGAAGACACTGGAAAAACAGGGAGATAATGGGAGATTCGTACGAAATTATCATTCGTACAAACCTTAGCTTTGTGACCGTAGCATTACATATTGTCACAATCAATTCATAAAAAGATGCAAGAGAAAATTATTCCAACTTTCTGGGCAACAGGGTATGACTTCATCCATAGCCTGGCAGACTATCTGCCTGACGAAAGTAAAGTTGGATTGTTTAGATTACCTCTTCAATGGATGACTTGGAGTTGTGTGCTTGGACAGCAGTTTGGTCTTTTCTCTCTCCTCTTGTATTTTACTTAGGGTAGGCAATCCCTTCTTTGCTCTCCATGCTTGCAGCCTCTTCTCCATAATATCTAAAACAATATCACAATGAATTTCATTACAAAAAATACATTGATGATCAAGCTCTTCTTGTATGTATGTAGGGGACTAAGGGTATTAGCTGTATTTTGTTTTCAAGGCTAAAATTCCTATAAAGTCATACTTTTCAGTACTTTAGGACAAATTTAACAATGTAGTCATGAGTCTTTGCAGCTTTTGCAATTTTGGTATGGATTTGTGTGAATACTCAATATTATGCATTTCAGCAATCGCCAGGAATCCCTGATCAATCGCCAGTGAAAATAGAAGTCAACAAAAATTATAACATGCATTTGACAATATTGTGGGGGCAAATTGTACAGAAACAGATGTTTATAGGTACTTCTTTATGTTTTGAACATAATTTTGAGCATGGATCAAGGCTACTGTGGAAATGTCATCTGTTTCTCAAGGCCTCAGTTTTTGCCCAGTCTGAGATGTCCGTGGTAGAGACTAGAGAGCCATCTTGGATTCAAAATATTGTGCCAATAATGATACAGGATCAGGAGTGATCACATCTAAGTAACATGTCTAAGGCTTGTTCAAGTATGGGGCGGTAAACCGCTGCAAAAGAAGCAGCAGTGATCTTTCTACATGTAAATAAGCCCTTTACTGACACTTGATAACACTTAAATAGCAGCAAAATACAATAAATTTAACTTACCAATGATGGTAAAAAAATACTTTGAAAATTTAAATTGTAAATCTTTTGTCAGCTAGCAGGTAAGCAATCTTAATTCTGAGGCAAAAATTGCAACTCGACCCCCCATAAAAATTGGTATTCTGAAAGCTCACTTAACTTTCTGTTTAACGTTACTTTTACATTTGTAAGTATTCAAGTAAATTGAGCGCTAATAGACCTCTTAATTGGTATTCTGAAAAATCACTTAGCGGTCTATTAACTCCTACATCATGAAAATAGGCCCGTCCTCTTTTTTAGCCCATTTCCACCAATCAGATATACTGTAACCAAGAAAAATTTATGTGTGCTCCAATTTCAACATAGGAAAATGTGTTTAACTGCAGAGTGCGAGAGCCGCTTTAAGAAAGCCTTGTGATAATTTCACTTTCTTGAATTGAAACATCCACTTAATTTTAGAACTAACATTGAGACCTATGTCTTATTGAAATGAATATGGTAATTCTTAATTAATCAAACATTTCATCTTGGACATCCATTGCGTGAAATGAAAAATACAATTTTAGTGTGGTGTCTGCTGTGTCTCGCTAAAAAACTGATGACTTCATAGAAATATTGGGCCTTTTATCTTTTTGTAGCCAATCGACTACTAATAGAGATTTCAGAACAACAAAACTCTTTTAACTCCTCATTTAACTGCTGTGTGCGCACATCAAAGCATTTAGCACAACGCATCTCTTGCCAATTTAAAATGGTCATTTAAGTGAACTTTCAGAACACCAATTTTCCAAATTGAGAGTTGTGTGTGTGAAATAGGCGCGTGATGTGGACCAAGATTTTGTGTGGCTTATTTTTATTGGCCAAGTTGATTACCGGTACCGGAAGTACTGAGACTATTGCTGGAAAAAACCACATGTGGCGGTTAAAAATATCAGATCGGATATCTTCATTTTATTGGCAGTGATTTCGACCTTGGATTATAACTGGAAATATCAGAAGTTCTTCCTAATGACAATAAAGGCATTAAAGATTATGATTTTTGATAGTTAAATTCATGAGTAAGTATTTGAAATTTTTATTTTATTTTCCCCCATTTATTTTAAACATGCGATATATCATTATGACATTACGGTAGATAACTTCACACAGGCGCGCGCCCGCCCGCAACCCACCATCAGTATGTACTGTATTGTGCAGCGGTTTGCCGTGAAACCTGTGAAAAGTGTATACTAATATCAACGTTGATCCGAAAAATACTCCAAAAATAACAAGAAAATAGATGCGAAACAGGTAATAAACATAACAAATTTTAACTCATGATCATTATTTGGACATTTAATGAATATTTACTTCATTTTGGGTATGTTTTAGTAGGGTATCTCCACGCCAGAGTTACAGGTCAAATTTTGGATACGTATCTGAACAAGCGCCGAAGCACTCCAGCAAAGCATAGAGAGTCATAGACCGAATTTTCTGTCTCTTTCGTTCGTTAAGCCTCTTATTTGGGTAGGGTCGGCTCTCTCTTTAGAGACGGAAGCCGACTATACGCATTCCCTTGCTTACCCCATGGCCATTTATGGCCATATTTTTATGCCCCAAAAATCCCCCCAAATGTCATTTTACCTCGTGCATATCCAATTGTAAATTAGGCCTAGGCTTTAATACATCGGTTCCACTTACCAACTTGACTAAAATAATCCATTTAATGGTCCCTGTTTAGGAAATTATGGGTCAAAATCGACATCCATGTTGAAAATCTTGCATGCGGTATTTTAACTCTCGCTGCTCATGACGTCATCTAAATCTCATCCCTTCTAGTCTATGCCGAAGGCAAAATGATTATGAAGGAAAGCTGTGCACGAGCTACACGTTCATAATGGCGTTATCGAACGAAAGAGACAGAAAATTTGGTCTAAGAGAGTCAATGCTAATATGCGTATTGACCTCTAGCACTGCATGCCTGCTGTGAGGCAGGTATTATTAGACCCATACACAAATATACAAACCACACAATATTGCATAGACTGCACACAAGCATGCCGATGCAGCTAGCAGCTGTAAGCAAAGTTTGACACTAGACTTACAATTTGAATTTTGAAATTATCCTTTTTAACATCAGTAAGTTGAAAAAAAATGTATTTTACTGCTATTTAGGTGTCATCAACTGTCACCAAAGTACAGATTTTGAGGGAAATCAGTTGAGTTTTGTACAGTGGTGTTTGAAATGTTGAGAATCAAAAGCACAGCTTTTAGTTTTACTACACAGCCAGGATAGTGATGCTCCTAATCCTATGTGTGCGCCAAACTTAGGCCGCGTTCATGCTTGATTTTGATGGCCAGAATCAGGCATCTGTTACGTGTTTAGTTTAAAACACGCTTGCGTTCATGCTCACTTTTGTAGAATCACCGAAAAACGGCGATCACGAACGCTGATCGTAAACTCACAAAAAGATGCGTTTACAATTCTCGCTACCCTAAATAGGTACGAAAATCTCGAAATTCGCGAGACGAGGTAATTTTCACTCTCTCGGGTCGTCACTACAACTTCCGGTATAGAGTCCCATCCCGCTGGCGCTAGCGCCTGTGTTCGCTGTGCAGAGTTTTCACGCACGCTAAAATCGATGCCAATCAGTGTAATTGGTACAGATTATAATATGCAATGGAAAGCTTCGGGCAGAATTAGTGACTTTAGCACAAAAGGCCGTTAAACTCTACCGTGAAAGAGAGTGTTGTGATCACGAACGCCTGCACAGGAAGCTGTAATGTCGAAAAGCTATCCCATAATGCAATGCGGATTTCAGGATTTTCCCCGGATCTCGGCAGAATCGCTATTTGGGGTAGCGAGAATTGTAAACGCGTTTAAATGGGGTCAACGCACTGACCTCTAGTGGGTCTACATAGCATGCACAGTGAAGGTCACACAATGCCACACAAGGAGAATTGCCTGGATGAGCCAGAGAAGTAAGCATGAACAGCTACACCATGGAACTGCGATCACGATGAGCGTTTACGATGAGCGTTTCAGATCGCTCATTCTACCTTCAAAATCAAGCATGAACGCGCCCTTAGTAGAAGAAGGCAAGACTTACTCCAGCAAAGCATATAGAGTCAATGCTAAAGCGTATTGACCTCTAGCACTGCATACATGCTGTGAGGCAGGGACCTAGAAGTCTATACACAAATATACACACCACACAATATCGCATAGACTGTACTCAATCATGTCGATGCAGCTGTAAGTAGGCAGTTCAGGTGATTTTTTTTTTGTAGGAGATAGGGGGTGATTTCTATATCATTTTAAAGATCACATTTTTATTTACACAATGCACTTTAAATTGTTCAATTTGGACCAATTTTCAGAACCATATTGATGAGGACAAAAGATCAAAAGGTCAAACCTATTATAATTGTATTGAAGTCAATTAAACCTGTGTTTAAGCAGTGGCACCATTGTTTTCAGAAGTTTGTGATCTGTTAAGCCTCATAATAGTCATATCTCTTCAATGCAATGACAAAACTCGCTGAAATTTGGCAAATATATTCAGTGATGTTTGGCAAATATGAAATTTAATATCTTTAAACAGCACCGTAATAAAATATTCAAATTTATGCAAATTTATGCAAATTTCCATGTTTTTGTCATCATATTGTTATAAAAGGTAAATAAAAAACCCTTTGAATCTAAACTTTTACCAAATGATCTTGTCTATTTATTTCTTTCTCTCTCTCTCTCTCTCTCTCTCTCTCTCTCTCTCTCACACACACACACACACACACGCACGCTTTCTCCCTCTCTCTCTCTCTCTCTTTCTTTTTTTCTCTTTCTTTTTTTCTCTCTTTCTCTCACTCTCTATTTCTTCCTTTCTTTCTCGGTCTTTCTCTCCTAATCTCTCTCTCACGCACATGCACGCACACACACACACACACAAAAGGATGAGGTGACAAATCGTCTATGTAGTCTATACTTGCAGCAATCTTAGAGTAAATGAACAGTTTTTTCGAAAAAATATCGTTACTTTACCCCAAAATATAACCAATTCATGGTAGATTATTACAATATTTATTCCAAATATTAAAATAAATATCACAATTATCAATAAAATACAACATACAATAAACAAGAATTGAAAAAACAAGTCAATCAAGTCACAAACGGGTCTGAATTCTAAGACTACGAAATGGTCTCGACGTCGCTCACACAGCTGTTTCATTCACGTACACACCATGCATGTACACGCATCACGCGTCGCATCGTCAAAATCAGTTCGTGCAATTTTCAAAAACTGCAATCATATTATCATATCTACCATAAGATCTACTCATCATCATTATATGAAACTTTCAGGAAAGAAGGTAAGATGTCTAATTTTGTTAATTACGGAGTTGTAAGTTAGTTGAAAAACTCCTTCCAGTTCCATCTGAATTTCATCACATTGTCGGCAGATTTGAGCAAAACCATCTACTCGATTGGTTATTCAACGTACAACTCGCTTCCGATGTGCATCGATAATTGCCGAAGAGAAATGACGTCAATTTTTTTTGTTTTAACCAATCAGAAGGCGGGGAAATCCGAAATAAACTGAGTGTTTTTTTTCGGCAGAACCACGAAAGCTCACGAAAGTGTGGCCGAAAGCGCGCTCACCCTTATGTATGTGGATTCATATAGGGAGCTGAAATGCGCACCTGCGTACGTGAATAAGAAGTTGTCCCCATCGCGAAGGTTTAAACTGAACTGCCTACTGTAAGCAAAGTTTGACACTAGACTTACAATTTGATTTTTTAAATTATTCTTTTTAACATCAGTAAGTTAAAAAAATGTATTTTACTGCTATTTAGGTGTCATTAATTGTTACTAAAGTACCGATTTTTAGTGAAATCAGTTGAGTTTTGTACAGTGGTGTTTGAAATGTTGAGAATCGAAAGCACAGTTTTTACTACACAGCCAGGATAGTGATGCTCCTATGTGTGGCAAGACTGAGCCACGGATTGCTTAGCTAAACCTGGCCGAGGCTCAGCTCAGGTCTGCCAAACAAGAAATTAGCAACTGAAGCAGACCTGTTAAAACCAGTGATCGAAATGTATATCGTCTTAAATAGTACTAGGCCTAGTGAAATTGGCGTTAGTTCATAACAGCTTTCATAATTAAAACAAAAGTTAGTACATCACACTCACTCAGGTTCAATATGTGGGACTTAATATTAAAACTACCCAATTTCTCACCATTCTCTACCGAACTTCTTCGCCTTTTCCGACAATCAGAAGTTTTAGAAAGTGACTCCATCGTATTCCAAAATTATATGGCAGAGTACTTTCTAGCAAAGCATTCTTCCAGAATCTCGGGTAAAGGTAAAGGTAAAACAAATCTCGAAAACTGGCAGTCTTGACTGTTTATGTTTTTGTAATTCGCTCCTCCTTGGCCTTCTGTCTGTTCTGACGTCATCAGTCGTTGATGACCAATCACGTCGTCGCATACTTCCGGGGGGGGGGTGGATAGGGACCGGATCAGGGACCGACCGGGCGCGGAGAGGTGGTATGGGCCTAAAACAATAGGTATTAATACAAACAAATACATGAAGATAGCAGTTGGACAAGTTAGTCTCGTGGATAGGCGATCGCCTGGCCTGGTAACTGGAAGGTACTGGGTTCGAAACCCAGAAAGTGGGATTTTTTTATTTAAAAAAAAAAAAAAAAAAAAATAGAATGATGTTAAACCCATTTTTATGTCGCTCAAAGTACATATTTATTGCTATTCTTTTAATTGATCAATACAATGACCTTACAATGAACTTGTAAACAAAAAAAGTATTATACGAAGTACACGAAGGACAACAAATCTGTTTTATCAATCAAACATAATAATATTCAATACTTTTTCAGTCTGAATGAGAAAGAGAGAGAGAGAGAAAGAGAAAGAAAGAGAGCCAGAAAGAGACAAGAAAAGAGAATCCAATATACCCCATTAATTAAATAACATATGAGAATCTCAATCCACATATTTACAATTAATTCAAATGTTTTGGCGGGAAAGCCAGATATAATTTTTTTCTTTTTTTCTTCCAAGTTTGGAGTTTAATAAGAATTATTGTTGTTGTTGATATAAGGGAAAGGGTTCCAAGGCACAATATGTCAATGGATTCCTCCAAAAAAAAGGGGGGGGGCCTGTTGGGGGGGGGGGAGCAGTGTAGAAAAAAAGGTTTTAAAAGTTTTTTACATTTTCAGTAATACTTTCTTCCTTTTATTCACTCTGTATACATGCACTCCCATGCTATCCTTTTCCAGTCTGTAAACAACTTTACAACATGAATTCAATGATGGGCAGGGTTTTACTTCTCATATGAAAACGCCCTAAACTTCGCGAGGTGAAACAAAGGGTCTTTAACATTCAAGTATATTCAAGCCAAAGATGGGCTAACAACTGCCCTGCATACCCGAGCAGAATCATAAGGGACCGTCCTGTAATTGAAAGTATTGGGTTCGATACCCAGCTCGTGCAATTTTATTTTTATTTTACTCTTTGAGACAAAAAGACTGATGTTATGTTAACAACTAGAAGTGAACCAGGTAATGTCAGTGAGGCAAAGTGGTCTTTTGCCCCCCCCCCCCCTTCCCGCAAAAAAAAGAGAGAGAGAGAGAAGGAAAAGAAGGGAAAGAGAAAGAGGAGAGAAAGGGAAAGAAAGAAGAGGAAGAAGAAAAGAAAAAAGGGAAAAAGAAGAAGCTCGTGGGGGGGGGGGGGCAAAAGGGCCTTGCCTCCCAGCTGTTACCTCCACCCCCCCCCCCCCCCATCAAGAAATAAGAGAGAAGGAAGGAAAGGGAAAGACAAAAGGAAAGAGGAGATAAAGGGAAGGAAAAAAAGAGGAAGAGGCAAAGAAAAGAAGAAAGGGGATATCAGTTGCAATTTTCTCGCTAACAAATTGTATTTCGGGGGGGGGGGCAAAAGGTCCTTGCCTCCCCCCCCCCCCCCCCACCCCCACCCCCCGCCCTTAAAAAGGGGGGAAGGAAGGGAAAGGGAAAGAGGAGAGCTAAAAGGGAACAAAAAAGAGGAAGAAGCAAAGAAAAGGGTCAAAAGAAGGGAATAACAGTTGCGATTAATCCCGCCAACAACGCGTGGATCGTGGGGGGGGGGGGGGGGTCAAAAGGCCCTTTCCTCCCCCAGCAAGCCTAAAACAGAGAGAAGGAAGGGAAGGGAAAGGAAAAGAGGAAAAGAAAACTATTATAGGGGAGATCAGTTGCGATTTTCCCGCCAACAAGGTGTAGATCGGGGGGGGGGGCACTGGCGTACTGATGGGGGGGGGGGGGGGAGGGGGCTGGGGTGACAGATGCCCCCAAATATAATTCAAACGTGTTTTTTTTTCTAATTCGATACCGGTGATTTACAAATGTTGCTGAAATGACATGATTTTCCGAAATTTTTACTCAATCTCAAACTTTTTTTTTGCGTTTGTTGGAAAATGGCAAATTCCTAAAGAAAGAACAGTGACCTGCCTTTGTCACAAAATTTGCTCATCTGACCGTGATAAAATACCCCACCTTTCTTCTTCCTCTTTTTTTTTTCCTTTTCCCTTTCTCTCCTCTTCCCTTCCCTTCCTTCTCTCTCTTTTAAGTTTGATGGGGGGGGGGGGGGGGAAGGGGGGAAGTCAACAGCCGTTTGCCCCCCCCCCCTCCGATCTCATTCTTCCCTCTTTTCTTTTCTGCTTCCTCTTCTTTCTTTCCCTTTCTCTCCTCTTTCCCTTTCCCTCTCTTCCTTTTCTCTCTCTCTCTCTCTCTCTCTCTCTCTCTCTCTCTCTTATAATATACAGCCGATGTCAATACGTACATTTTTTTAGACTATGATGAAGTAAATGATGATTATTTTTCTTGAAGGTATTTGTAATCGTCTACTTGTCGGAGTTTCGATTAAAATTAAGTCGTATTTATTTAGTCATATTTTGCAATACAACAAAAAAAACATTAAAAATTTTAATTAAAAAAAAAATTGAGATGCGTAGTAGTTATATATCTCTATGGTTTTAATAAGCCAGATCAAAGGTGAAAAGAGAAAAGGAGTCAGTGGCGGATGCAGGGGGCATATAGGGAGCGCGTGCCCACACCCCCAAAAAAGCAGGGCGGTAGGAAGGAAAAAGGAAGTGAGGCGGAAGAAATAAAGGCAGAAAAAAGGAAGAAGATATAGAGGAAGCATAAAATGAGAAAGAAAAAAAAGGAAGAAAAATGAAGGAAGATAGAAAATGAAGAAGAAGTAAAAAGGAAAGAAGGATGTCACTTGGTTGGAATGTGTATAATTTGCAGGCCCGTTCAAGCTATTTTTTAATGGTGGAGTTCTTAGGGGCTTAATATTTGTTTTCGTGTGAAAATATTTAGCGGCGAATAAGCGGGGTGGGGGCGGTAGTGAATCAACCCCCCCCCCCCCTCTTGAGCAAAACAATATAATTACAAAAATGTTGTTGTTGTTGTTGTGTTTTTTTTTGTCGTTTAGGGAGGGGGAGGGGGGGGGGGTTGTCAAGTCTGAATCCGATCTACGGGTGTCTATATTCTTTAGGGGCCGTCAAAGGTCCTAGCCGTGGTCACTCAGCAAAGCATAGAGAGTCGATCGTCGGCCCCTTGCCAAGCGCGCGCTATAGCGCTTCTGGCGCGCCGCTTTCATTATTGATTATGAGTTGACAGAGGAAGTTGCTGAATAAATTCGTACGCTGATAGAGTCAATTCAAATATGCTCTGAATCACTGAATTTAGATTTTACGTGAGTAAAGATCTATGTTTGGCAAACCCGGACTTTAGTGCCCCAGCTGAAAATCTCAGTTTCTTATGGATTTAATATCAATAATATTAATTATGCTAATATATGCAAATATAAACATACCAAAACTTGATGATTTTTAATCATTTGACGTCATAAAAAGCAATTTTAAGCCAAAAATAGCAGCGAAGTAGGGGATCTCCTCTTTGCTTGATGCGAGATACTAGCGAACTGAAATAACCGAATAAAAACTATGGTGAACTAAAAAAAGAAAAGAAAAAATCAAACCACCTCTGAAATTACCTTTGAAATGTTTATTAATTTTTTCTTCCGATATGCGCACATGATAGGGGCAGGTTGGGATGGGATGGGGGGGGGGGTGCTCAATAGTCGCCAAATTTGGGGTAAAAGGGCAACTGGCCTTGGGGGGGGGGCAGAATAAAGAAAAGAGCCACCCCGGAAAAAAATTAGAAAAATGATTACAAAGAAAAATAAGTAAATAATAAATTTAGCCCCCCCCCCCCAAGGCCAGTTGCCCTTTTACCCCAAATTTGGCGACTATTGAGCACCCCCCCCCCCCCCCATCCCATCCCAACCTGCCCCTATCATGTGCGCATATCGGAAGAAAAAATTAATAAACATTTCAAAGGTAATTTCAGAGGTGGTTTGATTTTTTCTTTTCTTTTTTTAGTTCACCATAGTTTTTATTCGGTTATTTCAGTTCGCTAGTATCTCGCATCAAGCAAAGAGGAGATCCCCTACTTCGCTGCTATTTTTGGCTTAAAATTGCTTTTTATGACGTCAAATGATTAAAAATCATCAAGTTTTGGTATGTTTATATTTGCATATATTAGCATAATTAATATTATTGATATTAAATCCATAATAAACTGAGATTTTCAGCTGGGGCACTAAAGTCCGGGTTTGCCCTATGTTTTATTATATTTACTGTAGATATTCATTTAAATTGGTTATATATTAATTTCAGGCCCAGTTTGTCATGTTTGTGTTTACGAACGATGCCAAACAGTGAAAGCACTCACGAGAAGTCGAATGTATGGGGCTGAAGTGTAAAGAGCTGTATGAAAGAGTCGACGCCCACAGCAGCTGACGTCTCTGAACAGATCAGAGACATCTAACAACTTTAGCATTTAGGTACCTCGTCTCTGTTATCATGAAATAGGAAACCACCATTCGATCGCATTCTGCACAGTACTGTAGTGCTTCATTGCATCATAATTCATATGCAAGTAATATTGGAATATTTATGATTCTTTGCTTTGCAGTCTTGGTCTCTTTTATTTTTTCCCAACCCAGAATCAGATGATACTTTGATAGGCTAGATTTTGGACATGGTCATGATGGTAATAACATTGACATTGATATCACCAAGCCTTACTTGGCATCCATTACCCCCTGCGAATATTTGAATGTAAACAAAAACTTGTAGTGAGGCATCTAAATTTTAATGCCCTTAAATTATCCCATTAAAAATCATTTGTCTCCCTCAGCTCAGGTATCGTACCAATTATTACATCTTCTTCTTCTTCCATAGCCCTTTAAACCTGGAGATTGCCAGAAAAACAAAAAGAAGAAAATGAGTTTGTTACTTATTCCTGCACACAACGAACCTTGCAAACAAACTATACCTTGACCTTCAGAGTTTGCTGCATCTGCAGGAGTCTTAAAAAATGATTTACCTTTTTACTACATTATTTTCAGTCGGCAAGCTGGACATAAATGCAATCATAGCAGATGATGAATTCCATGAAGCTCTCTACCATCAACATTGATTAGTAGTGGTTGTGCTTGGAAGCACAAGCCAGCCAACCAACCAGTATGTCGTCTACGGCCACACCCACTACCACATCCTCTCCCCCTGGGCCTGGGCCTGGAGTTTCGGGATCGGGGTCTTTTGGGGAGGTGTTCTTCGTGACCCTGGCGGTGACCCTCGTGGCATGCATCTGGATCCTCTACTTGGCCTTCTACAATGCTAGAGTCTCGGGCTTCTTGCTCACTAAGATCATCAATAAGTTCATCAAACAGGGCCATCTCCATGTTGGTGAGTATATTTTAATTGACTCTTACAAATAGAAATATTTAATGGTTCATTTAAATGGTTTATTTCAATGAAAACACCATCATCATTTCTAGTACAATACAAATAAAAAATGATTTCAAACCTAGACATTCACTGTATACATGTATGTAGGAATTGGTGAATGTGTATTTGAGCATATTAATTTTATTGTACTATTGTTGCTGTTGATATTGTTATTGCTGATAACACTTATTAGTTAGATTAGAAGAAGAAGTAGTAATAGTAGTACACATAGTATTAGAATTAATAGTAGTAGAAGTAGGAGTAGTAGTAGTAGACAGTGATGATGTTGAAGAACAAAGAGGGACTGAGACAGAAAGCAAAATGTTGTTGGTTGTACACAGAGAGAAATAGAGACATAAGGAGAGAGAGAATAGAAGCAGGGAGAGAGAGAGTGAGACAGAGAGACAGGGAGACAGACAGACAGAGAGACGGACAGAGAGAGAGAGAAAGAGAGAGACTTAACAAATCTTGAGGAAGCACATTCCTTATGTAATATGTAAACACTTGCAATCTTACTTCTATTTGTTCTCATTTCCTCTTCAAGGTTCCTTCTCTTTCTCAGTGTTGTCTGGAAAGGTGATGTTTTATGATGTGGCTTACATCACAGAAGACAGCACAATCAGGTAGGCTAATTGCTAATCACTACCTTTAACCCTAATGAGGCCGGGTATTTGAGATCTTTCTAGTACGGGGGCAGGGGCATTATGGCCCCCCTTAAGATCTCGACCCTAAAACGGCCAATCGCTGCGAAAATTTGTATGCATGTCACAGGCGCGGATCCAGGATTTCTTAGGGGAGGGGGCCCAACTTTCTTCATTTTTGTTTGCTCCCGAAAATTGGAAAATCGCGCCGGCCGAAAAGTCGCTCAGTGGGGGGGGGGGGGGGGGGGGGGGTAGTGAGCGCATGTCAGGTGAAGTGTATAGAATAATAATGGTAAATTGAATTTTTTGAAAAATCTACTCATTTGCATGTTTATGGTAATTTATGCAAATAAGGTCATCAAATTCACATTTTACCCATAAATCATATATTCTTCATATTTAAGCATTCTTTTTCACTACATCTATTCGTTAGACCATTTGGAATAATAATACAACGAACAAATTTGGAAGAGCTAGGGCATTCCTTATGTTATCTCTTGTTTTGATAATTTCTTATGTATTTCATTGATTTGTTAACTTATGTAATTTATTGTTTTGTTGTTTTATTTTATTTCTAACTACAATTCAACTACTTTGACCCCCCCCCCCCCCAAACAAACACCTAAGCTTTAAACAAGGCCAAAACAATCAATGTTTTGAGGCCAAAACAATCAATGTTTTGTCTCTTTTTGGAAAAATGATATTTCCATATGTTTTGTACACAAATCACGCGATACAAGCGATTTTCGGGCTGACATGCAAAGACTAAAGGTCACGTGACTTCGTAACTGTACGTCCGATTTTCAAATAAATTATTTTAAAAGATGCGCAAGACTCGAAACTAAAAAATAATCGAACGGGGGGGGGGGGGGGGGGGCATTATCCGTATGCATCCCTGAACAATCAGAAATGTCGCGGGTTAAGGTTAAGGAGACCCCCCCCCCCCACCCCCACGAGATTTTGCTCTGGTAACAATTGCGTTTGACTTTGTCACTGAGATAGGACCATATCAGTCAAATAAATATTTAAAGGTAAAGACCAGTATTGGCAACGCCCCAATTTCAAAAAATGAAATGGAAGCTCTCATTACCAATCATGTGAAAGAATATGTTTTGACTAATACATGATGATAAAAAATTTGCCGGGAAACCGCCTACTAATTCATATATTTGGTAAATTTATTTCTCTCATGGTCTGGTGAGAGAGATAGGGTAGTCCCATATACATCTTTCTGTGTATAGTGCTTGTAACTTTACGAAGAATGGGCCAAATTTCTTATCATTTTGATGATTCCAGAACCTTGCAGATGCTAGATGCTAGATGATCAACCTTTTCTGATCGATTCCACAACGTTTCTTTCACAATGCAATCGCATGACCATTACTGGTCTTTACCTTTAATATATTCAGCAAAGAAAAAAATTAAACAACAGTAAGTTTGCAGTGAGTCACATGGATGCTGAGAATTTACCAATTCCATGTGACTTCGCATGAATGAATAGCATGATACAACGAAAATACTTTGGAGGTATACAAAGAAAAGAAACTGAAAACTATAATGTTGCATTATGTACATGTACATATGAATATATCTACCCCCCCCCCCCCAAAAAAAGGGAAAGAATAAAAAAGAAAAGATGTTGGTACAGTTTGTACATTTTTATGTAATATAATTGACCATGTAAAGTGTTGGCTAACAGGTATTGTGTGCATTATGTAGCCAGTCCATTAGATACTGTCTTCTAATCAGCATGCATTCAAGATTTGAGTGAAACTGGAAACTGAGAGTATATCTGTGCACAGGAAAAGGGGTGTAACCTTCTTAAGATGAACTCATGTTTCACAAGCCTGCATTGCACTGTACTAAGGCTGCGACGGGTAGTCGAATGCTCGAGTACCCGCACGGTTGACAACTACTCGGGTACGATTTCTCGTACCCGAATATTCGGCCGCAAAAAAAAAAAAAATTAAAAAAAAAAAATGTCCAGGCCCACGCTTACCCGTGCCAGGGAGAGCGGCAGCCGCTGGCATGGTACCGTCGGTAAAAATGTTTCCCAACTCAAGCACTGTCAAACTCACCTTTCAGAAACTGGGACCAAATGTCCAGATTTCTGTTTGGACTTGAAGGAAAATGGATTATTCTGCCATCTTTGGTTTTTAAAACAGCATTGTTTACTGTTATAGTTCTTATTAAATCGGCGCCTTCAACTGCAACTCAAAGTAAAATTGCATGCGTTTTGGGCGAGGGATCTGAGAAACTGCCGAGTGGTATGGTAGTGGCAAAAAAAGTCAAAAAAGAAAAAAAATTCAAAAAATCAAAAAAATCAAAAAAATTCAAAAAAATTCAAAAAAATTCAAAAAAATTATAAAAAAACATGGCGTCCGAATACTCGAGTATTCGCCTGTAAGCCTGAGAGTGTACTCGGGTACCTCATTACACTGTTGTGCACAGCCTTACACTGTACACAGACATTCAGACAGTATGCATTAAAAAACTCATTTTAAAACACTGTTTCTGCAACTTACATGAAATATATTGGAAATATCTGCTTGTGAATGGATATCTAATACCGTTGGAAAAAAACCCTCTCTTTTATATTAGAGTGATAGGTACATGTATACCGTAGTTGTTTTTAAATTAGATTCATTAGCCTCGTAAACACAAAACTGTACTGATCAATGACATTATCCATGCATTGACGCAATTACAAGGTCGGTTGGTAATTTCAAGCTTCATCAGGCATTCAAGTAATTTGACTGCTGTTTCTTTTCCCAGGTAGACTATATGTACATGTATTCATAAATGGGTGCCATCTGCAGAAATGCATATTTTCACGTTATTTGTTGTATCTAGTGTTGTAGTTAATTTTTTGTATGCATTGCCAAGTGTTTTTATAGAATATTGTATCAGAGAATGAATTTTTTAAATATTTTTTTAATAGTTATGGATTTTGAATGTTGAATGTTGAAAATATATGAAAATGTGTTTATTTTAATGTAATCTATCTGTGTATGTTTTTTATATGAACGTTTCTGCAAACTTTACAGACGTTACTTGCATGTACAGACTGTATATTCTTACATTTTATAACATTAAAAACTAGGTTGAATGGCCTTTAGTATGATACAGGTATTATATTCACGAGTCTGACTGTGACCTTGTTTGATTTTACAGTACACATTAAGTTCAATTTGTATTCAATTCAATTTGCTGTTGAATCTGATAAACAGTTTATAGGCTATCATTTAGGTGCACATTTCTTAATGCATAGCATGGCAGAGATGCCAACTGTTCCGTTTTTGCCGTATTTGTCCCGTTTTTTCACTATGAATACGGCAGTACGTTTTTTGTATGTTCTGTTACGTTTTTTTAATTTTTTTAATTTTTTAATTTATTTTTTTTAAATATTTTTTTTAGTGGCGTTTTTCTTAATTTCTGATCATGGGCCTTGTGTCGTAAGTGTGTTATGCACCTACGTCTTCAAACGATGCACGCAGAATGGTGATACGGGCCCAAAACTGCGCACATTGCGAACAACCCACATGTAATGTATGCACGTCGCGCTCCGATCCGGGTATGTATACATGGTACTGCCGTTTTTTTTAAGCTGCTCGATTGGGCGATATGTTAAGGTGAGAGATTTTTTCAAAAATACTGTTTTTTGTTCCAAAATACTGTATTTTGCTCTTAAGAATACTTTTTTTTGTCGAAGAAGGTTGGCATCTCTGGCATGGATGCTCTTGGTCAGGTTTACATGTTTCTCGATGAAGAAAGAAAATCATCATCATTATTATCTATGAAGTTTTATACAGTAGCCTTAAAGCCCCTCTAAAGTGTTCGAAGCCTCAACAGTTTGATGGCAAAATGTCACGTAAATTGTATCATAATGTAGAAGAGGGTGTCATTTAATACACATTTCTGCAAGGATTTTCAAAACAAATGTTTGAAGTTGAATATTGATGAAATGTTACAAAATTAAGGATATCTGCCTGCAACAGAAAACCTAAATTATGTATTCTTTCATATATTTTTTTTTTCTTCAAATACATTTTTTTTTTTTTTTTTTTTTTTTTTTTGGGGGGGGGGGGGGGGAATCTTTGCAGAAGTGTGTCTTAAATGACACCCTTTTTCACATTATGATACAATAATTGAGTGAAATTTTGCCATCAAATTTTTGGCAAATTTGGGGCTTCCAACAGTTTAGAGGGGCTTTAACTTTCCATTACCCCTGCAGTATAATTGCTATGATGCTATCATCTGTTCATGTCTCTTTGTAGAGCTCAGCATGGTCTGTTGATATTCAGATGGTGGAGGCCGTATACACCTTTAGGGGGGCAGGAAGGTAAGGTCATTGTTGATATTTATAATTTTCTTCACATTTTTTGTTGTAAAGTGCTTGAATGAGCTTATAGATTTATATTTGTGATGAATATAAGTGATGTGCAGTTTTACATACGGATAGATATTTCTGTTTCCCTTGAATTGTGTTTCTCATTGAAACATGTCGTGAAGCAAGTAGCAACCTGTATATATTACAGACCACCTGCATAAAACACCTGTTTTCTTGTATCCCTTGAGTGGCCTTAATATACATGTTTCACTCTATTAATTCATTTAAAATTCAAAGTACAAACATATCTAGCCAACTGGTTTGTGATCTCTATTTTCAATCATTAAGATCTTCATATCTATAGGGGTGATAGAAACTCAGGAACTCTTTGATAAATAAAAGCACATTTCATGTAATATGCAATTCTGAATTAATTGAATACAATATTAAACCAAAGCCAATGTTATTGAATTGAATGCCTTTGAAAATATGGAACCCTGGATCAGGAGTGGATCCAGGATTTTGTAGTGTTGTATACAATTTGAATTGAAAATATATGACAAGAAAAAAAAGAAAATTTTAGTACTTCTTTTGGCTCTAGAGAAATTAGAGAGGAAGGGGCATGTCTTTATGTGTCATTAAATAAGGTATTGATGATGATTGGGTTTAAGGGGGGGGGGGGCAATGGGATGGTTCTGCCCTCCTATAACCTTGTTCAGATACATGTCTGTATTTCTGTATCTGTCTGTATCTTATAACACAAACCTCAGTGAATATGCTCAAGACCTTCATTGAGCGCAGTTACCATTCATTAACACATTAAAAAAAATACTGCTTTTTTTATTTGCGCCGGTTTACCACGTCACATCTGAACGAGCCTTTAATCTGCAGTGCTCTAAACATCATATTTGTTCTCATCTTTCCAGATACATCCCAATGCGAGACGAGGCTGACCGTATTCCTGAGTAGCTGTGAGGTGCACTTCTACAACAAGACATCCCTCTATGCCCAGCTAGAAAAGGCCTTTGGTCTGCCTCCAGAGATGACATCTCACAGAGAAACAGAAACCAGAGACAGTAATGCTGAGTAAGTTTTATTTTTAAAGTTCCAACTAAAGCCCACCACAAACTATATGATCTGACTGCAATTTGCTTTTGAAAAAAATTGAAAGACTATGAGATAAGAAATCGCATCATTTATAATCTTCCAGTTTGCGGTTCTTCATGGTCATGCAAACAGTAACAATGCAATTACTAGTTACTGTTGGTCTTTCTTTTGTTAAAAGTAAAAGCCATATCAGCTTCAGAGTACAGACAGTAATATTATTGGTCTGACATCACTATGATCTGCGATCAGGGCCTGTTGCACAAAAGTTACCATTAACTTTGCCATCAATGGTGAATACCATGGAAACTTTGATTTTGATTGGCTGTTGAGCCCTGTTACCATGGTAGTTGCCATTGTTGGCAAAGTTACCATCAATGGTAAGTTTTATGCAACGGGCCCCAGGCCTCTCTCTCATCCTTGAAGGCCGACAATACCCAACTATTGGGATTTTAATAATCATACAAACATTAGAAACCTCATTCAAGATGATTTTACTTGTTATAATTTAGATATTATGTGCTTTAATTGTTGACCTTTTGTCTGTAAATTTGTCTTTCTAGGAATGACGGAAGAAGTGAGTTGCAGAGAAGGCATGATGCTGCAGGGATTTCATGGAGAGACTTCTTTGGTGTCATCAAATTTGAAATCTCTGACGTAAGAAAAAAAACACTTTGAATTTCAAAATTCATTCCTCCAGCTAAGCCTTGAGAGTTAGCTTTGAGAATAAGAACCATCTATCTGTTATTTAGATATTGAGGTGGATGTTCATATTACATTGGTGTATACAAACACAGATACATTTTGAAAGGTACATATACAGTTAACAACTAGATTATTCATACTAAGCTTTGTAAATTTGTCCCAACATACATAATGTTTATTGAGAATATTAAAGCTTTCATCTAAAAGTACTCAACAAAGGCCCTACTTCAGCCTCATCAGTAGTTATACTGTTTCCTCTGAGGGCCTTGCAATCATATTATTACCACAGCTTTAGCACAGCTACCGTGATAAGGTGCATGAGCATTCAAGGTATTTCCTCCTACCGGCCAAACCGGGTACCCATTTACTACATCTGGATGGAGAGTGGCAAAGGTAGATTAATGTCTTGCCAAAGAATATTAGTGCAACAGTGGGACAAACCTTGAACCATGTGATTCACAGTCCAGCGATGTATCCACTAGACCACGACAGCTCTGTGAAGCCAAAGTACATGTACATTCAAACCTGCTTTAGTGACCACTTGTCTACATCAAGCACATTTTTTGTTTCCCTTGAAAATGGTTTCTCATTGAAACATGTACTAAAGGAACATGTCCACCTGTCTACAAAGACCACTTTTTGTGTTTCCCTTGAGTGGTCGCTGTAGATAGGTTTGACTGTATAATTAACTTGTTATCAAACATCTATCCTATATCGCAAATCACCTTCTTCTTCCCAGGGTCGTTTTGTGTTTGGCAACAAGCTGGTGCCCAGCGTTCTCATGCTGAACATTGAGGATTGTCACGGTATCTACACCACCCGAGAGCCTGAGTGTCGCTGGGATCAGTTCACACATGAGGTCAAATGCACGGCCGAGGGGTTAAGGGCCGTCCTAGCACCTAGCCCAAAGTATGACGGACCAGTGGATGAGTAAGTATGATCCGTTCACTTCAATATATTTCTCTAAGCGCCATGAGCACCGAAAGATGCACCTGTGCGCTATACAAGTAGCCACTTTTATTATTATTATTAATATATTTTGCCTCTTTTCAGGGTTAAACTTTAATTTAGGTCTGAGTCTGTTGATCTTTTTCTAAGCATTTGTTTCGTGAAAGTTATAGCAGGACCCCCTTGTGTGTTTTACAATACCCCTATGTAGAAGTTTATGTGGAGCTCTTGATGACGTCATAGAGGATTAATTAGTGTGATTAAAATGATGATGATGATAGTAGTAATAAGGAAGGTCATTTTTGATAATTTATTTTCCCCAGCCTATTTGTTATGCCTGTATCACAATTACTACATGTGCAGTCTGTAAGATTTAGTCTCCCATGTATTATTCTGCCTCTCTCTCTCTCTCTTCTCTCTCTCTCCTTCTCTCTCTCCTTCTCTCTCTCCTTCTCTCTCTCTCTCTCTCTCTCTCTCTCTCTCTCCTTCTCTCTCTCCTTTTCCCTCCCTCTCTCTCCTTTTCCCTCCCTCTCTCTCCTTCTTTCTCTTATTCAGGCCTCCAAGATACATGGGGGATGGCTTTGTCGTCATGCAGTCCAGCAAAGTTCAAATACATTACGTTCAAGATGAACCAGGTAATTGATAATAATAATGATATTGATAATAATATATTCATTTATATAGCGCTCACACATGTTTGGTTTTACAGCGCTTTACAAGGATGAAGATGGGAAAATCAGTTAATTAAATACGTCTTCAAGTGCTTCTTAAAATGTCTAGTGTGGGTGCTGTACTGATGTTCAGGGGCAGTTGATTCCAGAGGTGGGGTGTATATGGTTGAAAAGCATTGTCATCTGTTAATCTTAGTTAATAGGTAGTTAAACTCACTAGTGTTCCACACTCATTTACAGCATATATGTACTGTACTGTGATTGCAGCATTTTATTAGCTGTTATCTTTCACACACCACCAATGCAATGACATTAAGCACCATAAAAAGATTTAGTCAGTGATGTTTGAGATAATCTCTAATAAAAATGCTAAATTTACATAATAGGTAATTAAGATGTTTATTAACGGACCATTTAACTTGCTCAACTACAACTAACGATGGGTTATAGTCCAATTGTAATGTACTTGATATGTACTTGATGTGCAAATGGATGCTTGTGATTCAAAGTACATGTACCTTACAGTCCGATTCCCAGATAATACCTGAGAAAGCAAGTGCCAATAGGCAATTAGAAATTATTCGTTTGTTTGTCTGTTGGTAATCATGAAATTCTTTCCTAATATTTTCTCAAAAATTGTGTTGTAATGCTTCCCGATTAAGGATGCTGTTCTTTCAAATTTTGAAGAAAAAAGAAAAAGAAGTATATGTAGGGGATTCCCAGATAACATATTAGAAAGCAAGTGCCAATAGGCAATTAGAAAATATTTGTTTGTTTGTTTTCTGTTGATAATCATGAAATTCTTTTGTACTATTTTCTCAGAAATTGTGTTGTATTGATTCCTGATTAAGGTTTTGAAGAAAAAAGAAAAAGAAGTGTATGTAGTGGAATCAAATAATTAGAATTGATGCATGGTATTTTTTGACCATTTCATAATGTCCACTTTGTTCTATCAAGGCCTTGTACCAACCCCAGAGGAGCTGATGGAACAAGAGGACGATGACCAGCCATTCAAGCCACCGGTCTCGGTACTAGACATCACATGCCAGAAGAAGGGAACCCACTTCACATATGGACCATGGGCTGATAGACAAAGGTAACGATAGCCCCTTTCACACATGAATTTGGAACGTTTGCAATATTGTATACTCTATTTAATCCGTTCTTTGCCACCAAGTTAGTGAAAAATAATTGTAAGTTGCTTTGTAGTCTCATAAAAAAATCAATTTGTGACGAGTAGAAAGTCTTGCAGCTTATATTCCATTGAGTAATTGGTATAAATTGATTGTTGTTTGTTTGTTTTACCTGACTGCTATTAAAGAAAGCATGTTTATTCTTGCAAGTAAGCAACAAGGGGACCTACAGCCTTAAGTACTCTTCGAGGGACTTGGTAATGAGGATTAATGCCTTACCAAAGGGCACAAGCGTTAGTTTTTCTTAATCCATGCATTATAGGGGATGATTGGTCAGCTCGTTTTGTGTGATTATATCTAAATTTTGAGAAGATAAAAGGATGCATTGCTATCCATAACATTCTTTGAATTATCCCCTTGAATCTCTATTAGGTATAGTGTTGGGTCAAGGGGTAAAGTTAAGAATTGGGTTAGTCTAGGAAACTGACTTGGAGCAATTGTCACAGGAGCAAATGTTGTACAACCTCTATTAAGCAGTGTTCAGTTTCTGATCACAATTTTTTTCAGTGATCAGTTACCAAGATGAAACTAATCTTTAGAGTTTGATACAATATCTAGGGCCCGTTTCACAAAGCCTTTTTTCAATTACAATTGACAAAAATCAGTGACAAATCTGCTGATAACCAATCAGAAGCAAGGATTTCAGTAGCTTATAACAAAAACTATCATTTATCACTGATGGCAAGTTTTGTGAAACGCCCACCAGGAAATCAGTTTCATGCTATTTCATCCTACTTCTCATCATGTTTTCTTTGTCTGCAGGGAGTTTTTGATGAAGTTCTTCTACCCACAACAATACAACACACAGCCAGCCACCCCACCTGCAGTCCCGGGTGATAAGAGACAGTTTGAGAAACTAGACATCACCTTGAACATCGTCGAGGAAGCTACCATAGACATTCTCTTCACCAAGAACAAGGTTTGTAACTTGACTTTTATATGTAATATTTAGGATTCTTTTAACAGGGTTATTTAATCTTGCAGAGAAAGGATTTAATTCAGAATGGGCTAAGTAGGCACTGTGCAATGATTAGGTTTCAAGATATAAAGTGCCGGCTTCCCACTGTTCCTTTAAATACCCTTAAACTTTATATCATGTAGAATTTCATGTCTTTAAATTGACACTATTACCCTGTAGTATCTATTTTCACAAACTTATCAAACAATCTTGAAAAAAATGGATGTTGACAATTTAGTATTCAATGAAATTTACACTTAAAAAGTTGCAATCAAGTTGCAAGTTTTCGCATTCACAAATTAACACATTCACCTGTTGGCATAAATGATGTTTTTTATGTGTTTGTACTGCAGGAGACCAACGCTTTCCACATTGACATGAAGCGTGGGTCGTACATTGAGATCAGCATACCACAGCTGGTGGGCATCGAGGGATACAACACCAAGATCGTTGGGCAGCTTCTCCTGTTGGATGCGGATACCAGTCTTCCTTACAGATCCTTCATCAAGAGTGAGACGTTAGAGGTAAGACTCCTACACCTGTCTCATTTTGACCCCTGGGGGCTGTTTCACAAAGATCCTAAGTCAAATTTAAGTCTAAGTAAGACTTAAAAATTATTAAGAGCCCTTTGTTGCCTTTAAATTATTAATTTCCAAAAGCAATAATTGAAGTGGTTTAGACTTTTCATAAATTCCACATTAAGAATCATGAAATATCCTTGATAATAGAAAATATGAATGACTTGATTCAAAATTGTATGCCTTTTGAATTAAGTTTTACAAAATATTTTCAATGATGCTAACGGCTTTCCATAATTGTTAAGTCCAACTTAGAGATAAGTTCAACTTAGGATCTTTGTGAAACACCCCCCATATGTGCTATCAAGTTTTTGGGCAATGGTCATCAATGAGTTTACATGAGTTTAATACTTTGTTTCAAACTTGTAATTTCAAAATATCTACAGGAAAAGAGTTAGTGAGATATACTTTAAATTTCCCAATTTTAACCCATTATGTGCTACAAAGTTTTTTGACAAGTGGCATAAATGAATTTTTAAAAAGTTTAATACTTTGTTTCAATAGGAATTAATTCTTGCCAGGTACCATTTACCTCACTTTAGCAGTGTGGCAAATGTAGATTAAGGTCTTGCCAAAGGACATTAGTGATATGGCAGAGACTCTAAGCCCCTAACTTACAATCCATAGTCCGGTGACCCAACCACTAGACTCTCTATATCTTCATTCTGCTTTTACAAAATCTTTGTTGAAAAATAATTTAAAAAGAAAAGAACAAAACATAGACGTCTTCATTTTGTTCATTTTTCATTTTTTTTACCTACTGAATTATCGTTTATAGATAATAATATATTAGAAAACCATGTATATCCCTCCAGAAATGGAGGCAAATGCTGAAAATGTGAAAATGATTATATTATTAGGAAATAAAGAAGACTAGAAATGGTTATTTTACAACAAAAAAACAAAAGAAATCTTCCTTCTGCTTTAGTTCAAGGTGGATGTTCACTACCCTCGTGCATGGAACCATCCTCAGAACTGGGAAGTATCTCTGACGTTCAGCAAAGCAAACTGGTTCTTCATCTATGCCCATAAGGTCTTTCTTGCAGGTAAATGTAGCTATTGAAACCTTGATTTAGATACTAGACAGGCTTTTGAATTGAATTGAATTGAATTAAATTAAATTAAATTGATTTATTGTCCATAAAAAAATGGAAATTCATTGTTCACTGGTACAGGTGTGTTACAAACAATGTACACAATTATACAGATTATAAAACATAATAACAACATAACATCAAAGGCGTTACATCCAACAATACAATATGATTACTTGCCTAGGAATGGAGGAAAGCAATAAAATAATACAGTGTCTACAATACTTGCCCTCGTTTTCCCCTACTCTTGTTAATGTGAATCGAACCCAAGCTGAAAAGATATGTCACAGAGGAAGAAAAAAAGTAATACATGTTTATGTAAAATTGAATCTAATATTTCTGGGGTTTTTCTCCTCCGTGATATTTCCAAACAGCATCATTTATATTGTATATATTTACAAGATTATGCACATTTCTATTTATTTGAGTATGACTTCATTTATCAGGAGGGGCTTCTACAATTAAGCTGGAAGGGAAGTAGAAACATGTGTATATATATAATGATGTGGAAATAAAATGTACTCTATAGAATGATAACAACTTGTACATGAAACTCATGAACATGGTTTAAATCACAATTTGTTCAAACTTGTCAATTCATGAACTTTGTATGAAATTGACGTCTCATATTTGATATACATTGTATCTTCCAGATTTGATGTCTGATTGGTCGAGCAAAGGCAGACAGGATCTGTTCAACTTTGTACCTTACACAGTGCGACTTAACATCACCCTACATCAGTTTGAACTTATGCTACCAGTCAATGAGTACAACTGGGTGGATTGCTCACATCATGAAGAAAATGGTAAGTCAATGATCTCATTGGAAAAAAGGTTGATAGTCACTTCGCACATATCTCTTTTAATGTGTCATCTGATATTGAAAAGGTAATGGGAGTTGAAATTGTTGAATATGGTAGCATATTGTCCTTATAGCAAAAATAATTGTACTTTTTCAAATATTAGTTTTAATTCACAATTTATATTGATTCCAGTGTTAATACCTGAAAGTAGCCCACAGTTATTAAGGCTACAGCTCTACAGTCTACATCTTGTTTTCCGATGTTTGTATTGATTGTTTAAATCAGTAGAGTGGCATGTCACTATGAACATGACGGACAAAGAAAGAGGACAAAATATACAGTTCCTCATTTTACCCTCAACAATTGCTATATAGTAGACAAAGGAACATCCCTTCACTACTAGTATGTCAAAAATGTGTAGAACAGGTGAATATGCATGTGACACCTGTTCTACACATTTTTTACATAATAGCAGTGAAGGGATGTTCCTTTGTCTACCAAAGCAATTGTTGAGGGTAGAATGAGGAACTGTATATTTTGTCCTCTTTCTTTGTCTGCTATGTTCATAGTGTGTAGATGGGTAATAAGACAGCAGAAAATATTTTTAATTTGGAAACTTATCAGTAGCCGTGATTTAATTGATATGTCAGTCCTCAAACAGATATATTATCTTTTCACTAGTATGCATTGGGCTTGTCGGTGAGCAGCTGGAGATGTCCATCGTCCTACAGTTTGCAGACTACCTTCCACAGACAGTACCCATCAGAATTCTCATTAAGGTAATGCGTGTGTGTGTGTGTGTGTGTGTGTATCAGGTTTTTACAGACGTGTATCAATCAGATATGATTATTTACGTCTGGGGACCGACCTTTAAGCGTCACCATCCGAAAGACGTGACTCAGTTTCGAACCTGCGTCCTCGGCTGAATCAGTTTGTAACTTCCACTGTTAGCTGGATTACAGGCGGCACGCCACAACGCCTAGTTAAATAATAAAACTATACTTCATAGTCTGTGTATCAAGTCAAAAGTATGGATTATTATGAAATGACATTGACATTGAAACATAATAACCTGTAATTAGCATGTATTCAACACCCTCAAAAATTCACTGACACTTCCATGTTCAGCTCTTTGAATCGGTGTATAACAGTTTTACTCCATTTCTTTGACAGGCCGATGCGGTGTCAGGATACCTGTTCCTCCCAGACTGCTACACTAGCCAACACCTCTTCACTGCTCTGGACAAATCAGCCAAGGCATCCTGCAGCTACCTGGAGAACAAGAAGAGTATGGGGCTAGATCGACATTATTGGAGGCACAATACCGATCAGTGAGTATCGGGGTGGAGCTGTATCTTTACAGACACCATATTGATGGTTCTGTTCACATTTTTGTTCTCACGGCTAAGTTCAGCCTAATGATAAACATGAGACACATCAAGATCAAGTCATCATGTTTATTCATAGATCAATTAGAATATGATTTGAGATGTCACTATTACATTATTGTAGCTTTATACATACATTTGTTAGGCATTTGTTATCATATCTTTTTCCACAAGTAGCGAAATCTGTTAATTGGTGAATTTTTGCCTGCTTATTCTGCAACATCATTTAGACCGTCATCTAAGTCATAACGGTTGATGTATACGTCATGATGATCCAACAGTTGCTCTGGCGATAATTGCTCCAGGCTTTGTTTTAAGTATAGGGTTAGGGCTAGGATTAGGTATTTTGGATTGAGGGTTAAAGATTGGGAAATGATTACTGTAGGAAATTGACTGCAGAACAATTGCCACGGGAGCATCTATGTACAATCGTTCATGATATCATTATTAATATAGAGTTGCACAATATATAACTTTGCGATGTCAAGGTTTTACCTATTTTCCTTTTCATTCACGTGTCCAGCCCCAACTGGATCGAGTGCGCCTGCGTACCTGTGGTAGCCCTTTGCATCATGTACAACTACCACCCCTCCCCGCTGGATGAGGATGTCCCCAGGATCGTGGTCAAGCAGGGTCCTAGGGGCAAGCAGCACTGGTCATCGGTGCCTCCACAGACCAGCTACGGGGGCTGGAGGAGGGGAGAGTCCATGGTCGATCCTGGATCCCTGTCGGCTGATAGTCTTCAGCTGGAGGTGGACATTGGTCCCCTGCTCGTCATGACCTATGGTCCGCTCATCAAGATGATACCATCACTCAAGGTACAAAAAAAAATCTTTATAGTAAATCTTTTTCTTTTCTTTCTTCATGATTTCATGCAACTTTCGATTTTCAATTCAATTCAATTCTATTTAAAATGATTTATTAAAATACTTTCATTGCGGCAAAGCGGAATTGCAAAAATTTACCATAACACAGTGACAATTGAAGGTAAAACATGAAAACATCATAATCAAACTAGTATTCATTGATAAAAAATACAATCAGGATGGATGAAACAGAAAAGAAATGGGAAAAAGAGAGAGAGAGAGAAAAAAAAGGAAGAGAGAAAGAGAGAGGAGGGGATTTATTATTGTTATTTTTACTTGAATGTATATATGAAATGTGATTTTCAGTAATATATAAATCATATAAATGTCAGATGTACCCTAGGGAAATCTTATTGTTTATTTGTGCAGTCATTTATGAAGCTGCTTGTAGAAAGCAAGAGTCTATTTCTCATCCTTTGTCTTTACTTGATGATTCCTTCTAGAATAAATGTTAAATTATCCTATTCCTCTAACCGGTGTTCCAGGGTGCTTGGTGAAATTGCAAAGGAAAATTTCTTGAGTTGATCCAGGACATGGTGGATTTCATAGGGGTGTTTCACAAAGATCCTAAGTTGAACTTATCTCTAAGTTAGACTTAACAATTATGGAAAGCCGTTGGCATCTATACAAATATTTTATAAAAGCTATTTTAAAAGGCATAAAATGTTGATTTAAATCATTAATATCTTCTATTACCTAGAGGGATTTCATGTTCTTGATGTGGAATTTATAAAAAGTCTAAAATACTTTAATTTTCACTTTTGAATATATTTTATTTAAGGCTTCAAATGGCTCTCCATAATATTTAAGTCCAACTTAGAGTAAAGTTCAACTTAGGATCTTTGTGAAACACCCCCCATATCTCCACTGCCTGCAGAGGAGAGAGACAAGAACGTTCTCACACTTTTGCTTGACTATAACTTCCTTAAAGTCACTACATATTCTCTTCTTTCAAAATAAAAGGAGGACTTTCTTGGGCTGAACCAGGACATGGTGGACTTCATGTCTCCACTGAATCGGAAGGCGAGAGACAAGAAGGAAGAGCCCACCAAGTATGCCGACAGCAGAGTCCTCAACCCGATGGCTCTAAGACCTTTCAACATCACAGTCTCGCTTAACATTGATGGTATCAAGGGCTTTCTTCCTAAGGTGAGTATGTCTTACAATAGAAACAGTTCAACCTTACAGTTTGTTAACCAATTGACTACTGAACTCTCTATTTCCCATAGGTATAATACAGGGACCGCTCGGTTCCAGTAAGCAATGGGTTAACTGTTATTGATGGACGAGGATGAGGGTAGTGGCACCCATGGGGGTGTTTCACAAAGCCTTTTTTCAATGACAAATGACAAAAATCAGTGACAAATCTGCTGATAACCAATCAGGAGCAAGGATTTCAGTAGCTTATAACAAAAACTGTCATTTGTCACTGATTAAAAGTTTTGTAAAACACTCCTGACGACAGATAGTCAACCTGTTCGAAACGTCGAGCCACTCATCCTCTCCAAGCGCTATAGTTCTCCTTAGAACTATATGCTGAGAAAGATAACAAACAGTCCTTTTCAGGACTACCACACCCCCAAGAAAGATTACTGAGTCAGAGTCCTTTTCAGGACTCCTCAACCCCCTCTCTCTCTCTCTCTCACATGGTGCACCCGCAAATCTACTGTATACCCCTATATCTCTAGAGGAGTTACACACCATAGAAACATCCTTTATTAGGATGTTTAACTAATATTTTCTTATGAAGTTGATAGAAATGTTGTTAACCCTTGGTGTTTGTCCATATACAAGTCATTTCCTAAATTACCAGTCCCTGTGTATAGAGAAATTGTTTTTAATCTTCTGATGTTGAGCCTCTGGAGATCATATTCAGTTTCAAGAGTCATGAAGGGTTCCTTATGGTATAACAAATTCATTCATGTTCTACATGTTTATAATTATGTTACAAGTTGCATCGGGAGCCCTGAATTGGGCTATATTTCTATCAATATTTATATCAAGGTTCACATTATTGACCATAAATATCTTGAAGGATCGTGGGTTCCAAAGGTTGAACCACAGGCCTGATAATTACCAGATTTTTTTTCTTCCCAATTTTCCCCCGATTTTCCTAATTTTCCCCTATTTTTCCCCAATTTTCCTACTCAAAAGGCAAGGAATGTCGTTAGATGCCATTGGGGGAGTGGTTGAGGAAAGTGCTCACTATCACCCCTGGAACCACTGACTTACATAACTTGTATTAGTCCCACAACATACATACATTAACATGTTAAGTATTCCCTATTAGGTTATGACCTTTACTCACTTTGTCATGTATTGAACAGTACTGCAGCAAGGCTGACGTTGGTTGCGCAACCCTCGTGATGGAACAGCTGTGCTTTGAGATGTGCAGGGAATTCACACAAACCAAGCTTCAGCTTCTCTTATCTCCCATTCTCCTCATGGTACCAAACTCACCTTCCCAGGTAATGTCACATCTGTATTGTCTCCCGTCTCTTAGTGTTAAAAATTCTGTAAATACCAGAAATTGCTTCATCTTTCACAAATTGTTGATGTCATCCATTTCCACAGGCATAAGTTTTCGCAAATTAAAAAAACTTCAGTGTATTATTCAATCATTTTTGCTGTATGACACTTTTGTGAACTTGAAACCCTTGTGACACTTGCAAAGTTCTATGGATGTGAAAGTTTTTTAATATAAAGTATGTGTTCTAGAAGATGTATGAAAGATCATTATTCCTTGCAATTTGAATTTAACATGACAGTGAAAGTCTAGCTTGAGACTTCAAATGTATGTTATGATTAAATAAACCAGTATCTAATAGTTAGATTTCAGAGTATTGGCCCAGATTTCTATTATCATCTTGTATTAAAGGTATAGACCAGTTCTGGTCATGCGATTGCATTGTGAAAGAAATGTTTTGGAATCGATCAGAAAAGGTTGATCATCTAGCATATAAGTATTGGTGTGTACTGCAAGGTTCTGGAATCATCAAAATGATAAGAAATTTGGCCCAGTCTTGGTAAAGTTACAAGCACTGCACACAGGAAGATGTATATGGGACTATGTGATATCTATCCAGGCCGGATCGAAATGATAATTTACAAAATATATCAATTAGTAGGCGGTTTCCCGGCAAAATTTGTATATAGTCAAAACATATTCTTTTACATAATTGGTAATAAGATGGAATGGAATGGTGGTGGTTATTTTACCTGACTGCTAAGAAAGCATAAATGCTTGTTAGTAAGCAACCAGACGGCCGACGGCTTTAGGTCCTCTCCGAGGGACCTGGTAATGAGGATTAATGCCTTACCAAAGGGCACTAGCGCATCGCCTTGGTTTCGAACCCGGGTCACCGGATTACGAGACCACTGCTCTACCGACTGAGCTATTGCGCCTCCTCAAAGAGCTTCTGTTTCATTTTTTTTAGAGGGGGGCCATTCCAAAACTGGTCTATACATTTAATTTTACTCTTTTTCAGGACGCCATTCCACCATCCAACCAACCAGAGCGTGGCCAGATGGCCCTGTCTGGTCTGCAGCTTCGGTGCCATGCCATGTTCTCCAGAGCGGGTATTCCCCCTGATAGTGAGACAGTGGAGTATGCCTGGTTGATAGATCTACAGATGGGAGCATTGAGTGGACAACTGACCGTGGCTCAGGTTAGTTGTTATCACATGCTCAAAGAGGGGACTCCCCCAGAGATATCATATGATGGTGGAGGGGATTTCCCTTAATGGTGAGACATTGGAGTATGTATGATTGATAGACCTTCAAATGGGAGCATTGAGTGGATGACTCACCGTGCCTTTGGTAAAAATCTGTTTTAATGGAGAAGATATGCATGTAGAAAGTTACATTTAATAGATTGCAGACAAATGTTGATTTAAATTTGCAATTTGCTCAGGTAAGTTGTTATCGCATGATCTAGGAGGAGACTCCCCCAGAGTTATCATATGATGGAGGAGGGGATTTCCCTTGATGGACCGTTGATAGACCTTCAAATGGGAGCATTGAGTGGATGACTCACCGTGCCTTTGGTAAAAATCTGTTTTAATGGAGAAGATATGCATGTAGAAAGTTACATTTAATAGATTGCAGAAGAATGTTGATTTAAATTTGCAATGAATGTACAGTGGTATATGCCTGACATGCAAATGAGCTAAATTGTCTTTCCTATAAAGAAGGGTTGATTCTAATAAATCACAAGTCTTCCAAACGATTACAAACGTACAATCACTTATCTCTTTCAATTTGGATCTCTTGTGGCTTGCATCAAAGTTATTTGTTGTGAAATACATGTATCATAGACCAAATTTGCAAATTTCCCCTCAAACCATCATGTTTTACAGAAATCTCTCTCCACTAATTATATTTGCAGCTTCTTGCCATAGCCGAATCCCTCAGTCTTACTATCCCCCTCATCATCGACCCTGTCGACAACCTCGCCAAACCTGCTCGACCTCAGATGTGTGTTCACATGGTGGACTCAGAGCGGTGTGCGGCCAGGGAGGGGGGAATCTACCCCTCCCCTTGCTCCTCAGAAGATGACCTCAAGTATAGGGTTGTGAGGGTCGCTGTCAACGCTGTGCAACTCCAACTGGTAGAGAACACCACTGCTTTAGAAATTAAGGTATATTTCCTTGTGCCATTTCTTCTTTAGTCAGTCAATCCTTCTGCATTAGAATTTACTTGTAAGAATGAAGTACATGTGCATGTATTTGCAGTGAACTATTGGTTCTGCCTCAAATTTTGAAATGTTATAATACCTGAAGCATGCTGTGGTTAAAAAGATATTGAGTGTTATTTCATTTGACATGATGTTCAACTTCTCAAGATAAATTTGTCTTATACAGCACATGCTGTTTTTTAATAGAAAATCTGAAAACTGAAGTTCTTTTTATTCCTCCAAATGTTTTTCATAAGACTACTGTCATCTTTCAATTTTCAGGTAAATCAGATTCGCCTAGCTACGTGCAATCTCCACAGTGAAACAGTAGGAAGCGGGCTGACTGCACTGGTCAATCACATAGACATTCATCAGTACTTGCTCCAATCAGATCACCCCTCCTATGGAAGTTCATCCAAGCGTCCTCTACGCTCCGAACCTCTCCAGAACTGGCTTGAAGTTGGGGCCATCAACCTTGGACCAGTTTGCGTGGACTGTGTCGGATTCCTCCAGGAGGTGTCTGACTATCGTATGCAGCATTACTTCCTGATGATGCATGATGAGAAGACAAAGAGGCTGTGGTTTTTATGGCCTCCAGACAGCTTAGATAGGGTGTACCCATCGTCGGTTAAGTGTGGTTGCCAGGGTGGTTGTGCGTTTTTCTCAGACAAGCCATACGGGACACACTTCTTCAAGGTCGGGAACGGAACACATTCCCAGAGGAGTTCTTGGAATGATGAGTTCCAGCAGAAGGAGAGCGATTATGGCAGGAGTCTCCTTCAAGAAGGAAAATGGGTGTTCTCTGTCTGTGACCGCACTCCTGCAGACTCGCCCACAAAAGCTTTCAAGTTTACTCCAGGATGGGTAGGGCTAGCCAGTCCCACATCCCCAGGTGATCAATATTGGCCGACTGAAGAGAAGAATGGAGAAGAATCTGAAGAGCCTGTGGAAGCCAAGAAGGAGAAGTCGCAGAGCGAGTCTAGCCAGCAGTCCTCAACCGGAGGCATCCCGAGAAGAGAATCTCAAAGGTCACAGCAATCTCATGTGTCTCAACAGTCAGACAGTGCTGGTAGTGCTGTCCGAAGCAGTATCTGCTCAGAACCAACCTCGCATCAGCATTGCGATTCCTCCAGTACTATCAGCTCGATCACAGCTGCAGTAGACGCACCACTCGTGGGCAGTTCTCACAGTCTTCCTGTAGATTCGCAGCAGCAACAGCCGGGAGTTCCTCCTCCTCCCAAAAACTACAGTACAGATACCATGTCAAAAGCTGGCAGAGCCATGCACTTTGAACAGTATCCTCAAGGACCAGACAGGACACGAGCCAGCTCTATTGACTCTCCCACCAGTGGTGCTGACAGTGAGTACTTCTCTGCAGGAGAAGATAGTACTTTGGCAGCTGCCATTCGCACCAGTAACTCTTCAACCAGCATTCCATCAACTGTCCATCCTCCCACCGACTCTGGTTCCTCTCTCTCAGAGTTCAAAGTTCAGTCCACCATTTCCAGCTCCGATCATCACAGTCCAGAGCAGATGGACTCTGCTACCTCCACCGAGTCCTTTGTCTCAGCGGCATCATCTGAAGACACTCTGATCAGAATGCGAGATGAGAAGGATGGGACGGTGAAGCGCAAGGATCTAGAGAACCATTCTCCGTACTCTCCCTACCTGACGAGAGTCACCAGCCACCGATGGTCGGTGCCTCTCAGCCTGGAGAGCTGGAAGCAGTATGTGAACTTTGACCCGGCGGACATGACACCTTCCAGCTCGATGTACCAGGCATCCATACAGATGATGGGGTTCGTGAAGCAACAGCAGGGTGTGGGTCCAGAGATCATCACAGCAGTAGACTCTGATATCACTTCATCAGACAGTGAAGATGTCAGTGACCATTCCAGTGTACGGCATGCGAGTGATCACAGGGATGCAAGCCTGCAGGATCTGCACGAAAGACTCTTTGCTGCAGAAACTTCACATACAACTAGTAAGTTCAGTTTTTACTCTGTATAGTGTTAATGTAGCACCTAGTAATGAGGCTCTTGACTAGGGCTTACAATGAGTATAACGAGTATAACGAGTATCTACACATAAAGCCAGTCTAAAATTGGGAATCAACTACCGGTACTGATTTTTAGAGCAAAAAAATAAAGGATAAAAAACAATCCCATTAGAAAATAATGTATAAAGAGATGCTTCATGTTTGGTTTATATAGCAATCTCATCCTTATGGGGCCCTGAGGGGACTCTCTCTGTGTACAAGCATATTTCATTGATACCCATGCGATTTTGAACAGACAATCTTATCAGTCTTTCTTTTTTTTACCTATATTGCAGCATCAGCCATCAAGTTAGAGCCATCATCAGGAACATCAGTCTTTGCTGAGATCCAGGGACCTGTCAATGTGCTTATGACTCCTCTGCTTCTTGTCGCTATCAACAGGTAGGCATATCATCAATGGTGCTGTTGTTGACAGGCCTTTTGTGTAGATTTACTGTCAACAGCAGAAGAAAATTGAAAACATGTTTTCATTTTTTGCCAAATATGAACCTAACATTGAGACTTCGTCCTTCACCACTTATACTTTGCACCTTCCCAGGTATTCTTGAATCAAAATGGATCCATCAACAAAATGAGTGTTCGCTGTGGAATCTTGATATGTAAGAAGACGATGCATTCCCAATGGGCAATTTTACAGTGTGCTGAGTCAAGGAAAGTTAAAATAATTTGGCAGATGACATATTTTGATGACACATTAGGATTATTCAATAACGCATTGGCTCTGCTTTTTGTGTTCAAAATAAAACTTTCATTTTCCTGTTCTGTTCATATCAAATGTTTGTGAAATATTAAAAGATGTTTATGAAATATGAAAATGATTAAGTGAAATTAACATTTTTCTCTACAAAGGTATGTGGATGCTGCCAAAGCCATCACCACCAGCCAGCATCCTGCCACCCTCCTGTCCTCCCTCCACCACTCCTGCATCGCCGATGTGGAGTCCCTCTTCCTCCGTGGCCTTCTACCGGAGGGTGGAAGCAGCTCCAGTCTGTCCAGGCAGCAGCAGCAAGCCTCAGCTAACTTCAACAACAACGCAGATTCCGAGGAAAGAGAGGACGGCACTAAGACGGTCACCATGACGGTCAAACTACCCAAGGTCAGTCCCTACCTTTTAGAGTGGCAATTGGAAAAAGGATATTTTGACAATTCAAAGCCTACAGACTGTAGTAATGATTGATGAAAAATTAGTGAGATATGAGACAGTTGCAATATATAAATGTTGTTTAAAAATGTATATTTGTGTCGAAGCGAAGGTGACTTTTTTGTTTTATTGTTTTTCTAGGTCAATTCATGTGTCCTCTAGGACTTTAAGACAATGTTGATGCTTCTTATTTAGAATAAGGGCAAAGTATTTGATATGGTGTATGTATTGTACCTGTTAAAAGCTAAAGGGTAACAAATGATAACGTGGACCTAATATCCATGTTTTCTCATGATTTTCCTTGTGGAAACGTGACTTTCTTTATTTATGTCTTTTTTATTAGGTCAATTTGTGTGTTCTCCAAGTTCCCGAAGATGGTGTGGGTGTTCCCAGTCTGACCAGCAACAATGCTTCCTTGCTGATTGCTCAGCTTGGTTCCTCTGAAGCTAACCTTTGGATCAAACAGATTGACCGGAGCATCAAGGTCGAGAACCAGAACACTGCTGGGAAGAAAGCACCTCAAGACACCCAGGCGGCCGTAGCCATGGGCGCTTCGGAACAGAGCGACCCAACAGTCGTCACCCTGATCAAGTTCTTCAAGCTTCACGCCCAGCTCCGCAGGCTTGCCAAACCTGGAATCAAGACCATTGAGAGTCCTACGGCCATTCCAGAGCAGTACACTCAGGTGCAGTTCACCCTATCCTCCAAGGTTCCCCCCAATGTCAGTGCGGATGAAGCAGACTCCAGGTACTCTTCCCTCCCGAGGAAACGCAGGTTGTCCGTCCACATGCCAAAGTCCTGGATTATGGCAGAGAGCGGGATGGAGGAGATATCCATCAAGTGCGGTCGACAAGGGGGTGACATCCCCCTCCCCAAGATCAAGCTTGCGGGAGACAGCAAGAAGTCTGAGAAGAGAACAGACAAAAAGGACACAGGTTCTTCCGGCAAGAAGAGGACAGATTCATCTTCTTCCGCAAGGGAAGGCAGCGGGAAGCGGAAGAGGAGGGATCGATTCAGCTCTGGAGGCAGTAGCCTCGAGAAGCCATCTGATACCAAAGAAAGAGGCTTGGACTTTTGTATTCATATCAGTAGCTTCTGGTCTCACCTGCCCACCCCACCTCAACCAAAGAAGGAATCATTTATCCAAGGGTAAAGAGACATCTATGGCCTTTTTTCTGCTTTTTGGTTTAACTTATTCAAAATGCATAGGCCAGGGTCATCAGATTTTCTAAATTTGAAATTTGTTTGGCAAATTTTCGTTAGAATTCTTTTAACAATTGATCTAAGGAATTTATGTAGAATTTGAGTAATCATGGATTGAATATCACATTCCTATTTTTCTTTTAATGTACACAAACTTTGGACACCCCATCCATATATGTATGTTTACTATTAATTGTGAAATTACTAGTATGTAAACTTGTCAGCTCTTTAAAGAGAAGGTTGAGTTCTTGGAAGAGGTGAAAAATAATTTGTGAGCATTACTCATTCTTATTATGCAAGTGTGGAAGAACATCAGTTAAGACATGTTCCCTGAAAAGCATGGCTCTTCAAATGCCTTCATATTCTAAATATGCATGTAACATCGTAAAAATCGGGGGGCCGGCTTTTTACGCCACGTGTTCGTGTAGTCCCATATACATCTTTCTGTGCAAGTGTTTGTAATTTTACCAAGACTTGGCCAAATTTCTTATCATTTTGATGATTCCAGAACCTTGCAATACACACAAATTCTTATATGCTATATGATCAACCTTTTCTGGTCGGTTCCACACCGTTTCTTTCACAATGCAATCGCATTACCAGAACTCAACTTCATCTTTAATTATTTAATATGTGTAGAGAAATAGGCTTTGGTTTATAAAGAAGGACAAAGGAAAAATTAATGCTTTTATGTAAATGCATGCAGCCTGTGTTGAAAGGCAGATCATACAAACTGAAATTTGTCTACTTCCTCCAGACCCAGTATAACACTGTTTCATTGAGAACAGAGAAGGACAGAATGGTTTCTTTACAGCGGCTAAACCTACAAATGTACTCCTTCTTGAAGCAGGCTAAAACTTCAGATCTCTTGATGTATCATGAAATGACATCTGGCATCAATAAGTTGTCAGGCATAATCCGTCTTGGCGAATTTTGGGAGAAAAAAATTGACTCCACCTCCATCTCTTTCTTTCTGGTAGATCTGATACGAATCTGCTGACCACAGCCTCCCCGGCCCTGGATGAATGGCTGAGGGCAATGACAGGGCTGACGACATCCGTAGGAGACATCGTCGATGCCAGGCACTTCCGCAGCTGTGCACTAATGGCTTGCATCATGGCTGAGGCTCACGACAATCTGGAAAATCATCAACCACTGCCGAAGGCAAAGAAATGCTTATATTCCCATGTGTTATATTTTACACAATTCAATTAGATGTTCTTGTGCTTATGTAAATAGATGTATTACTGCAGTCAATGTTGTATTGAAAACAAGGGAAATGTAATATCAAACATGTACTTGTGTAGGGTAAACCTCAGTATCATCTTTATTCTGCTATTTACATGTAGTTTTTTGCTTGGAAGTAGATGTACTACATTGCAGAGGAAAAGCAGTGTGAATCACTATGTTTTAAGTCCTTTTCATTTTATTTCAATTGATCTTTTGTCATTCAAAATCCATACAAGAGTAGAGTCTGGTGTATGACAGGCTATTGACATTCACAGTAATTACTGTGTTTAAGATTATGTAATTGTCTGTATTCAAACTTTAAAACTGTTTTTATTTGTGATATAATTTACAGAAGAAGCAAACCAGATGGGCAGCCATTTCTGATGCCATGCTGCAGGATCTGTCTTGCCAGCTTATGGGCATCCTGTGGCGCTACCTTGCATCAGCTGACTGGCAGAAGATCGAGGAGATAGTCTCTGGAGAAGATTTACCTGCCCTGTCATCCTTGGAGAGTGGTACCAACACCCTGATCAGGCAATGGAAGGTCACACTTTCCCTGATCAACCCTCAGGTCAATGTGGCACGCTTCCCGCAGCAGGTGGCGGTCTACAAGTCCCCCGAGGAACGTGGACTCTTGATGGAAGATGAGATGTGGACGCCAAGGCAGATCAGCGAGGACCCAATGTCTGATGTGCCTCCTTCTGCTGGACATACTGGAGACAGCGAGCTGATGGATCCTTTGACAATGTCCCAGTATTCAGATCGGATTGGTGTTGGCCTTCAGAAGAGCATCTATGCGGAGTTCTCTGGGAGAGTTCAGCCACACCCTACTGATTGGCTTAGAGAGATGTCATCTTCTAATAGACAGAGGGACCAAAGTGGGGATTCTGCGACGCGCTATCGGTCCATGACAAATACCAGTAATGCTGGTTCGGCTTCAGGGGCTTCAGCCAAGAAGTGGAAGGGAGGCTACAAGACTTTGGACGAAGAGGACAAACATGATGCCTTCAGTCCAGCTTCAAGTATGTGCAGTGATGACATCGATGATAATCTGAACAAATCTAATCCACGGTTAATCGATGATGACATAGAATATGATGGAGGTGGTCCCGTTGGAAATTTAGACATTGATTTGGAGAGTGGCTCAGCTTACCGAGTCCCAGGCACCACTCCTGCGCCGAAAAGTCCTGTAGTCACTCCGACTGTCCAGCAGTTTGGTGATGCAGACACCCTTTTCAGACCACTCCTCACCAACCTTGGACTCCACAAGAAAAAGTCCTCTCAGCCGCTGGCCAAGTTGATTCAGTCGGTCGGTCAAGTGTCCTTCCAGTTCAAGCTGGATCAGTTCAGGGTTGTCATCACCAAGTCCAGTTCAAAGCACCTTCGCAGCGGCCGTGCCCCTCGATCTGCAGACACTCCTGCCTTCCTTTGTGAGAAGATCCACATCCGTGCCATGATGAGGGAGACCGCTCCTTCAGAGAAGAGTGAATCTCTGTTCAAAGCAACCAGTACTACATTCTTCAGTGGCAGCAGCAGCATTGAGATCTGCTGTGACATCCATGTGGGGTCCGTTGTCCAGGTCATCAACATGGCTATCTTGAGACTCCTAAGTCAAGTAAGTTTGCCAAATCTGTTTGGTACTTGTTACTCAAAATTCACTTCATTGCTCTGTCATATCAAGAGTTGCAATTGATCTGAATTGATCATAAAAAACAGTGTACAGACTTAAGGTTGATATCAATTTCTCCTTAAGTTATGATTCATTCACATCGATTACAACCCTTTGGGAAAAGGGGTCCTGTCAAGAAGGTTAAAGTTGATACTCTAAGACAATCCCAAATACTGAGATAATTACATAAATAGAAAGCTTTTAACCCCCATAATAACACCAAATGGTGTCCAAACGACAAAACAAGTTTAGAATAATGAATTTATTCGAGTAAACTCTACCAAAATATCTAAGTCTGAAACCCGGAAGTGCACGTAGAGTCGGGCCTCTATCCGTGACGTCACGAACGGGAGTCATGGGCTCAGTGAGAGTGAATGGCAGTGATATCCCTACGTAAATGCTATCCTGTCAGAGCTTAGATTTGTTGTTGTTAAGGAGTATATTTGATGGATTTTCTGTTTTCATTTGAATGAAGAATAACGAAGCAACATTTTCCAGTCGCTGATTTCTTTTTATATCCTCATATTCACCTATTTGGTAGAGATTTAAGACAAGTTTACTGCTTAGGAATTAAAGTTAAATCGTGCACTTATGAATAGGCGGATGCATTATATTGTCATCAGATGTACATGAGCAGTTTTGTAAAACGAATAGGTCTAGAACTATGATAGTACTTATCATAGATGTGTGTGACTGCCTCAAAAAAGGATACAGTACCAGTTAAACATTTTATGTTATAAAATATCAAACTTGAACGAGATCATGCAAGCGCGCTTCCTCTATAATATTTTGGCGAGTGATGCGGCTCTTGCATGAACGTTCGTGAAGCGAGCAAAATCGGGAGGTAAGACCAAGCCGCTGCTCTAGGCGCTGCTTGCTTGTGATGGAACGTACGTGCGCTAGTTATATGTTTATCGGCAATTGCAAGAGAATGAAAGCGACGTTGCCAGCTAAGAAAAACAACTAACAAAGACTTGCTCCTGACTACCGGTGTCAGAATTGGTAGATGAAGGATGTTCAGGGCTAAGGAAGGCGAAAGACATGGGGAAAAAGGAGGAAGAAACCATCGGGAGATCGCTGTAGTGTATGGTAATGAACTGTGCATGGGTACGGGTAGACCTACTGTTCACTCCGTGCCTGGGCCGATTTCAACACCAAAACAGAAATTACATGGTGAAAATATCGACTAATAGCACATCGTTGGCATGTATATGTCATAATTTTTAAAAGGGGAATTGATATTAATACTATGAAGTACTAGGGGAAGGTAAAGAATTGTACATAGAATTATGATTTATTAGACTTTTCAGCCTTTGAAACAAAAATATGCAGAAAATCTTATCACTCTGCACATGTTTGCTATGGAACATCCGGGTACGTGAATATACTCTCTCCCGGACGTGAGGTCATAAATAGTAGACCAGCGCCGTGACTGATTTTCTATGCAAAGAGAGGCGGATATTTTAGACATTTCAATTGAGGATTTCGAGTAGACAGAATTTTGTTGTGATATACTAAGTAATTGAAAAACTTAAAAATAACGTATACTTGCCGTAGGTAACAAATTAAGGGACATTTATTTGCTTAGAGTATCAACTTTAAAATGTTGCAATGAGCAGAGTTTACCATGTGCAGACAAAATTGTTTAAGAGCAAACGTACTACCTAATAAATGCAATAATCATACCAATTTCTTAATGTGCTAGGAATGTGATTTTATAATTCTGTATATGTCCGGATCGCAGGTAATTCAGATGGTGGAGAACTTCCAACATGCAAAGACGGATCTCAAACTCAAGCAATATGTATCAAGCATGCCCCAAGGTGAGGGAAGCATAGCAGACCTACGTGCCAGGGCCGCCAACAGCAGACACACTAGAAACCCTTCACGCCGAAGCAACAAGGTGTTCACACCGCCAAACATGGACACCCTCGGACGGGCGCGCCAGAGCTCTCAGCGCAGTCGGAACCTCAAGTTCAAGGAGCACGAGACAGCCAGTCTCTACTCTACCGCCGAATCGTTCGACTCGCATGCAGAGAGCGACAGCATTCCTAAATGCTGGCAGACCATGTACCACCTGATCAATCTTTATTCTGGTGTGAATGAACCCGTTAGTGTCGCCACGACCCATGTCTTTGTGAATCCACTCTTCAGTGCGAAAGGGAATGAGAGAAGTGGGGGTATGATGGAGGGAGTGCAAGACCTTGGACTTGGCATGCCACAAGATAGGTATATTATTTAACTTTATTTCAAAGTAAAATTGTTGTTTTATCAAAGGTACACTAATTAGAATTTCTTAAGTTGATGAAGTGTATATATACCTGTTGACTACTAAAATGGTGATTAGCAAAATAATCATAATATTCCTTTAAAATATGACTGATACATTCTAAGTACAAACTACACTGTACCAATCATCTAATTACCAATCATCAAAATTAGTACCCCCTTTTTTACTGATATACTTGTACTCCCCTGCACTCCTTTATTTCAGAAGGTTAGTTGTCCTAGAGGTTTATTGTCCTGAACGGAGACTTTTTGAGATGGAAGTTTTTTAGGGGGTTCGTATCGTGGGGTTGTTGTGCTGGGATATTTATCTTAGAAAGTAGTCATCTTTAGTTTGTCCTAAGGGGCAGTTGTCAGGACAAAAGTTTTTAAGAGTTTGCTGGTCCATGGGATAGTTCTGTGTTTTAGAATCAACATTTAGATTCAATTGAACCCTTTTCATTTTCACGTTGGTGTAACCAGCAGTACTGTGAACATGAATTTTAATTTTGAATTCGAGGGTTCAGTGACTCAAAGAAGTAACTCCATATTTTGCCAAAATGAGTATTTGTTAACAAAATGTTCAGAAAAATGTGGGCTTTCCAGGAAACACAAAGACTTAACTCCACCCAACACCCCATGGCTAGTGTAACATAGACTTAACTCCTGAATGCCCAAGTGTCACTGATCCCACAAATTTCTGTTTTAATAATAACCTGTCCTTACAGAGATGCCTTAGCCATGGGTGCCCTTGATGATCTAGACGGCACTGCTGAAGAGGCTATCCAGCCCACACCTGACATCGAGGGTCTGGAGGTCTCTCTCATCGGGACTATTCTTGTGGATGAGGTCTGTCTTCTGGCCCAGTTAGCTGGACTACATCTAGAGGCTGATACGACCTACATCACTGGCAGCTTCTCCCTCCAACAGACTTTGCCCATGCAAGGTATCTGTCATTTTAATGTTACAAGCACATTGAAATGTATTACTTTGATATGCCATATAGATGTTACATATTAATATTATTATACTATTATTGTTATTATCAATGTATATAGTAGGCTTGCGGTTGCACCATGTGAGAGGGAGGGAGGATTGGGAAGTCCTGAAAAAGGACTCTCAGTAATATTTCTTCTTGAGTGTGTGTAGTCCTGAAAAGGACTGTTGGTTATCTTTCTTAGCTTATAGTTCTAAGGAGAACTATAGCGCCGGTTGGAGAGGATAGGTGGCGGGAGTGGCTACCTGTAGGTTTTATATGTACATGTTGTTAATATGTTAAGGATACTTCAGTACTATTAATGAAGAACATTTTCCAATTGGAATTATTTGCAAATACATGTAGGTTATTTTGTGAGGAAATGCAGAAGGTTCCCAAGAAAGCTCTTGTCAGTAGTGAATATATGTTTATAAGTTTTATTCTATGAGAGAACATGAAACCTGTTGATTTTTGTTGGAAAAAATTAATAAACAAATTAATCTGATAAGGCCTAAACAAAACAAAAATGTTGTATCGCCCTTTGCGACCGACCCAAAAATCTTTAAAAAATAAAAAAAATTAACAATTTTTTAGAAAAAAAATGTATTAAAGCATTCAAAACTGAGAAATACCAGCCCAAAGAGGGATTTAAAAAAAAAAAGTGTTTTGGCACTTAAAGGGCAATGCAACATTATTTTTTTTTTTAGGCCTAATGCTTCCGAAACCACAATATTAATCTACCATCTGTGTTCATTGTACAGGCTATGTACCAGCTGCGTTGTGGAGGAAATTCCCCTCCATTGGAGCATCACTGCAGACAACGGCAGTCACGCTGGAACTATCAGAGAAGGCCAAGAAGGATTTCTAGTGAGTACTGTATATTAGTGGAGGGGTCTTACAAACCTGATTTAGTGACCACCTGTATACAAAGACCACCTGCCTTCAAAGACCACCTGTCTACAAAGACCACATTTTCTGTTTCCCTTGAAACTGGTTTCTCATTGAAACATGTACTAGTTAAAGGAACCTGTCTACGAGGACCACTTTTTGTGTTTCCCTAGGGCGGTCGCTATAGACAGGTTTGACTGTACATGATTTGTAACCATCTATTGAATGTACTTGATCGACCTCTCATAACAAAAATGAAGTAAAGGGTTACCTACTATGAATCCATATTTTAATATGTTTAAACCTGTTAAATACTGAATTCTCTCATTCCATAGGCTTAATACTGGGATCACCCGGTTCCAGTAGGAATGGGTCAACTGATATCTGACCGTTTTCCAGCTATAACCAGTGCACCATATCCCATTTTTGTGTGATAGAATAGTTAGTTTTTATGGTACTATCAGCATCGTTATCAGTACATTCTAGTCTATTATTGTCACTTTTTTTTTTCATCGTCAGTATTGTCATACACATCAAAACCATCACTGTATATCCCTCTACAGCACCATCGCCAGCTTGACCATCGACAAGCCTCAGTCCACCGTCTCTCTATCGGGTAGTCTTGACCATCAGAACCAGGTGTCTCTGGCCACCGGAGTGGACATGGTCAATCTGACCGTCCCTATGAACCTGTCCGTACTCAGCGCCGTGGTGTCACGGAGCAGCAAGAAACTGGCGCAGCGGATACAGCAGCTCAAACAGACCCAGAAGAGCTACAGGTCAGAATTGTTGGACAAACATAACAAAGCAAATCATTGTACACAAGTATAACTGATTTTATTCTTTGAAATACAGTCAAACCTGCTTTAGTGACCACCTGTCTACAAGGAAGACACTTTTTGTTTCCCTTTAAAATGATTTCTCATTGAAACATGTACTAAAGGAACCTGTCTAAAAAGGCCACCTGTCTACTAAGACCACTTTTTGTGTTTCCCTTGGGCGGTCGCTATAGACAGGTTTGACTGTACATGTATATGTCAGTCAATGTAATATTCATACCCCTAACTGTATGTTTACCATAAGTTACTCTTAATTGATGTCTCATGGAGATTGTTTGACAAATGCCTTGGCGACATTGGCTGTGGGATCAATTCTAGCACCAACTTTCCTTAGGCCGTAGACTAAACCCTTGACCTGACCATCATCCTAACCCTAAACCTTTAACCATCATCCTAACTTATTGAAACATTAGCTTTAGCCTTACATATTTTCAATAAAATAATGCCTGGAACAAATGTTGGTACACTTATTGACACTTGGAAATCTCTTAATCTATACCTAACATTATTATGCGTACATGTACCTCACACTCAAGATACATGCAAGTTTGTTGTACATCTCAATTTGCGATGTAATAATTTGGATTATTCTTATTATCATTAACTTTGATCAGATCAACCCAGGAAGAGGTTGTAATAGCTGCGGCGCCCTCTAAGCCCAGTCTGTCGGGAAGCAAGATGGACGAGACATGGCCACCGGGCAGGGCAGAGGCAAGATGGACGTTGAATGGGGTCACTAGGGTGAAGACAGTGGTTCTCCAAGCATCGGTTCTTCCACAGTTACAGGCGCAGTATACGGTAGGAAATATACTTTGTTGATGTTTCAAGATCTTTGAAAAAGATAAAAATGTTAAATGTACAAAAATGCACAAATTAGCTTCAACAATAAAGAGATTATAATTCATATAATTTTCTCAAGTTGGATTTAAGGAACCAGTAAGGCAAGTCTGGTGTAAAAATCAATTCTTTATAAAGTCAGTGAACATGATGAACACATTTTGAAGCATTATAATGATTATAATTTGTATAATATGCATATTAGCTTCCATCCAAGATAATTTCCAAATTCATGCATTCTCCTTCGTATTTCCATTTCCATTCTGTTTGATCCTGCAAGGATCTGCCTGTCCCTGGCAAAACACAAGATTATCTCCAATTTGATTTATGGTTTATTCTTCCTTTATTGACTCAGATTGATGGTACATCAGGGACTGCTTCATGGGGTGAAGAAGGAACATTTGCTGCAGACATCACAGAACATTCATTCAAGTTCATATCCACAGTAAGTTCCTTGCTATATATACACTAAAGTGTTTGGTAGGGTTCAGCTTCGGCAATTAGTTTGCGTGGCTGTATTTTGTCGCATGATTAAAGTTGATCTTTTTTACAATGGAGTTATTTTTAAGACAAGTGTGCACTTTGATGATTTATTTGCTACCATTGGCCTTGAGATGCAGAGGAGTATGCTGGCTTTAGCATTGTTATTTTCAGTAATGTTTTTGTAATGTTGCTCCATTATGTGTTATTCAAAAATTAATTTGTACAAGTTTAGAATGATTAGGGACACTGTTTCCCCACATAAAAAAAGCATGATCAATTCCCAACATAAAATTATTGCATAACCATTGTGATATTCAACAAGGTTTTGTGATATTTTCTTGATAACACAAGAATCTTTGATACATGTAGATCATTGACGATTCTCTCTCACTGAAAAGATCAGCCTTTCTGAACGACACATGGACATATCCCTCAAAATGAAATAAAACTATGATTATCTTATGTACTAGGTTCCTGCAGCAGAGTTTGGTGCCCCTGCCAAGATCACCTTCCCAGGAATCCATTTCAAAGGTCGCTACGGCCTGTACGACGCTCAGAATGAGAGCAGCTCGACCACCACCACCACGGCCAGCTCTAGACAGGGTAGCAACAATATCCTAGAGGCTGTGACGGAGATACAAGCCTTCCAGCACACCCTCTCACCCGATCTTGTCAATCATCTCATCACTGTTCAGAAAGTTATTCTCAAGGTATGATTATGGTGTCGTCAGCTTCCCCGCAGAGGGTCCTTAACCCTTGCAGTGCTGTAAGCAGTTTCAACTACCCATATACAGTATGTTGCACAGAGCACTTTCATATTTGGAGAAAGAAAAGTTTGATTTGTTATGTTTGAAACTCTGATAGGCTCTTGATTTTGAAGTTTGGTATCGTAGAACACTGTACTTGTACAGATGAACAATGAGGAAACGAACGGCAGGTATGATGAAAAGGGAGTTATGAATTAGTCTAATGGCCAGCCCTCTGTCTTTGCCTTTAAACCAACTCTGAAAAACGCCAATTTGTAAATGAGTCATGTCTTTCGGATTGCGATGTTCGAAAGGTTGGTCCCCATACAAAAGTAATCAGGTCCGTCTGAACTGTGTTTGTCATGACACAAACAGTATTTGTCTCATGAAATCTCAGTTGTGACATGTTGTTACATTTACTCAACAGTAATTGTTTGGGTCCAGTTTGGCTAATAATTATGCCTCCGTTTACGAAGTATCCGGAGGCATTATGTTTTCGGGTTGTCCGTCCGTCCGTACGTACGTCCGTCCGTACGTCCGTACGTCCCGTTCTTGTGATCGCGTTATCTGAAGAACCAGTTGATGGATTCCTGCCAAACTTTGGTCATGTATGTATCTTGCAAAGCCGATGAAGTGATTAGATTTTGGGGTCACGAGGTCAAAGGTCAAAGGTCACAGGGCTCATTATGTATGCAAAACAGCCCGTGATCACGTTATCTCAAGAACCGATTGATGGATTCCAGCCAAACTTTGGTCATGTATGTATCTTGCAGAGCCGATGAACTGATTAGATTTTGGGGTCACGAGGTCAAAGGTCAAAGGTCACAGGGCTCATTATGTATGCAAAAACAGCTCGTGATCGCGTTATCTCAAGAACCGATCGATAGATTCCTGCCAAACTTTGGTCGTGTATGTATCTTGCAGAGCCAATGAATTGATTAGATTTTGGGGTCACGAGGTCAAAGGTCACAGGGCTCATTATGTATGCAAAAACAGCTCGTGATCGCGTTATCTGAAGAACCGATTGATGGATTCCTGCCAAACTTAGATCATGTATGTATCGTGCAGAGCCAATGAACTGATTAGATTCTTGGGTCATGAGGTCAAAGGTCAAAGGTCACAGGGCTCATTATGTATGCAAAAATAGCTTGTGAATGCATTCTCATTAGAACTGACAGATGGATTACTAGTTAACTCAGGACATCTTGCAGAGCCAATGAACTGAGTAGATTTTAGGGTCATGAGGTCAAAGATCAAAGGGTCATTTATGTATAAGAAATTGCTTGTAATCATGATATTCTGAGAACCTGTTAATGGATTACAATTGAACTTGAATTTGAAAAATTTCTTCTGTTTTGGTCTGTAAAATTGCTCTTTGACGGAGGCATCATTTTCGACTGCGCGCAGACGAAGTTCCATCTAGTTTTTATTATTTGTTGGGTTTCTTTTTTAGCGATTGCTGGTTTAATGTTAATTTCCCACATTTTGAAGACAAAATGATAAACTGCTTTAATATCAAAGGAAGCCTAAGGATAAAACTTTTTATTTGAAAATTATTTTCCTCTCTAGGAATTGAACAACATGGTGAGAGGTATACAGCAGACTCACTGGCCCGTCTTAGAGTCATCCAAGACCAAGCTCCCACCATCCACTCCTACGGTAGAGAGACTTACATACAGCATGCAAGTCAGATTGGAGGTGAGATTATCCTTCTTCAGGTAGTCACTGAGGATTACTTTGGCCATACTGTAAGAAGAAGTAGGCCTACATGTATGTGGTATTCTTTTGTCATTCTATAATGAGAGATACTGTATAGAGGAGTAATTTATAGAAAGAGAAATGTTGAGAGAGAGAGAGAAAGAAAATGGTGGTTGATGATAATAAAAGATGAGGGATATGCGATACAACAATGAAGTTACAAGAAAGGAAACAGAGAGAGAGAGAGAGAAAGAGGGTGGCACAAATTGTTTGTTTTACATAGACATCATAGGCAGCAGATAACTTGAGGACATACCGATACTCAATAATATTTGTTATACATGTATAATCCTCCACCATTTTGTCTCTCCACATTCTTTTTTGTTTTCGCTATCACTAGGGTATCCAAGTAACAGCCACCAGCCCCACTGCCAGCGCAGTCAGGTTTGAGACGGGGGTGGTAGAGCTTGAACTCTCTAACAGACCTCATACAGAGACAGATTCGGGTGCAGAGGATGGTATGTCTTTCTTACTCTCTTCTTTCGTTCTTACTAATTAAAATGTTCAGTGTGAAAATATTGTCCTGCTTTAGTGTTTCAAAATATCGTTGCCTTATATGCGTGTGACCCAGAGCTTTGCACTCCCAATACATGTTCATGTATTTGTCGACTGCTGACAATGTTGCTCACAATGCAAAATTATACAGTGAAACCTGTAATATAAAGACCAATCAAGGGACTCAAGAAAAGTAGTCTTTAGAGGCAGGTGGTCTTTACGTACAGGTTCATTTATTACACATTTCTATGAGAAGTGCCGTGCAAGGAAAACACACAATTTTGTCTTTATAGACAAGTAGTCTTTCTATACAGGTGGTCACTAAAGCAGGTTTCACTGTTAATTGATTTGCACTGTGCAGAAAGCTGGATTATTATGAGCTTCTATAAGGCAAACGTACATTATTCCGAAATTCCATACATTATAACTTTTTGTATTACAGGTTACTTTTTTATATCCTATGCCAAGTTGTTAGATTATCCTCACTCAAAGGTTGATAAAGAACTTGAGATTGGGTGCAAAATGAATATTTAAATGACGTAATAACTGATCTCTTTCAAATTTAAAACAATATTTTCATGTATAATCAATTGCATATCTTTCAGGATGCTTATCTTTCCCCTATATTTCTCCTGTCTAGTCAATCGCGGTCATGGAATGCGGATGTTTGCCAAGGCTCTGATCGAGTTCAACCTAAGCCTGGGTACCCTGGTCAAAAACCCAGTCTTCATCGAAGCAGAACCAGAGTTCCATGAATTGGCATACTTCAAGACCAAGATAGGACTCAGGAATACTGTCAAGGTATACATCAGGGCCCTGTTTCACAAGCCTTTTTTCAGTGACAAATTACAAAAATCAGTGACAAATCTGCTGATAACCAAGGACAAGTTTTGTGAAACACCCCCCAGGGCCCTGTTTCATAAAACTCAATAACAAGTTACAAGCTACTGTTATAAGCTACTGAAATCATGACATCTGATTGGCTGAGAGCAAATTTGTGATAGAAATTTAACAGTTGTTATAGATAACAAGTTTTATGAAACAGGCCCCTGATGCATTCATGTTGTCTTTGTGCCCTTGTTTACAAATTTACCTACCGTTGATTGCAGTATTGGTACTGTGTTTGCCATTTTATGAAATCAAATTGCCAACATGTGGGGGTGGGGGGGGGGGGGGAGAGGTCTAAAAGGGATATCAAAATCTGCTCTGTTCAACTTCCCTGAAAAGTGCACACCGTGGTCAAACAGATAGATAGATAGATTTTACCTAATGTTATTGCGCAAAATTAAGGGATGATGTAAAGGGCCCTGGAATATTCAAGTTTTATTCTTGCCATACTTGTACACCTGGGGGGTGTTTCACAAAGATCCTAAGTTGAACTTATCTCTAAGTTGGACTTAAAAATTATGGAGAGCCATTTGTAGCCTTAAAATAAAGTATATTCAAAAGCGAAAGTTCAAGTATTTTAGACTTTTTATAGATTCCACATCAAGAACATCAAATCTCCTTGATAATAGAAAAACATTTTATGCCTTTTAAGATAACTTTTACCAAATATTTTCATAAATGCTAACAGCTTTCCATAATTGTTAAGTTCAACTTAGGATCTTTGTGAAACACCCCCCTGTTCTTACTTGTAAACAGGAGATAAATGATGATCTGACTGAGGGAAAGGACACCCTTCTCATCACACTCAACAGACCAACACTGTTTGTACAATCCAGTGCAGCTGATAGAGGTAAGACTCCACTTTTAGAGATAGAGATCATTTGACAAATACTTCATTCCATTTTCTTCTTTCCTAGATACTTAAACAAAAAATAACTAAATGTATTGGAATTGCAGTACACACCAAAGTAAAAAGGAATTGAAATTGATTATTGGAATCAATTTGTGTAGAAGCTTAATGTCCATATGTGTTTTACTGAAGATGGCTGATCAAGGTGAGCATTGACAGACATTTAAATCGGAAGATAATACACTGAGAGAAATAATGCATCAACAATTCAAATTTCTATCTACATGTACATTTTTTGGCCAATGAGAAATAAGTTCATGCTTCAAGCAAATGATTCTTGTAAAGAATGTTTCTAGTATTCAGGGTTGTATCAAAAGCAAAATCTCAGTCTTTGCTTCATATTAAACTGTTTTCCTATGGAACTGTCATCCTTTACGCATTATTGCATACATGTATTTACACCATGGAGTCAGTCACCAGCTGTAGTTATTATGCTGTGGTCCCATTTACACAATATTATGTACTGTTTCATTATGCTGTGGTCCCATTTACACAATATTATGTACCGTTTCATTATGCTGTGGTCCCATTAACACAATATTACGACTGTTTCATAATGCTGTGGTCCCATTAACACAATATTATGTCCTGTTTCATTCCCCATCCCAGCTGTGCTTCTATGGCTGAGCTACACCTCTTCCTATGACCAATGGGCGGAGCAGTGGAAGACCATGGCTCAGGATGACAACCTCCAGGGCGTGGCCGTCAATGATGCCATCAGGTTACCCCTCATCAGGAACCAAGAGGGGGGTGATTCCACCCTCTTCTTGCAGCTTACTGTGCAAGAGTTGGGCATCTGCATTCCGATCCTACCCTCGGTCCAGGTAAGATGACAAACTGGTATCCAGGCTTTAATTCCTCCAGGATATTGGATATGGTTGCATAATGGTATGAGATTAAGATTTCGCAAAAATTGGAATATGCTAGAATTAGGATGATATAATAATAATAATAATAGCTAGTTCTTATATAGCGCTTTTCAGGACCGAACGCCCTCTTAAAGCGCTTTACAGATATATATACAGATATAGTAACCTGTTATGTTGTTCCTTCTTTTTTCTTTGTTTTTCATCCATAATCTCGATTTCTACTCATACTATGTTTATCATAATTTTGTATGATGATAATGAAATATTTGAAATACATGTGTTTCATTTTAATTTGTATTATGTATAAGATGTTTTAACCAAATAAAAAAATAAAAAAACTTGAAAAAAAAAGAAGAAAAAAAGTTATCTGTATCCAGATTTTCTACATTAATTTTCATGATAATGTCCCTGTGAATTTGCTGTTGAGGTTGTGTGATCATTATGTGCCTTTCATACATATACATGTTCATCATAGCATGGAGTGAATGCTTGGAAGATCTTTTACTATGCGTTGTGTATGTGTTTTAACGTTGACACATCATTTTTAAGGAATTGTAAACACTGCATGCGACTCACTGATGTTACTGTTTCATAATTTCAACTATGGTGTTCAGATTATTATTGATTTCAGCATTATCTCTTTAAAGATGATGGCATTAAACATTTTGATGCATTTAGTTTTTGTTTAATCAGGGATATAACTAAAGTTGAGCAACTATCAAATTTAATAACAGTGTCATCCGTGCACATGTAAGCATACCTGCCAACACTTTAATCCAGAATAATCTGATTTTCTGGATTTAAAGGACCTGATTTTTTTTTTTTTTGGGGGGGGGGGGGGAGGGGGAGGGGGAGGGGGGGGGGTTGAAGTTTGTTGCTGAAACCAAATTAAAATTGTTTTATCATGTGCCGCGATTTGAGATTTTTCAGTGCGTTGAATGGCTGCATGATCGAGCAGCAAATTTGTATTCACTTTTTTGGTACAGATTTACAGCGTATTGCCAGTTACACATACTGTGGTAAAAATTCCTAATTGTCTTTTTCAAATGTTGACAGGTATGGATCATAGGATTCATACCCACACTGCAATATTCATTTATGGAAGAGAGTCCTCCGCTCCCATCTGTCATCCTCTCTCTAGATTTATAAGATCAACGGATTCATACCCACACTGTAATGTTCAGTGTTGGAAGAGAGTCATCCACTCCCATCTGTCATCCTCTCTCTAGATTTATAAGATCAACGGATTCATACCCACACTGTAATGTTCAGTGATGGAAGAGAGTCATCCGCTCCCATCTGTCATCCTCCTCCCTCTAGGTTTATAAGATCATAGGATTCATACCCACACTGTAATGTTCAGTGTTGGAAGAGAGTCATCCACTCCCATCTGTCCATCCTCCTCCCTCTAGGTTTATAAGAACAAAGGATTCATACCCACACTGCAATGTTCAGTGATGGAAGAGAGTCATCCGCTCCCATCTGTCATCCTCCTCCCTCTAGGTTTATAAGATCATAGGATTCATACCCACACCGCAATGTTCAGTGATGGAAGAGAATTATCCGTTCCCATCTGTCATCCTCCTCCCTCTAGGTTTATAAGATCATAGGATTCATACCCACACTGCAATGTTCAGTGATGGAAGAGAGTACTCTGGTCCCATCTGTCATCCTCCTCCCTCTAGGTTTATAAGATCAAAGGATTCATACCACACTGCTTTGTTCAGTGATGGAAGAGAGTCTTCTGCTCCCATCTGTCATCCTCCTCCCTCTAGATTCATAAGATCATAGGATTCATACCCATACTGTAATGTTCAGTGATGGAAGAGAGTCCTCCGGTCCCATCTGTCATCATGTAAGTTTCTGTCTCTTTCTCTCTAGAATCATAAGATCATAAGATTCATACCCACACTGCATTGTGCAGTGATGGGAGAGAGTTATCTACACCCTGTCTGTCATCCTGTAAGTTTCTGTCTCTTTCTCTCTAGATTCATAAGATCATAGGATTCATACCAACACTGCATTGTTCATTGATGGAAGAGAGTCCTCCGCTCCAATCTGTCATCCTCCTCCCTCTAGGTTTATAAGATCATAGGATTCATACCCACACTGCTATGTTCAGTGATGGAAGAGAGTCATCCACTCCCATCTGTCATCCTCCTCCCTGTAGGTTTATAAGATTATAGGATTCATACCCACACTGCAATGTCCAGTGATGGAAGAGAGTCCTCTGCTACCATCTGTCATCCTTCTCCCTCTAGGTTTATAAGATCATAGGATTCATACCCACACTGCAATGTTCAGTGATGGAAGAGAGTCCTCTTCTCCCATCTGTCATCCTCCTCCCTCTAGGTTTATAAGATCATAGGATTCATACCCATACTGCAATATTCATTTATGGAAGAGAGTCCTCCGCTCCCATCTGTCATCCTCCTCCCTCTAGGTTTATAAAAACAAAGGATTCATACCCACACTGCAATGTTCAGTGATGGAAGAGAGTCATCCGCTCCCATCTGTCATCCTCCTCCCTCTAGGTTTATAAGATCATAGGATTCATACCCACACCGCAATGTTCAGTGATGGAAGAGAATTATCCGTTCCCATCTGTCATCCTCCTCCCTCTAGATTCATAAGATCATAGGATTCATACCCATACTGCAATGTTCAGTGATGGAAGAGAGTCATCTGCTCCCATCTGTCATCCTCCTCCCTCTAGGTTTATAAGATCATAGGATTCATACCCACACCGCAATGTTCAGTGATGGAAGAGAATTATCCGTTCCCATCTGTCATCCTCCTCCCTCTAGGTTTATTAGATCAAAGGATTCATACCCTGACTGCAATGTTCAGTGATGGAAGAGAGTCATCCGTTCCCATCTGTCATCCTCTCTCTAGATTTATAAGATCAACGGATTCATACCCACACTGTAATGTTCAGTGTTGGAAGAGAGTCATCCACTCCCATCTGTCATCCTCCTCCCTCTAGGTTTATAAGAACAAAGGATTCATACCCACACTGCAATGTTCAGTGATGGAAGAGAGTCATCTGCTCCCATCTGTCATCCTCCTCCTTCTAGGTTTATAAGATCATAGGATTCATACCCACACCGCAATGTTCAGTGATGGAAGAGAATTATCCGTTCCCATCTGTCATCCTCCTCCCTCTAGGTTTATTAGATCAAAGGATTCATACCCTGACTGCAATGTTCAGTGATGGAAGAGAGTCCTCCGCTCCAATCTGTCATCCTCCTCCTTCTAGGTTTATAAGATCATAGGATTCATACCCACACCGCAATGTTCAGTGATGGAAGAGAATTATCCGTTCCCATCTGTCATTCTCCTCCTTCTAGGTTTATTAGATCAAAGGATTCATACCCTGACTGCAATGTTCAGTGATGGAAGAGAGTCCTCCGCTCCAATCTGTCATCCTCCTCCCTCTAGGTTTATAAGATCATAGGATTCATACCCACACTGCTATGTTCAGTGATGGAAGAGAGTCATCCACTCCCATCTGTCATCCTCCTCCCTGTAGGTTTATAAGATTATAGGATTCATACCCACACTGCAATGTCCAGTGATGGAAGAGAATCCTCTGCTACCATCTGTCATCCTTCTCCCTCTAGGTTTATAAGATCATAGGATTCATACCCACACTGCAATGTTCAGTGATGGAAGAGAGTCCTCTTCTCCCATCTGTCATCCTCCTCCCTCTAGGTTTATAAGATCATAGGATTCATACCCATACTGCAATATTCATTTATGGAAGAGAGTCCTCCGCTCCCATCTGTCATCCTCCTCCCTCTAGGTTTATAAGAACAAAGGATTCATACCCACACTGCAATGTTCAGTGATGGAAGAGAGTCATCCGCTCCCATCTGTCATCCTCCTCCCTCTAGGTTTATAAGATCATAGGATTCATACCCACACCGCAATGTTCAGTGATGGAAGAGAATTATCCGTTCTCATCTGTCATCCTCCTCCCTCTAGATTCATAAGATCATAGGATTCATACCCATACTGCAATGTTCAGTGATGGAAGAGAGTCCTCCGGTCCCATCTGTCATCATGTAAGTTTCTGTCTCTTTCTCTCTAGAATCATAAGATCATAAGATTCATACCAACACTGCATTGTTCATTGATGGAACAGACTCATCCGCTCCCTGTCTGTCATCCTGTAAGTTTCTATCTCTTTCTCTCTAGATTCATAAGATCATAAGATTCATACCAACACTGCATTGTTCATTGATGGAACAGACTCATCCGCTCCCTGTCTGTCATCCTGTAAGTTTGTAACTCTGTCTCTCTCTAGATTCATAAGATTATAGGATTCATATCGACACTGCTATGTTCAGTGATGGAAGAGAGTCATCCGCTCCTTGTCTGTCACCCTGTAAGTTTATATATATATCTCTCTCTCTCTCTCTTTGTTCATAAGATCATAGGATTCATTCCTACACTGCTATGTTCAATGATGGAAGAGAGTCATCCGCTCCCTGTCTATCATCCTGTAAGTTTGTGACTCTGTCTCTTGATTTATAAGATCATAGGATTCATACCCACATTGCTATGTTCAGTGATGGAAGAGAGTCATCCACTCTGTCTGTCATCCTCCTCCTGCTAGATTCATAAGATCAAAGGATTCATACCCACACTGCTATGTTCAATGATGGAAGAGAGTCATCCGCTCCCTGTCTGTCATCCTGTAAGTTTCTGTCTCTTTCTCTCTAGAATCATAAGATCATAAGATTCATACCCACACTGCATTGTGCAGTGATGGAAGAGAGTTATCTACACCCTGTCTGTCATCCTGTAAGTTTCTGTCTCTTTCTCTCTAGATTCATAAGATCATAGGATTCATACCAACACTGCATTGTTCATTGATGGAAGAGAGTCCTCCGCTCCAATCTGTCATCCTCCTCCCTCTAGGTTTATAAGATCATAGGATTCATACCCACACTGCTATGTTCAGTGATGGAAGAGAGTCATCCACTCCCATCTGTCATCCTCCTCCCTGTAGGTTTATAAGATTATAGGATTCATACCCACACTGCAATGTCCAGTGATGGAAGAGAGTCCTCTGCTACCATCTGTCATCCTTCTCCCTCTAGGTTTATAAGATCATAGGATTCATACCCACACTGCAATGTTCAGTGATGGAAGAGAGTCCTCTTCTCCCATCTGTCATCCTCCTCCCTCTAGGTTTATAAGATCATAGGATTCATACCCATACTGCAATATTCATTTATGGAAGAGAGTCCTCCGCTCCCATCTGTCATCCTCTCTCTAGATTTATAAGATCAACGGATTCATACCCACACTGTAATGTTCAGTGTTGGAAGAGAGTCATCCACTCCCATCTGTCATCCTCCTCCCTCTAGGTTTATAAGAACAAAGGATTCATACCCACACTGCAATGTTCAGTGATGGAAGAGAGTCATCCGCTCCCATCTGTCATCCTCCTCCCTCTAGGTTTATAAGATCATAGGATTCATACCCACACCGCAATGTTCAGTGATGGAAGAGAATTATCCGTTCCCATCTGTCATCCTCCTCCCTCTAGGTTTATTAGATCAAAGGATTCATACCCTGACTGCAATGTTCAGTGATGGAAGAGAGTCATCCGTTCCCATCTGTCATCCTCTCTCTAGATTTATAAGATCAACGGATTCATACCCACACTGTAATGTTCAGTGTTGGAAGAGAGTCATCCGCTCCCATCTGTCATCCCCTCTCTAGATTTATAAGATCAACGGATTCATACCCACACTGTAATGTTCAGTGTTGGAAGAGAGTCATCCACTCCCATCTGTCATCCTCCTCCCTCTAGGTTTATAAGAACAAAGGATTCATACCCACACTGCAATGTTCAGTGATGGAAGAGAGTCATCCGCTCCCATCTGTCATCCTCCTCCCTCTAGGTTTATAAGATCATAGGATTCATACCCACACTGCAATATTCATTTATGGAAGAGAGTACTCCGCTCCCATCTGTCATCCTCTCTCTAGATTTATAAGATCAACGGATTCATACCCACACTGTAATGTTCAGTGTTGGAAGAGAGTCATCCACTCCCATCTGTCATCCTCTCTCTAGATTTATAAGATCAACGGATTCATACCCACACTGTAATGTTCAGTGATGGAAGAGAGTCATCCGCTCCCATCTGTCATCCTCTCTCTGGATTTATAAGATCAACGGATTCATACCCACACTGTAATGTTCAGTGTTGGAAGAGAGTCATCCACTCCCATCTGTCATCCTCCTCCCTCTAGGTTTATAAGAACAAAGGATTCATACCCACACTGCAATGTTCAGTGATGGAAGAGAATTATCCGTTCCCATCTGTCATCCTCCTCCCTCTAGGTTTATTAGATCAAAGGATTCATACCCTGACTGCAATGTTCAGTGATGGAAGAGAGTCATCCGTTCCCATCTGTCATCCTCTCTCTATATTTATAAGATCAACGGATTCATACCCACACTGTAATGTTCAGTGTTGGAAGAGAGTCATCCACTCCCATCTGTCATCCTCCTCCCTCTAGGTTTATAAGAACAAAGGATTCATACCCACACTGCAATGTTCAGTGATGGAAGAGAGTCATCCGCTCCCATCTGTCATCCTCCTCCCTCTAGGTTTATAAGATCATAGGATTCATACCCACACCGCAATGTTCAGTGATGGAAGAGAATTATCCGTTCCCATCTGTCATCCTCCTCCCTCTAGGTTTATTAGATCAAAGGATTCATACCCTGACTGCAATGTTCAGTGATGGAAGAGAGTCCTCCGCTCCAATCTGTCATCCTCCTCCCTCTAGGTTTATAAGATCATAGGATTCATACCCACACTGCTATGTTCAGTGATGGAAGAGAGTCATCCACTCCCATCTGTCATCCTCCTCCCTGTAGGTTTATAAGATTATAGGATTCATACCCACACTGCAATGTCCAGTGATGGAAGAGAGTCCTCTTCTCCCATCTGTCATCCTCCTCCCTCTAGGTTTATAAGATCATAGGATTCATACCCATACTGCAATATTCATTTATGGAAGAGAGTCCTCCGCTCCCATCTGTCATCCTCTCTCTAGATTTATAAGATCAACGGATTCATACCAACACTGCATTGTTCATTGATGAAAGAGAGTCCTCCGCTCCAATCTGTCATCCTCCTCCCTCTAGGTTTATAAGATCATAGGATTCATACCCACACTGCTATGTTCAGTGATGGAAGAGAGTCATCCACTCCCATCTGTCATCCTCCTCCCTGTAGGTTTATAAGATTATAGGATTCATACCCACACTGCAATGTCCAGTGATGGAAGAGAGTCCTCTGCTACCATCTATCATCCTTCTCCCTCTAGGTTTATAAGATCATAGGATTCATACCTACACTGCAATGTTCAGTGATGGAAGAGAGTCCTCTTCTCCCATCTGTCATCCTCCTCCCTCTAGGTTTATAAGATCATAGGATTCATACCCATACTGCAATATTCATTTATGGAAGAGAGTCCTCCGCTCCCATCTGTCATCCTCTCTCTAGATTTATAAGATCAACGGATTCATACCCACACTGTAATGTTCAGTGTTGGAAGAGAGTCATCCACTCCCATCTGTCATCCTCCTCCCTCTAGGTTTATAAGAACAAAGGATTCATACCCACACTGCAATGTTCAGTGATGGAAGAGAGTCATCCGCTCCCATCTGTCATCCTCCTCCCTCTAGGTTTATAAGATCATAGGATTCATACCCACACCGCAATGTTCAGTGATGGAAGAGAATTATCCATTCCCATCTGTCATCCTCCTCCCTCTAGGTTTATTAGATCAAAGGATTCATACCCTGACTGCAATGTTCAGTGATGGAAGAGAGTCCTCTGCTACCATCTGTCATCCTTCTCCCTCTAGGTTTATAAGATCATAGGATTCATACCCACACTGCAATGTTCAGTGATGGAAGAGAGTCCTCTTCTCCCATCTGTCATCCTCCTCCCTCTAGGTTTATAAGATCATAGGATTCATACCCATACTGCAATATTCATTTATGGAAGAGAGTCCTCCGCTCCCATCTGTCATCGTCTCTCTAGATTTATAAGATCAACGGATTCATACCAACACTGCATTGTTCATTGATGGAAGAGAGTCCTCCGCTCCAATCTGTCATCCTCCTCCCTCTAGGTTTATAAGATCATAGGATTCATACCCACACTGCTATGTTCAGTGATGGAAGAGAGTCATCCACTCCCATCTGTCATCCTCCTCCCTGTAGGTTTATAAGATTATAGGATTCATACCCACACTGCAATGTCCAGTGATGGAAGAGAGTCCTCTTCTCCCATCTGTCATCCTCCTCCCTCTAGGTTTAGAAGATCAACGGATTCATACCCATACTGCAATATTCATTTATGGAAGAGAGTCCTCCGCTCCCATCTGTCATCCTCTCTCTAGATTTATAAGATCAACGGATTCATACCCACATTGTAATGTTCAGTGTTGGAAGAGAGTCATCCACTCCCATCTGTCATCCTCCTCCCTCTAGGTTTATAAGAACAAAGGATTCATACCCACACTGCAATGTTCAGTGATGGAAGAGAATTATCCGTTCCCATCTGTCATCCTCCTCCCTCTAGGTTTATTAGATCAAAGGATTCATACCCTGACTGCAATGTTCAGTGATGGAAAAGAGTCATCCGTTCCCATCTGTCATCCTCTCTCTAGATTTATAAGATCAACGGATTCATACCCACACTGTAATGTTCAGTGATGGAAAAGAGTCATCCGCTCCCATCTGTCATCCTCCTCCCTCTAGGTTTATAAGATCATAGGATTCATACCCACACCGCAATGTTCAGTGATGGAAGAGAATTATCCGTTCCCATCTGTCATCCTCCTCCCTCTAGGTTTATTAGATCAAAGGATTCATACCCTGACTGCAATGTTCAGTGATGGAAGAGAGTCCTCTGCTACCATCTGTCATCCTTCTCCCTCTAGGTTTATAAGATCATAGGATTCATACCCACACTGCAATGTTCAGTGATGGAAGAGAGTCCTCTTCTCCCATCTGTCATCCTCCTCCCTCTAGGTTTATAAGATCATAGGATTCATACCCATACTGCAATATTCATTTATGGAAGAGAGTCCTCCGCTCCCATCTGTCATCCTCTCTCTAGATTTATAAGATCAACGGATTCATACCCACACTGTAATGTTCAGTGTTGGAAGAGAGTCATCCACTCCCATCTGTCATCCTCCTCCCTCTAGGTTTATAAGAACAAAGGATTCATACCCACACTGCAATGTTCAGTGATGGAAGAGAATTATCCGTTCCCATCTGTCATCCTCCTCCCTCTAGGTTTATTAGATCAAAGGATTCATACCCACACTGCAATGTTCAGTGATGGAAGAGAGTCATCCGTTCCCATCTGTCATCCTCTCTCTAGATTTATAAGATCAACGGATTCATACCCACACTGTAATGTTCAGTGTTGGAAGAGAGTCATCCGCTCCCATCTGTCATCCTCTCTCTGGATTTATAAGATCAACGGATTCATACCCACACTGTAATGTTCAGTGTTGGAAGAGAGTCATCCACTCCCATCTGTCATCCTCCTCCCTCTAGGTTTATAAGAACAAAGGATTCATACCCACACTGCAATGTTCAGTGATGGAAGAGAATTATCCGTTCCCATCTGTCATCCTCCTCCCTCTAGGTTTATTAGATCAAAGGATTCATACCCTGACTGCAATGTTCAGTGATGGAAGAGAGTCATCCGTTCCCATCTGTCATCCTCTCTCTATATTTATAAGATCAACGGATTCATACCCACACTGTAATGTTCAGTGTTGGAAGAGAGTCATCCACTCCCATCTGTCATCCTCCTCCCTCTAGGTTTATAAGAACAAAGGATTCATACCCACACTGCAATGTTCAGTGATGGAAGAGAGTCATCCGCTCCCATCTGTCATCCTCCTCCCTCTAGGTTTATAAGATCATAGGATTCATACCCACACCGCAATGTTCAGTGATGGAAGAGAATTATCCGTTCCCATCTGTCATCCTCCTCCCTCTAGGTTTATTAGATCAAAGGATTCATACCCTGACTGCAATGTTCAGTGATGGAAGAGAGTCCTCCGCTCCAATCTGTCATCCTCCTCCCTCTAGGTTTATAAGATCATAGGATTCATACCCACACTGCTATGTTCAGTGATGGAAGAGAGTCATCCACTCCCATCTGTCATCCTCCTCCCTGTAGGTTTATAAGATTATAGGATTCATACCCACACTGCAATGTCCAGTGATGGAAGAGAGTCCTCTGCTACCATCTGTCATCCTTCTCCCTGTAGGTTTATAAGATCATAGGATTCATACCCACACTGCAATGTTCAGTGATGGAAGAGAGTCCTCTTCTCCCATCTGTCATCCTCCTCCCTCTAGGTTTATAAGATCATAGGATTCATACCCATACTGCAATATTCATTTATGGAAGAGAGTCCTCCGCTCCCATCTGTCATCCTCTCTCTAGATTTATAAGATCAACGGATTCATACCAACACTGCATTGTTCATTGATGAAAGAGAGTCCTCCGCTCCAATCTGTCATCCTCCTCCCTCTAGGTTTATAAGATCATAGGATTCATACCCACACTGCTATGTTCAGTGATGGAAGAGAGTCATCCACTCCCATCTGTCATCCTCCTCCCTGTAGGTTTATAAGATTATAGGATTCATACCCACACTGCAATATTCATTTATGGAAGAGAGTCCTCCGCTCCCATCTGTCATCCTCTCTCTAGATTTATAAGATCAACGGATTCATACCCACACTGTAATGTTCAGTGTTGGAAGAGAGTCATCCACTCCCATCTGTCATCCTCCTCCCTCTAGGTTTATAAGAACAAAGGATTCATACCCACACTGCAATGTTCAGTGATGGAAGAGAGTCATCCGCTCCCATCTGTCATCCTCCTCCCTCTAGGTTTATAAGATCATAGGATTCATACCCACACCGCAATGTTCAGTGATGGAAGAGAATTATCCATTCCCATCTGTCATCCTCCTCCCTCTAGGTTTATTAGATCAAAGGATTCATACCCTGACTGCAATGTTCAGTGATGGAAGAGAGTCCTCTGCTACCATCTGTCATCCTTCTCCCTCTAGGTTTATAAGATCATAGGATTCATACCCACACTGCAATGTTCAGTGATGGAAGAGAGTCCTCTTCTCCCATCTGTCATCCTCCTCCCTCTAGGTTTATAAGATCATAGGATTCATACCCATACTGCAATATTCATTTATGGAAGAGAGTCCTCCGCTCCCATCTGTCATCGTCTCTCTAGATTTATAAGATCAACGGATTCATACCAACACTGCATTGTTCATTGATGGAAGAGAGTCCTCCGCTCCAATCTGTCATCCTCCTCCCTCTAGGTTTAGAAGATCAACGGATTCATACCCATACTGCAATATTCATTTATGGAAGAGAGTCCTCCGCTCCCATCTGTCATCCTCTCTCTAGATTTATAAGATCAACGGATTCATACCCACATTGTAATGTTCAGTGTTGGAAGAGAGTCATCCACTCCCATCTGTCATCCTCCTCCCTCTAGGTTTATAAGAACAAAGGATTCATACCCACACTGCAATGTTCAGTGATGGAAGAGAGTCATCCGCTCCCATCTGTCATCCTCCTCCCTCTAGGTTTATAAGATCATAGGATTCATACCCACACCGCAATGTTCAGTGATGGAAGAGAATTATCCATTCCCATCTGTCATCCTCCTCCCTCTAGGTTTATTAGATCAAAGGATTCATACCCTGACTGCAATGTTCAGTGATGGAAGAGAGTCCTCTGCTACCATCTGTCATCCTTCTCCCTCTAGGTTTATAAGATCATAGGATTCATACCCACACTGCAATGTTCAGTGATGGAAGAGAGTCCTCTTCTCCCATCTGTCATCCTCCTCCCTCTAGGTTTATAAGATCATAGGATTCATACCCATACTGCAATATTCATTTATGGAAGAGAGTCCTCCGCTCCCATCTGTCATCCTCTCTCTAGATTTATAAGATCAACGGATTCATACCCACACTGTAATGTTCAGTGTTGGAAGAGAGTCATCCACTCCCATCTGTCATCCTCCTCCCTCTAGGTTTATAAGAACAAAGGATTCATACCCACACTGCAATGTTCAGTGATGGAAGAGAATTATCCGTTCCCATCTGTCATCCTCCTCCCTCTAGGTTTATTAGATCAAAGGATTCATACCCACACTGCAATGTTCAGTGATGGAAGAGAGTCATCCGTTCCCATCTGTCATCCTCTCTCTAGATTTATAAGATCAACGGATTCATACCCACACTGTAATGTTCAGTGTTGGAAGAGAGTCATCCGCTCCCATCTGTCATCCTCTCTCTGGATTTATAAGATCAACGGATTCATACCCACACTGTAATGTTCAGTGTTGGAAGAGAGTCATCCACTCCCATCTGTCATCCTCCTCCCTCTAGGTTTATAAGAACAAAGGATTCATACCCACACTGCAATGTTCAGTGATGGAAGAGAATTATCCGTTCCCATCTGTCATCCTCCTCCCTCTAGGTTTATTAGATCAAAGGATTCATACCCTGACTGCAATGTTCAGTGATGGAAGAGAGTCATCCGTTCCCATCTGTCATCCTCTCTCTATATTTATAAGATCAACGGATTCATACCCACACTGTAATGTTCAGTGTTGGAAGAGAGTCATCCACTCCCATCTGTCATCCTCCTCCCTCTAGGTTTATAAGAACAAAGGATTCATACCCACACTGCAATGTTCAGTGATGGAAGAGAGTCATCCGCTCCCATCTGTCATCCTCCTCCCTCTAGGTTTATAAGATCATAGGATTCATACCCACACTGCAATGTTCAGTGATGGAAGAGAGTCATCCACTCCCATCTGTCATCCTCCTCCCTCTAGGTTTATAAGATCACAAGATTCATACCCACACTGCTATTTTCAGTGATGGAAGTGAGTTATCCACTCCCCATCTGCCATCCTGTAAGTTTCTGTCTCTCTCTCTCTAGATTCATAAGATCATAGGATTCATAACCACACTGCAATGTTCAGTGATGGAAGAGAGTCCTCCGCTCCCATCTGTCATCCTCCTCCCTCTAGGTTTATATGATCATAGGATTCATACCCACACTGCAATGTTCAGTGATGGAAGAGAGTCATCCGCTCCCATCTGTCATCCTCCTCCCTCTAGGTTTATAAGATCATAGGATTCATACCCACACTGCAATGTTCAGTGATGGAAGAGAGTCCTCCGCTCCCATCTGTCATCCTCCTCCCTCTAGGTTTATATGATCATAGGATTCATACCCACACTGCAATGTTCAGTGATGGAAGAGAGTCATCCGCTCCCATCTGTCATCCTCCTCCCTCTAGGTTTATAAGATCATAGGATTCATACCCACACTGCAATGTTTAGTGATGGAAGAGAGTCATCCGTTCCCATCTGTCATCCTCCTCCCTCTAGGTTTATAAGATCATAGGATTCATACCCACACTGCTATGTTCAGTGATGGAAGAGAGTCATCCGCTCCCTGTTTGTCCTCCTTCTCACTGTCTGTCATCCTTCTCCCTCTAGGTTTATAAGATCAAAGGATTCATAACCCACACTGCAATGTTCAGTGACGGAAGAGAGTTATCCGCTCCCGTCTGTCACCCTCCTCCCTCTAGGTTTATAAGAATCATAGGATTCATATCCACACTGCTATGGACAGTGATGGAAGAGAGTCATCCACTCCCCGTCTGTCATCCTGTAAGTTTCTCTCTCTCCCTAGATTCATACGATCATAGGATGGGTGCGTTGAATGGCTGCATGATTGAGCAGCGAATTTGTATTTGCTTTTTTGTACAGATTTACCGTGTATTGCCAGCTACACTGCCGCTGCATGTGTGAACGCCTGTTAAGGGTACTTTTTTTTCGAAGGCATACCATGCTAGAAATGTAAATGTAAGTGTTATGAAGTTCTATGGGAGAGCCTTGAAATTAGCAGTTGCAGGTTGAAAATAAGCGCTCATAGAACTACTAATGGCGCCCGTAAGTCATCTGAAACTGCAAGTGTTTGCCGTCAAAATGTGCCCGTAAGACGAATCACAAAACAATTGCAGCGCACGAGCTTTCTATTAGCTAGGTATTCGGTTTGTGCATTTCTTGGTCGGTGAGCACGCGCGGGCTGAATCTCCATGTAAAATCTTATATATTCGACCCATACCTTACCATGTCGCACGTACTAAAAAATGTGTGCATTTTCGCGGCTGCAAGAAATGGAGCGTAGGGACCAAGTTTTTTGGCGATTAATTTTGTTTTAATGGATCATTAGCTGAACCAGATGATTCGCTTAACCATAGCGAATCTGCAATCTTTTCCATCATGACTGCCGCTTTTTTTATATAGTTTTTGTGAATAGAGGTATGAAATCAAAGCTTATTTTGTTATTATTTTGGCCATGTTTACTTAAGTTTTGACAAGAAAATGATCGTTTCTGACAGTTTAGTTGCACGCTGCAGCTGCCTTGAGTCCACACACCCACACAGTGCAACTGCACTGCTGTCGGAACCATGAGAGCGAGAGTCTAAGAGTAAGAGACTCGACAAAACTTTTGAAATTGCTATCTGTTTTGTTTTCAGGAATAGAGGTATGAAATCAAAGCTTATTTTGTGATTATTCTGGCCATGTTTAGTTTACTGAATTTTGAACAGTACATAGACATAGTTACAAAATAGTAATACTATGATAATAGTACTTTATACAGTTCTTGCATCAAAGCAATGGACTAAAACTTATAGTTATGCTTTTTTTTTTAATGGGTGCAAATGAAGCAGGAGCCCTGAATCAAAGATATATAAGCCAGTAAGCTTACTAAATGAACTCGGCAAACTGTATCTTGCTATGAATTAATGAAAAAGTAGCCCCCAAAATGGAAAAAAGAGCCCCCAAAAATTGGGTATGGAGCCCCCGAAATAAAAATGGTAGTTTGTGTATGTTGCGTCGTCTGTAAACATAAACAGCTGAAGCTAAAATGATAACCAGCCAGATATTTTGTTAACTTGTGTAATTGGTTGTCATTATCCATTTAAAAAAAATTGCCCCTGTTTCTTCAATAATTGCCCCTTGATCTGGTTGAATGCTGTGGTCAAGGGGCAACTTTAAAAAATAAATTGCCCCTTGCTCCTGGCCGATTATTTCAAGGTTTGTCTATAGCCATGTACATTACTGTATACGGTAGCTTATGTACATGTATATTGCACATAATCCTATGGAAGGCATTGACTGCCAGCCTTAGGTTCTTAAATGTCGTTCACTTTCACAGCAAAATATAACAATTAACCTTGGCTCATGGCTTCTTGCAGAACCTTGGAGTAACCGGGGGGACGAGACCTGACATGGACTGCCACTCTGCCTTGGTACTAACCCTGGAGAGCTCCTTAATCAGTGCTTGCTACAGTAACTCCCTGGCGACCAAAGGCTCGTTTCATACCATCTGCCTCAGGTTCACAGAGGACTTCCAGATGGCCATGGATGACTGGAGACCTTCCTCCTATGATCACATCATGAACTCCTGTAAGTCATAACCATTCTCACATCAAGACTACTTCAGACTTCCTGTCTATGAAAAGCTTTTTTTTTCTCTGGCATTAACATGTAAATGCCTGTTTCTGTAACACCCCTTTGATATTAAGCTCCAGATCTCATCCGGGATTTCACATGGATGAACAAACGGTTAACTTGATAATTATGGAAACCATTTTACACATATAAACGTATTGAGTCATAAATTGCTAAGAAGTACATGCATTAGGTTCCTTGTTCAAGATTCTTGTTTGGTTGTGGGTTAAAGGTAGGTGTTACTACTGCAGCTAGAAGGGATGAGACCACACAGCGAGCCATCGAGGTCACTGTGACAGGTGGCTATCTCATTAACGCAGCTCTCATTTAACATAAGAAAAAGAGGATCATGGGGGACCAACAGGCCCCGATTTGGGAAGTTTTCTATATAGAGGGAGCAAGTAGCTACAAGTAGGACAGTGTGCCTTTAAAACAAAAGATGTAGAACCACATGTAGCAAATTATATGCTATATGAATTATTATATTTTTGCTATCTCTCCAGACAGCCTTAGCTGCATGTAATTGTTACTTCCCCCTGCTCTCCAAACGGGTATTGAAGTAGTAGCAATGAGTAAAAACGTAGAGATATCTTGTAGCCTTTCTTTTGGTACAGTTCAGGTTACGTTACCTGTACATGTTACATACAAAACTTCATACTACTAAATTGTCTTGTACAGTCAAACCTGCTTTAGTGACCACCTGTCTACAAAGACCACATTTGTTTTTTCCCTTGAAAATGGTTTCTCATTGAAACATGTACTAAATAAACCTGTCTACAAAGACCACTTTTGTGTTTCCCTTGGGCAGTCACTATAGACAGGTTTGATTGTATAAGATTATTCAATGTACATATATGTCAATTTTATTTCCAGGTGTCATTCCACAAGGTACCTATGAAGTCTGCTCAAGCGCTAATAGTAACCAGGGTAAGTTTTAAAAAAATTCTTCTGGGGGGCGTTTTACAAAACTTGTCATCAGTGACAAATGACAGTTTTTGTTATAAGCTACTGAAATCCTTGCTTCTGATTGGTTATCAACAGATTTGTCACTGATTTTTGTCATTTGTCATTGAAAAAGGCTTTGTGAAACGGGTCCCTGTACACTGAATCATTGAAACTTTAAAAACATGCACTGGAGCTTTTGCACATATTGTCATGTCAGGAATTGTGTTTCAGTCTGATGGTAGTTGCAATGTATAGCAGTCTAGGAAAATTGACAGTTGTGAAATTTATTTATTTATTTATGTTTAGCGATTCAAGAAAGAAAGAAATAGTTTGATTATGACTGATGATAGATATTGTTGTGTAACTCATTGGTATTTTGAATGATTGATAAAAGTAATGATATGGAAAAGTACCTATTTACCTCACTTTCGTTTAGAGAGACAAGCGTAAAGGTACCCTTAGATAAAGTTCACACATGTTCACACTTGCTGAATATACTTATATGAATTAACATCTTTATTCCAGCTAAAGATTTCCATCGCATGACCATTGGTCAGTGGAGGCTGAACTTCAAGTGGCGAATGGAAGGCATTGACGTCCAGTTTGATCCCTCTGTCGGTCATCAACTGACCGCTTTGGCCAACACCCTGACCTCTTTGACCGGCGCTGACGACGACATCGCTGACCTGACATCGGTCAATGAACAACAGGAGGTCAGCTCGACCGATGTCCTATCTGATCAAGTAAGTGGCAAAGGATAGAGGGACGATATTAAAACTTATAATATTTTCAATTAAAGGCTCAAACAATTTCTGCTGAAAGCCTGCAGAGTGTTAACTTATATCCTTACATGCAAAGTTTATAGTCTTCTGACTCTCTAACGATTAGATCTTAGAAGAACTACTTTAATTTGGGAGCTATATGCGTTTCATCTTTATATTTCATTCTGGATATATATATAATATATAATGATAGCAAAATGAGTACTCTCCTTAAAAAGCTGTGCTTAGATGATAAAAGAGAGTTTATCCCTCTGGTCAAGCAATTTTTCTCACACGCATGAAGAAGGGTCTGTGTGGAACTCAAGTTCTGTGCTCACCGGTTTTATGCTATTCATTACTTTCTTAATGCTCCTTATCTGTTGGCCTATAGAATGCTGGGTAAAGTTTATAGGTTGACTTTATACATTCTAGCTGTACACAAATTATATTTTGAGGTGATTGGTACACTTTAAAGGCCATGTGTACTAGTGTTAAGGAGGGATTAGACCTCCCAGCAAGGTTACTGGACAGGTGGTTATCTCATCAACTCAGCTCTCAAATAACATAAGAAAAAGAGGATCATGGGGGACCAATGGTCACCGATTAGGCATTGTTTGTTATATAGAGGGCGCAAGTACAGTAGCTACAAGTAGATGGGCTTTAAAGAACCAAGACAGCCATAAATACAATCCTTTCTTTCCCATAGGAAGTGACTCCTCTAAAGAGACCCACATCTCTGAAGGTTGACCCTAACGATGAGAAGAGTAAGTCAAAGGCCATCATGCAGGAGATCAATGAACAGGCCAAGGTCGTCAGTGATCTCAGGTGAGAACATTGAATGATTTGATGAGAAAGTTTTGTCAACAATTTTTAAGACCAATGGATTGCTCTATTTATCCCAGAGGGTGTTTCATAAAGCTGTGCGTAAAGTTACGATGACTTGAATATGAAGAGCTAAATGGGATTCTCAAATCCTTTTAATTGCATAAGCTAAAGTTGAAATAGGCAGATGTTGATTAACCTTATCATTATTAACAAAACATTCAAATGCAAAGTGTAATTTTGGCTACAATTTAAATGAGATTATAGGAGATACAGTCACGCTTTGTTAAAATGTCAGGAAAAACTTTGGGCGCCTGCTAATGGGCAACCCTGCCTATAAATAATGTCCCAACCTCAATTTTCATCATATTGAATTGCGTCATGCAGGCGTGACCGCCAAGAGCATTTCCCTTGTTATGAAATGGACCCCAGATCAAATGTTGGATCTCCACAAAAAGATAAGCTTATCTTCAAGCTGGCTGTAATTTAATGTAATGTTAGTGTGTGAGCACCAAATGCAACCTTTTTCTTCTCTCTCTCTCTCTCACTCACCTCCAGGACATTGGGAGCCAAAAGTGGCACCATCGCAGAGGAAGCTGATAAGCTGAGACAGATGGAGACAGCAGTCTTCAAGGATTTCAGAAGAGACATCAGGAAGAAACTCAAGGCTCAGGGCATGAAGGTAACTTTACTTTACTTTACGTTGACGATGGGAGCCAAATGTGAGGGCTCACATGCCTCCGTGTAATAGTGTTGAATTTCATTTTTTGTGAGCCCTGGCCATGCACACGTTGCTTCTTTGTATTGTTTATGTATTGCATGATCTGTCAAAATGTCATTTTATTGTGCTTTTATGATTGGCCTAATAAATATTAATAATAATAATACATTGACGATGTACCAATATCATCAAACCTCCTGGGCATTCCAGTTTTATGGATATACATGTAATGTATATTTTTGAGTAATTTTGCATGAATACATAATTTGTGTAAATTTAATGTTGTGTATGTTATGTAAAGCAATGCTAATGTTACAGGGTGTTGCAGGGATTTGCACGATGAAAACTTCAAAAACATTAAAAAATACAATTGAAAACTTCCTAAAAGTATGGAGGCAAAAAATGAATTATTGGCAAAATTAGTCATTTTTCTTATTAATTTTTTAGTTTTTCAACTGGCAATGTTTTATTCACCCCATTTGTTGTGTACAAAATGAGGGCTTCAATTTTCACTCTAAAACCACAATCTTTTGATCTAAAATTTTGCACATACTTTCATAAACTCATCCTGCTCCTACAGATAAGTTTTAAGGGCTTGTAAATCCTTGATAGGGGCTTTAAATGGTGACTTTTGATTAAAAGCAACTCATCATGGTAGAGGTTCAAGGTTTCTTATGCATGAAATGTTGTGTTTGCAATGAACATGTCCCTGTACAACTTCAACCCTCTATCAGATCATCCCCACACTGAAAGCAATGTCAATAGATCAAGTTTTTAGAATTTGTATTTGATATTATGATTTTTATGTTAAGGTCCAAGGCCATTGGGCAAATAAAATGTCTTAAACCAATTACATGGATTTAAAAAAAACCCTTCTTTTTTATGTAGGTGTCAGGCCGAGACAAGCCCTCACGTAGGAAGAGCGTGAAGCCCCAGGGTAGTGGTGCCCTGGGTCGCACTCAGAAAGAAAGACATGCATCCTACGTCAGACAGTCAACGTGAGTTACAAATCAGTTAAAAAAATTAGCATGGACATTGATGTGCGCACTGAGACGCGCATTAATGTGTTTAGCTGCGCTGTTATTGTACTGTAATGTCATTGAAAGCAAATTGCAGCCTCCATGACTGTGCGGCTGTTCGCATTTTGATCTTTGTTTATTGAATTTATACTCATATTGTACACCCGTTTTATAAATCAAATATTTTTTGTTTTGAAACTTGTGCATTAGTGAAATTCACTGCATATTCACTAACGACTCGCATACATGATTTATTTGTATATTATATGGAAACAAAAGGTAATTTAGATCATGTCCAGGAATCATGACCAGAAATCACAATCATTTTCTACCTCCAATTTTCTTCATTAACGAAGTACTGTAAAGAATAAAGCAGGATAGAATTATGAGTATCTTGATAATTATCAAGTAATATTTAAGAAATCTTACAAAACTCACTTGTTATGCTTACCTGAACCGTACATTATACATTGGTTGAAAGCAAGAAAAAGACCACTTGTTATACTAACATGTTAGTGCCAATGTATAAAAGTCTATTAAGTCTTCCTTTTTTAATTATCTTTTAGGAATTTGCAATAAATCATGCACATACATGATTTCATGTTAAAGTGCATCACACTGTTTATTACCACTGTGCATGTTGCATGTTGCAGTTTTGTACATGTAAACATATATATGTTCTAATGTCTTTGTAACTTTGTAAAAACTTTTCCAAACTGTCTGTACACTGCAGGTTTCCCATGACACCCTATGACAATGACTACCAGCACCAACACAACCTCTACGACACACCCTCCTCCATGAAGACACCAAAGAACACCCGCTCTACCCTGTACCCAGACCCCCCATCCAGGGTGTCGTTTGTCCTTCCCCTCCACACCCCCTCACCGACCACACCCGAAGCCACCCCCATGGGCTGGGGGACCGATCTCAGGCAGGGGGCTATGTCTCGCCTCGGGCTGGGTCTGGAGTCTGGTTTGACCCCGATGGACCTCAACGCTACCATTGGTGATCCCACTAGAATACAGGTGAGTCACACCAAGGGCCCTTTTCACAAAGCCTTTTTTCAATGACAAATGACAAAGATCAGTGACAAATCTGCCGATAACCAATCAGAAGCAAGGATTTCAGTAGCTTATAACAAAAACTGTCATTTGTCACTGATGACAAGTTTTGTGGAACACCCTCCAAGAGAAGCTATGTAAACAAACTTCTTCAAGTTTATCCATTGCTCATACTTGTGATATGATATGCGGCCACTCAAAAGAACCTACAAATCTACATAAATATACTGTAAAAATGGATTCATACAAATAGTCACCTTTTCTGTGTTGATCATAGAGCGATATGCAATGATATAACATACGCTTAGTGCGAACAGTAATTTAATGTGGAGCACGATGGTAAAACTCATTTACTTAATCTTCTAACTTGCTGGAAAGTGAGCTGATTAAAGGGATTTGGTAACTTTGTCTCAGATTTTTAAAACAAAATCCTGGATTTAGCTCATGCTGCAATGATAATTAATAACTTTTAGCTCAGTCAGGAACCCCAAGACTTTTACAAGCTGATCGCCTGTCTGATTATCAAGATATTTATGATTGGAAATCGAAATCAATTTTTGCGTTTTTCTAATGGTTTTCATAACACTACAGTCTATTGAGAAAAATGAGTTAGTAAAACAGGTCACTCAAAGATTTTTACTTTTTTGAGGCACTTCATGATCTTTTTGAAACGCAATTTTATTTATTTAGGACTTTATTATTACACCATATCACAGACACTGATAAGACGTAGGGCCATGCATCTCAGATTTAACATTGTTAAACGATTCCTTAAACATTGTTTTTGGTGCTTCTGATACAGGAGGAGATTCGACAGAATAGGAAGAGCATTCGTAGGCGCCTGACGCTGCATTCCACACCCATGTCCAGGAACCTTGACGGTAGCGACACGGAAGAGGAAGAGGAGGAGGAAGAAGAGGAAGAGAAGGAGAAGTACAGTGGACAGTCTGCATTTGATGACATGGACGGAAGGTGAGAAGTCTTCTATACCTTTTTTGTCTAGTGGATATGTGAAATCATCAAGGGATGTTCACTATGTTCTGAACACTGTTCCGTAGTAGGTTATAGTAGTTTGCTAGCGTGAGATCCTTTATTACAAGATGACTATCTCACATAAGTGACCAGTCACCAGATTTTGTTATAGTTAAGACCTGATTCTAAAAACTTAAGATTCTAAGCTTTAAAATGATATCTAACTGTTGGATGTTCCTAACCAAATAAAATGTAGAAAAATGTCCAGTCTTATAGAATGTTACTTAAAATAGGCATTCTATTGTTTGTAATGCATTCCAGCAAGGTGACAAAAGGAGGATTCAAATTCTGGTCTGCAGGAGCTAATGTATTGAAATACATTTCTTAACCTCACGATGGAGGTTCATTCAAACGTGATTTTCAGCAATGCTAATCCATTTCATAAATGCTGTTATCCACTCTGATTGATATAGAGATTCTAATTAATTTGCTCATCCAACCTTTGAAACCCTAGCCTTTCTAGCACACTTCGTGGTAAAGAAGGAGCAGCGCCCTCTGCAGTCCTGAGTCGATCTAGTGCAGCCAGGGACAATGCCAGCTCTGCCGCTTCTCCTGCCAGGTCCGTTGCGCCCGAACCGGAGCTTCAGCTTCACCTGGATGTGAGCATCTTCATAGACAGTGGCAAGCTGACCCTGCACTGTCACAGGCCTGGGCCACCTGTGGGACCTAATGACCATCTGTTACCAGAGTAAGCATCTCTTCAGAACTTTACTTGAACATAATTATGTCTAACTGTTTAGACGGGACCCTGATTAGCATCATGTCACAATGTACCTGCTTTTGATTGAGTTACTGCTTTGCATGTACAACTTTGCTGTTGCAGCCAATCAGCCTATTCCATTTGGAGTTTGTACAAAGAAGTGTCTTGCTTTAGTTCAGAGGAAACCTTTATATTGAGATATGTATCAAGTATTTCTGGAGGCAGGGATCTATTAGTAGTCTTGTAGACATGTTATATGCACGATGTAAGACCTGCCAGTCGCTTAATGAGAAATTGATCTACATGTCTTGCATAATTAGTTCATGAAAGAAGATTGATTGCATGCAAAGTACACTATTTAACAAAAAATTGGAATACTTTATCCCCAACTGATGCTTCTAAATGACATGGACCATGCCTAAAATACATCATTATACATTTGTTATATTCTTCCTTTCCATCTCCTCACAAAGTGCATTGAAGCAAGAATCGCGCAGGCCCTGGAATTCCACAGAATCGTCTCCATCACGCAAGCCTGGAGTGAAATCTCAACTCTCCTCTGCATCGTCCTCATCCACCTCGGGAATAAAACTTAAAAGCGGCACACTGCCCTCTATGCTGTCATCTCAGGGGTTCGCCCTTTTCAACCTTCCAGCAGTTGATGTAAAGGTATGTCATTCAAACTTCTGAAAACATGGTGGTCATTCCAAGTGCCATGCATGATAAAAATACATGATTGACTTACAACACTGAATTAACCCTTCCGACTTTCTGCTGATGTTCTGAATTATTTTACAAAACGATAAAAAACAGATTATTTTTCATCTGTAAAGACCAACTTCTTACAATTATTGTAGATACGTGAAAATGTATATTCTCAGCGGCTTAACTGATTCTTTTGTGATGTACACTGAAAAAAAACTTAAGTTACTCTGATTTAGGATTAGGACTTCGGAAGATAAAGCTCTACCAACAAAGTGAAAATAAATTAACATTGTTATTTGTTGTGGCATTTATGCCCCTCTTTAAATACTGCCCAACCAAATGCTACCCCCTGTGAAATGAAAACATTCAAGGTATATAATTCCACTCTTCTCACAGGTTGAATACCAGTCAGAGCCAGAGAACAAGCAAGATCCCAACACCGATACAGCAAGTACCTCCATGCAGTCCTCCCCTCGTCAGAACCTCTCAACGTCTGAAGGAGGAGCAGGAGCAGGAGGAGGTGTGGAGAAGAAGAATGGAGCCAGGAGGGGCAGCTTGTTCTGTTGGGCGAGGCTACTCACCCCAGCTGAGGTTAGTATTCAAGTTTGAAAGCCCTTCTTTGTCACCAAGTTTTGTAAGAATTGTTGTAAACAAACTTTCCAATGATAAATTCTCACATATAATGCGTGTTTCTACATATGTATGATAAATCGGCTATAAATGCCTTTCCTTGGGAATAAACTCAGCAATTAGCTACTTGCTTCTGTCTCAGGTAGAACATTATTGGCCCTCTTTGTTCAAAACTCAAATTTGTAGGCATGATTTGCTACCTACGGTACAGAAGGGTTAAAGGTAATCTTGAGTTCTAGTAATGACTAAAACATAAAGCACACATGTACCGTAAAATCAAACATATTGCGTCATTCCTACACTGCCTTTAACGCTTGGTTATGTGCACAAAAAGTCAGGATTCTACTTCTTGACTTCATTTCAGAGTTTTTAAAAATTCATCAAGAATCAACCCTTAAGACACACCTTACCGTCTCCTTTTTACGTTTTAATTGTTTTCATTCAGGAAATTGTTGTGACAACGAGTCTCCTTGATTTCTTGGAGCAAGCCCTGGAGACGATTCCATCCAATATTGGTATGCTGCTCACCAGCCCATCATCAGGTAGGAAATAAAACTCATCAAATTACTTGCACTGATATCTAAAGGAATCAATTGTAAGTCTCAAATTAGAATTCATTGAAAGTCTTAGAATGGAATTGATTGTACAATAAATTTGGTAAAAGATTGGCAAAGAACACTGTCCACCAGGGGTCCAATACATGTAGGGATATTTTCAGGAAACTGGAAAATAAAAAAGGGGTCATGTTATGTGCTTCTTTTAGTAGTTCAGTAGGAATTTTCGATATGAGTGCAGATGAAATAAGTTACATGACTAGCACATTTATTGTTTCCCCATAAATATCAGCATACATGTGCATGTCTACTTGTAGACATGCTGCTTCTTTAAACTATAAATAACAAAAGATGGTTGAGATTAAAGGTGTGGAAATTTGAAAATGTCAAAGAAGGTGAACCCCCATGTCTCTTGCAGAAAACCATGTACAATTGTAGACATGCTGCTTCTTTGTAGATGTATATTATTGGGTGGTAGTCACTGAAGCAAAATCAAACTATAAATCACAAAAGATGGTTTAGATAAAAGGTGTGGAAATTTGAAAATGTCAAATAAGTTGAACCCTCCTCACGGATGCCAATTTTCAAGCAATAGCATGAATTCAGGCCCTGGCAAGTTATTTTCAGACCATAGTTTAGGCTTTATTTATGTACAAAATAGCTCATTCTAGGTGATTTTCAGGCCCTCTGATCAATTCTAACTGGCTTCCCTGCCTCCTGTCTCTTGCAGAAAACCTTGACGTGAACCCTTCCAACCTCGAGGCTTCAGCCAACTCCTTGGTGTCATCCTCCTCCCTGGATTACACTACCTTCCCTGTGGACGTGGTAGTCTACGTCTGCATGGATCCATCCCTGGTTCATCTGAGCTGCCTCCCCGCCTCCAAGGTGGAATGCCTCCTTCAGCTCCCGTGCGTTGAGTTTGCCTTCTCGTCCAGAGGAGGGCAGCAGACGTCTGGGTTCTCGGGGGACGTGACCGGAGGCGATCGGAGTGGGACAGACTTCCAGGATGCCAAGGATGATCTTTCAGGTGAGAAAGGGGCTGCAGAGGCGGGAGAGAAGTAGTGCAATGGGGGGGGGGGAACAGGAAAGGGGAGAGTGGTAATGGGGAAGGGGAGAGGGGTCGTGGAGAAGGGGAGAGTGGTAGTGGGGAGGGGAGAGTGGTAGTGGAGATGAGAAGAGTGGTAGTGAATAGGGGAGAAGAGGATTGAAGGAGGGAAAAGGTTTGAGTTTTGGAGATGTAATGGGAGGTGACTAGAGCTGGAGAGACTACCAGGATGCCAAGGGTGATCTTTCAGGTGAGGAAGGGGCTGCAAAGGGAGAGAGGTAGTGCAAAGGGGGGGAGAGTGGCAATGGTGTAGGGGAGAGAGGCAATGGAGAAGGGGGAATGGTAGTGGGGAGGGGGAGAGTGGTAGTAAATAGGGAGAAGAGGATTGAAGGAGGGAAAGGTTTGAGTTTTGGAGATGTAATGGGAGGTGACCAGAGCTTGACAGACTACCAGGATGAGAAAGTCCATCTGACTGGTAAGTAAGGGGCAGGGGAAGGGGAAGGCTGGTCTTCATGAAATTGTTTGATTACTGTTTAATACAGTGTTGCTGATTCCAGAACCACAGTATTCCTATTTACTGCATAATCAATTATTCAGAATTACATTTATACTGCTTCTGTCACAAAAGATGTACAATTGCTTGACTGTTACTCATCATTGTTATATTTGATTTTATGTTCAGCCTCAAAGCTGTCCTTCAGTCGATGTCGCAGCAGACACCTCTCCAATGAGGAGATCCGGGAAGAAGCCAACAAGGCCGACATGAGTCTCTCGGCCGTCCTCTCCAACTTCTCACTGGTCATTTTCCATCCCTACGGGGGTGGTCAGTTCAGGAGAGATGGTGGCAAGCTGGTGGAAGAGATGCTGTCCAACATGAATGTATCTTGTAAGTGCAAGTGTTTTGTAATGACCCTTGAATACTGAATTCTTTTACTCCTGTAGGCTTAATAAAGGAACCACCGGTTCTTGTAGACAATAGCTAAATTTGTATTTCATCAAACATTAGATGTTGAAGAAAGAATGGAAAGAATAAAGCTGAATAGCAACAAACAGTTCAGTTAATAAAATCAAAAATTCATCATACGTTTACATGTACATGTATCTCACTAATTGATAATATTGTTAGAAAAATACTTCTGTAGGTAAAACATGGCTGCCAATAATATTCAATTTTCCTTGTTTCCTTTTTGATGGACTTCTCTAAAGATTTATTCAGACGATTATACCAAAAGGATATTTCCAATTATTAGTTTCTGCAACCCCAGTAAAAGCCAAAGTGGAAGTCTGAATTTCAATTTTGATATGATGATAATGGAATATGTGTCCTTCACTATAGCTGATGCTAATGATGATACATCCAAGCTATCGTCCGGGAGTGCGCGGAAAGATGCCCTCTCTCTAGAGGTCACCTTTGTCAGGGTCAACGTCTCCAGGAAGCGGCACAAGCTACGACCAACCGTCGCCAGTGACCAGACGTTGGTCGCAGGAATGGAAGAGAGCCGAAGGTTGGGGGAGTCTCTGAGATCAGACAGCACATCCGTGTCATCTGCGACCATGACAGGCTCCAAAGCTGCAGCTACGCTAAACAAGTTTTCAAGTGAGCTGTCTTCTTGCTATCTATGTCTCCCAGGCCACCCATATATGTTGCTGAATATGTGTGTGTGAGGGAGGGGGATGTCCTCTGTTGTTCATACCATTTCCCTCACCTGCTCTTATTGTACCCACTACATAATTGTAGCTGTCAACTATTTACGTTTGAATTGCGAGGTGCCTGGATGTGGGTCGTCGCTCATACTGTTGGATGTAATGGCATTGATGTTATGTTGTTATTATGCTTAACAATCTGTATAATTGTGTACATTGTTTGTAACACTTGTACCAGTGAACAGCAAATTTCTATTTTTATGGACAATAAATCCATTCCTATTTTGGAGGAATGGGTGCTACTCTTTTGCTCTTGAATTAATGTTATGAACCCTAGATTCCACTCTCTTTCTGGAAACCTCTATGCGAAAACATACACATTGTATGCCCTAATTTTGTCCTCAGAGATTCCTAATTTTCAATCCGTCGGTGTGGTGAACTGCCTTTTGAGACAATATTCCTAATAGTAATACACTCTTTAAATCTAAACTTTAACAGTAATGTGTGACGTGGGATCGGCAACATTCCGCTATGACATGCGGCGACTGACCGAGGTACTGGCCTTCCCCAAGGCGTGGTATCGTAAGTCCATCGTTCAGAGACTTTTCTTTGGAGAAGAGGAGGAGGAGGATGAGGAGATGTCGACCCCTGAGGATGAAGTCACATCAATAAGTAAGACATTTTCATTTATTCCAACAGTTGTATTCTGAAAACATATTTCATGATTCTTATTTTAATGAACAGATTTTGATTTTCTTAACAGTGGAATTTTTGCCTCTGTCATTGGTGTTTTTGTAGATGTCCTTATGGACTATCAATTTATGCAGCTATACAGGCATATTCATTTATAAACCAATGATGTGTCTTACTTCAGATTGTTGTGACAAACTGTCTGTCCGTTCAGGGATATTGAGCTTGTTTTAGGAATACCACACCAGCTTGTTTTCTCTTTATATTTGTGTTACTGGTTTCAGTAATCTTACTGTGTGACATTTTAAGGGCTATGATAAGGACATCGGTTCAATGTGTTAATGAGATAACCAAGAAATATAAGGGAATTGACTACTGGAACAAACATTTACAGCTCCTTTATCTACTTTTCCTTCCAGTTCTTTCCAGCGATTCATCCACCGACTCAGAAGACAGCTTCACTGACCTCCCACCTCGTCGCTACCAGCGCAAACGCACCCCAACCTCCGCTGCCACCAGCGGTACCGGCACGCCCTCTTCCACAGGCCCCTCCACGTCAATCACTGCCTCTCCGACCTCGCCCGGCTCCAAGGGGAGCAAGGACAAGTTCCCCTATAATCCTCCGTCCCCTAGCCTCTTCAGTATCTACTCCCAGCTGCCGAGTCCGTCCTCGCCCACGCTCTCCCATCCTGGCACCCCACTGATGGATGGAACTCCGCCCCCTAGGAGTAGCCCTGATCTCAGGAGAATGGTGACAGGTGGGGATCTCCCTTTTCATACTGCGAATAGGACTGCAAAGACTAAGAAAATCACCCTTAGGGCAGTTTCAATAACCCAGCGCTTACTCAATTATATGTGCATATCTCCCAACCATTTCTATTTTGGAGGAATCATTCCTATTTTTTGGCCTTCAAGCTATTGTTTTGAACCCTAGTAGACTGTATTCCTAATTTGTTCTTGAGAGATTCCTAATTTTTGCTGTGAAAGGTTGGCAGGTATGCACGTATGATCTTTTCTAAAACTTTTTAGAAATCCAATTACCGGTATAATTCCTGTAAGCAGTTAACGCCTTATTGAAATTACTGAGAGTTGATTGTGTGATTGTGTACAAATTTGTCTGCTGAATCTTTAAGACTTCAAATGAATGATACCTGAGTATTGAGTTTTTAAAAGAGAAATTAGCAATTCAGACCATGCAAGTGAAACACGAAAGGATGTCTGTCATCATAAGTTCCCTTTAACAAAGTTTTCAGTGACATTCTATCAAAGTGGAAACAGAAAAACCATGAAGTCTTTGTAAACAGGTCCTCTTTTTATATAAGGTTATGCCTGAACAAGTTTGACTGTTTAGATGAAAAGTTCATTTCTTGTTTCTTTGAACCCTCTAGAAAAGAGACTATCCAAGGAAGATACCATCAGCCAATCATCAGAACCCTCAGGGTCAGAACACAGTCATTCCCAAGCAACCTCTGACCCCTGTAGCAGCTCAGGATCGCTGGTCTCTGGTCCATCCTGGAAGACTGTTCTCCTCGTGGTCATCAACTTCACCAAGGTGGACACTCACATGAACATGAGCAACGTCATGGGCAGCACATTGTAAGTTCAACAGCACCGCGGAAATGCGTAGGGATGTTACATCAAAATGTTATTTGTGCTTAAAGGGATTGTTTAACAATGTTAAATCTGATATGCACGGCCCTACATGTTTTCAGTGTCTGTGATATGTTGTTATATTGAAGCCCTAAAAGAATTGCGCTTCAAAATTATCAAGGAGTGCTATAAAAAAGTAAAAACCTTTGAGCGACCAGTTTTACCATACTCGTTTTCCCCAATAGACTGTAGTGTTATGAAAACCGTTTGGCAAACGCAAAATTTGATCTTGATTTTCAATCATAGATATCTTGATAATCAGACAGGCGATCGGCTTGTAAAAGTCATGGGGTTCCTGACTGACCTAGAGGTATATGATTATCATTCCAGCATGAGCTAAATCAAGGATTTTTTTTTTAAAGGATCTAAGACAAAGTTACGGGATCCCTTTAAGATAAATGTCTTTAGTATTATTAATGTTGCACACAAATTTGTCATCTGTAAGGCAAAAGTAGTTTTCATACATTACCAAGGACATCAAAGATCTAAGTGTAATAACACTGTATTGATTGTATGTTGCTGACAGCCCTACTTGAGATTATCAGAACAAATGTATGATACCTTACAATATTCTGAATGATTTCAAATATTTCTAGTACAAATTTGAGTCTTTAAAAATCAGTCAAAGGAAATATTGCATATTATAGCTTTAAAAGAAAAGATAAAACCATGCAATATAATACTATAAGCTTCATTCCCAAACATCATTTGAACCATTTTACTGAAACTTGTGCAGGTTAAATGGCGACACATCACATTGCATCTATCTGTTGCATTTACATGTGTACATTTTTCTGTTACTCATATACGTAAAGATGGTCAACTGAAGATCTTCGCTGTCAGACCCACTTGACCATTGATAGTACTGGACATCGGATCTTCAAGATCACCACAGGTCTGAAAAACTCCAGCCTTGAGGCTAAAGGAGGGGTCATTGGTGGACTCTTGGAGGTCTCCAAACTCAGTTGCACCAGTAAGTTTCAATCTTTCTGTCAAGCAATTCTTTCTCTTCCAAATCCAATTTTCCAATGAATTTTGTCTTTTTGCGCCACACTGTGTAACCTTTATACTTTAACCTCTCTTTTATACATGTTAGTTTCAAAGAAAGTTTTTCCATTAAGTCCTGATCTCTTTATCGTACAAGTTGTTTTGCAGATTTAATTTTACTAGTGAATCCTTTCCCTTTGACGCACACTGCTGAAGCTTTAACTTTTGATCTCTCATTTATTTAGCATAATGTCAAAATGCAGTTTTACTAGAAAGTTGGAGTGCCGGCTATAAACACTTGTGGTTGAACCAAACTGACCGGAAGTTGACAGGATGGCAAAGTTACAATCTTAGTCTACTGTATCAGGCGCGGATCCAGGGGGGGGGGCCGAGCAGGCCTTGGCCCCCCCCCCCCCCCCCCCCGCAAAAAAAAAAAAAAAAAAAAAGAGAGAAGAAAGGAAAAGAAGGGAAAGGGAAAGAGGAGAGAAGGGAAAGAAAGAAAAGGAAGAAAAAAAGAAAAGGGGGAAGAAGGAGATCAGGGGGCCGAAAGGGCCTTGTCTGCCAGGCTGTTGACCCCCCCCCCCCCCCCAATCAAAAAAATAAGAGAGAAGGAAGGAAAGGGAAAGAAATGACATAATTTCCGAGATTTTTCCTTACTTTTTAGTAAATACGTTTGTTAATATGTGTTTGTTGGAGAATGACAAATTACTAAATTTACAACCAGGCAAGAAATATGATTCTTGAGATTCCTACATGTCTCAGGCCCGAGGTGGGGCGGGATTGGGAGCCTCGAGCTCCCCCCCCCCCCCCCCCCCCCCACTTTTTTGAAAAAGTATATTAAAGAGAAATAAAATAGAATGAGAGCAAGAAATAAAGAATAGTTAACTGCCAGTGTTAAAAATTAATGAGGCATCTAATTATGCTCATCTGACCGTGATTAAATGCCTAAAACGCCTAAGCTCCCGGGGGCTCTGCCCCTGGATTCCACCTAGGACCCTACGGCGGGCCCTTAGATGCTCATCTGACGTTAATTTAATGCCTAGAACCCCTGATTTTTTGGGGCTCCGCCCCCTGGAACCCACGCCAAATAGTGACCTGCCAGTGTCATAAAATAATAAGGTATAACAAAAAATGCTCATCTGACCTTAAAGGTAATACAAAGTTTTGGGAAATTTTGAAAATTGGTTGGATAGTAATTCTTTACAAATCTGATATATTTGGATGCCCCTGTGGAAGTATTATAAGCACTAGAAAATTTAGTTCCTAAAGCACTTCTGCTTTCGAGTAAAATTGAATATAAAAATTTACCGGTGCTCCCGGTAAATTGTGATAAATTTCAAATAGCGCTTACGGCCATACAGTTGTAGCTGCGAACATGAACATTTCAGAATATGTAGTTGTGATATATAATTTCCAAACGGAAATAGCCAATCGGTCGATTTTAGTCAAAAAACATTGTTTCATAGCTTAATTAATATCTTGACCTTAAGAGGGAGCTACACAACATGAAGAGTTTATTATTTACAATTCCATAACTTAAGACTCAATTTCAACCGCGACAACGATCACTGAATATTGTAGGATCACATATGCTTCCAATATGCTTATTTGAACCAAATTCATGACCCCAGACCAAAACTTTGTATTACCTTTAATTAAACGCCTAAAACCCCTGAGCTTCCGGGGCCGGCTCAGCCGCCTCGACCCCACCAGGGGCCCTAAGACGGGCCCCTGAATGCTTATCTGACCGCAATTTATTGCCTTAAACCCCTGAGCTTGCGGGGTCGGACAAGGTTTCAAAATGTGTTTATCTGACCGCAGGCGCGTAGCCAGGGGGGGGGGTCCCCCAAATCAGAAGAGGACGTAGGAAGAAAAAGGAGCAGACAAAGAACACTTTTGAAAAAAGGATTAAGAGTATAGAGAACGGTACAGCGAATCGTCTTCTTTCTCTCATAATCTTGTGAAACGTCAAAGCTTCCGCGCGAAGCGCGTGAGTGGGGAACCTGAATTCAGACGAGGATTCAGAGGCGAGAACGGTAATACGAATCTTTAATAGCGGGATGTAGGGGGAACTAAATTTCGAAGAAGATTATTTTCGAGAACGGTATAACGAATAGTCTTCTTTCTCTAATGATTTAATGAATCGAGACGAGGATTAGTGTCGAAAACGGTACAACGAATCGTCTTCTTTCTCTAATGATTAAAGGAAACTTAAAAAGCTTCCGCGCCAAGCGCGGGAAGGGGGGAACCTGTATTCAGAGGTGGATTAAGAGTCGAGAACTCTCCAAAGAATCGTAATAATTTAATAAATCGTAAAATTTTCCGCGCTTTGCGCGGGAGGGGAAAAATAGATTCAGACGAGAATTATTTTTGAGAACGGTACAACGAATCGTCTTCTTTCTTATTGAAACGTCAAAACTTCCGCATTCGCAGAGGAGGGAGGGGGAAACTCGCCCCTCCCTGCACCAACCCCCCCCCCCCCCCCCCGCATTACGTCACTGTTGGTCACCATTACGTACCAATATTTGGCTCGCATAATTTCAAATTTGGGCCCCCCCCCCCTAAGAAATCCTGGATCCGCGCCTGTACTGTATATCATCTCAAAACTTGTAATTTACGTACAAATTAATTTGAGTTGAGCTTGAATTTAAGTCAGTCACAACTCTGATAAGACAAGGCCTTGATTTCTTCCTTTCCTTCAAATTTGGGCCCCCCCCCCTAAGAAATCCTGGATCCGCGCCTGTACTGTATATCATCTCAAAACTTGTAATTTACGTACAAATTAATTTGAGTTGAGCTTGAATTTAAGTCAGTCACAACTCTGATAAGACAAGGCCTTGATTTCTTCCTTTGTATTCTTTTTTATTGTTTTGTCCATTCAACTCTTATTATAGTAACAAATGTAAAATTAGTCGATAGATACACTTTTGGTATGTGTTCCAACCAGGGACCCATTTCACAAAACTTGTCATCAGTGACAAATGACAGTTTTCGTTATAAGCTACTGAAATCCTTGCTTCTGATTGGTCATCAGCAGGTTTGTCACTGATTTTTGTCATATGTCATTAAAAAAAGGCTTTGTGAAACAGGTCCCAGGTTATTACATTCAGATCCTCAAGAAAGAGCCACACCATGACCTTTCTCAATGTACAGAAGGTGAAATCTGAATGTTGAACAGAAAATCTCATCCACTTATCTTTTCTCCATCCATGCAGGTAGTCAAGTGAAGATCCCTGGCAAGGAGCCTCACCATGATCTGCAGCTCCAGCTAGAGAGCCTGGAGTCCCGGATCGATTACATGGGATCCAGCAGTCTCCTGGCTAGACTTACCTTGATGGAGATTGCCTGTGAGGACGAGTGGAAATTCAGGGCCAATTCTGACCCAAAGTAAGCAAGTTACTCTTGTTTTGTTTTTGTTTGTTAAGTTAGGTTTTTACGGATTTGTATCCATATCCATCTTTTTCATTTCATGTTCCAATACATGCAGATCCTAAATTTGGACTAGCACTAGGGACATTTACTTTCAGATACATTTGTATCCTCAAAACAATGGCTTAAGACAGGACTACAAACTTCAGTATACCAGATAGTCAGATTTTTTGGTAGTGATGTTCTATAGTTGTTGGTTGCATGTAAAAGTTTCTGGGATTGAGGTGTTTTTGTTATTTTGCATTTCTAAAAGATGAACATGTACGTGAATGTTCTTCCTCACAGTGTGAACTAAAAAAGCCGCATTACACATACTGATAATCGCAATGGTACATGTATCTGATGTCAACACTCTGATACGGACTGTCGATCACAAGGTCCGAGGTTCGAGTCCCGCCGCGGCACTAATGTCCTTTGGCAAGACATTGATCTACATTTGCCACACTCAACCCAGGTGATGTAAATGGGTACCTGGCTGGAATTAATTCCTTGAAATGCTGGAGCGCTGTAATGGCAGCTAGGCTAAAGCCAGGGTAATGATGAATGCGCCTCGGAATAGAATTTCTAGATAGACAGCACTATAGAAATGCTTATTATTATTATTATCATTATTATTATTACGATTGTTATTATTATCGTCACCCCCTTGTGCCCCTCCCTCCACCCTCCCTCCCCAGGGTCAAGTACCACACCGTTGAGAGCGTCTACGCCAACTCTAACATCACCTGGGACACCATGCAGCTGATGATCTGTCGCTCTACCACCCCTGACATGCTCCGCATCGCGGTCCGTCTGGAGGAGTTCTTCACCCAGCAGTTTGCCTCCAGTAGGAGGATGCTTTCCACCTGGGACCCTATCGCCACGGCAGCAAGTCAACTGGCTGCTGCTCGTAAGGCCTCCATCAGTCAGGCCCCCATCAGTATAGCCCCGATCGATGAGATTGATGGAAGGGGGCATAAAGGTGAGAGTAATGACATTTTCCCAGATATCTTTTTCTATTACGCCATTCTTTTTCTTCCTTTTCCACAAACATGTTTTAATGTACACTTTATGAATGATAACTAAATTGTTGGTTTGAAATGTCCAAACGATTAACAATTAACAAATTAACAAACAGAGTGACCTGTATACAGTTTTTATGTAAGTACAATTTCATAACCAGACTTTAAGATTCATCCTACTCTGACACTAATTGTTTGTTACAATTGACTTTATGATTTCCTGGATGTAATCAAACTTTTGTTTTACCAGTCATCACTAAACATTTGACTAAATGGCTCGTGTCTTTACGTGTATGTAAGATGTCGTTGAGTTTTATTTTACAATAAAAACAAAAATACTTCTAAAAAAGATGAAATTACTGTGACTTGACTTGACTTGTATCAACTTAGATTTACACATATTGAGCTGCTGCGATGTTTGATTTTTCATCTATTTTCCCCCTTTCTTACCACCATGCATATTCAAGGTTCCAAGACGGATTCTGCGGAGGAACCGAAGGAGTACCAGCACTGGCAGAGTGTCTTTGACTTCCTCATCCAGACCTTCCACAACGCCCACAAGAACCAACCCCGGCCGGAGGGCATGCGTCTGGGAGGACAGGTCACCCTGCAGGGAAGGCAGGCCCTCCTGGCGTGCTTCCATGGGCTCAACTTCCGCTCCAACTCCTGGGCGCTGTTCACCATGCGGGAGCCCAAGGTGGAGTTTGAGACGGAAGCGCTGCAGGTGCCTTCCTCGGAACATTGTAAGTGTTTTGTCAGAGTGAATGCCAGTCGTGTTTTAGCCTGATTTAGAGACCTTCAAGACCTCACAATTTTTATTTTCCCTGCAGAAGAGAGTGTACACCAATTCTTGTAATATTTCAAGAGTTTTAGTTTTATTTTTTCAGAATATAAATGACATACAGATGAAAGGGTGTTGTGTAGTTGTAGTCAAGGATTTGTCAAACCTGTTGAATATGTTTTTTCTGAGTTGTACATATATTTCCCATCTGTCCATTTGCGCCCATCTCCAGAGCTTGGCTATGCAAATTATTTAGAATCTCTAACTGGAAATGTTTTAATTGATTGCAATTCATTCAGTAATCTAGTTCTATTCTGGTTCTAAGATCTGCAATGCCCCTCAAACAATCTCCTCTGCTTCCTCCTTTTCAACACATGCAGGTGGAGAAGACACGTTGGTCTTACAGGACCTTCTCTTCAGCCTCGGTCACAACCAGACCCAGAGAGAACAGGGTTGGCTGGCTACCATCCTCAGGGTATCCAAGAATGACAAGAGCCACTTCCCCTTCACTGGTCCCATGCTGGAGGCCTTCCAGTATGTCAGTTCTATCAGTACTCCAGAAGGTGAGCTTGTCCTTGTGTTAGGCGTTAAAAAAAAAGATGTTGTATTGACCTTTACGACCGACCCAAAAATCTTGAAATCTACGGTCGGCTTTTCTTTTTTACCATTATTTTTTTAGAGCATTCAAAACTGTGAAATATCAGCCAAATAAGGATTTAAAAAAGTATTTAAAAAAACAAATTCTGACTGTTTTGGCACCTAAAGGGCAATACAACATTCTTTTAAAGACCTTATTGAGATACATGTAGGTTTAAAAAAAAGTATTACTACATAAAGACAGCATACCATACCACATCTACATGTACCTTGATTAAGTTTTACATTTCAAAATTGTCATTCACCTGTGTTCAATCATGCTTTTAAATTCAATATTACCAATAATTATGCATTGTTCATTCCTTAACATTCCCCTTCCTTCATTCATGCGAAGACCGGTTTTCTCAGAATCCATCGTATTTTCCACAGAAGACTGTCAATCTGCAGAACAGGTTTGATAGGGAATACATAGTGGCTTAACAGCAAGCATTTAAGAACATGGAAAACTGTATTATGATGAAGTTTATATTGTTTTCACGACAGAATTTGAACAGTACTTCCAATATGGGGACCTGCCTATTCAGAGAAGAGGAACGTTCAGACATGAAGCGGATCCCATCTTTGCGCTTCCTAAACTCCAGCTGGAGATGAAGTCCAAGCAACTGCAGAAACTGAAGCTACAAAAGCCAGGTGAGTTAAAATGTTTGTGATGGCAGTGGTGATGATGATGGTGATGATGATGGTGATGGTGGTGATGGTGATGGTGGTGATGATAGTGATGATGATGATCATGGTAATCATGATGATGGTGATGATGATGGTGGTGATGGTGATGATGATGATGGTGGCGATGGTGATGATGGTGGTGGTGATGATGGTGATGGTGATTGATGATGGTGGTAACAATAATGATGGTAATGGTAATTGATAAAAATAATAGTGCTGCAACATTTATGAATTATGTACAAAATATATTTGTAGGTGGTTATGATTGTGGTAACTTCAGTGTGATAGAATTTTGTTTTAATAAAAAAAAATGGCACATCCATGTTTTACATATCCTAATATTGGGAAATTTCGTGATAATGGTGTCTCTTTCACTTTTCCCTTTATACATGTACTACATGTATGTACATGCATCTTTATTTTTAAGTTTATTCCTGTCAGCTAATTTTACCCACTTTTCTCTTTCCTTCTCTCTTTCTCTCTCTCTCTCTCTCTCTCTCTCTCTCTCTCTCTCTCTCTCTCTCTCTCTCTCTATCCTCCACCTTCATTTTCTCTCCTCATCTCCCTTCTCCATCTCTCCCTCCTTTTTTCCTGTTCTCGTTTCCTTAATAAGTTTGTCCTTTTACTTTTTTTTGGGGGGGGGGGGGTTGGGGTATTGAAGTTTTATAGCTTTCATATCTACTCTCTATCTTTTATTGTCGATTTTCTCAGCAAGATACCCTCCTCTGTTTATCATTTCTGTTTTTATCAAAATATTCTGCTATCGTTTATTCTCCTTGTCCCTTCTCCATCTTTACTTTCCTTTATCTGTCTTCTTATCAAGTTTTTTCCATTCTAATCGCTCCAAAGCCTGCCTACTTGTAAACTACCGGTATGCATTACATTTCAATCTGAAAGTGAATTTTATTTCATTTTCTTCTCTATCTAATGTCAAAAGTAGCTGAAGATTTGAATAAAAGGCACTTAGACACTAATGCCTTGGTCCCCACTTAATCATGATGTTAAGTTAAAAGCGCGGGAGGGGAATGAATTTTCTGACCTTTATAAGGCTTTAACGTTTATTAACTGGAATTAATTGTCCTCTTTCCATGATAATGTGTTTAACCCTTTTAGTGCTACAAATTTCATCAACTTGTATGTAAATGTGAACGTATTAAAAAAATGATTCTACAAGTTGATTTGTTTATGTTTTTATACTTAAACACAATAGAAGCACAATTTATTTAGAAGCTCTTTTTTAATATTGATAAGAAACAAGCATTTATGTGTGATTGCAGGGCCCTCAGGAAGAACAGTATTAATACTGATGAGGCTACCCTGGATAAAGAAGACATATTATTTTCATTATTATTCTCATTTCTTTTTAGTTTACAACAATACATATATACACAATTCATTTATAAGCTCTTTTTTAATGTTACAAAGAAACAAGCAATTAAGTCTTGAGTATACATGTACATGCTGAAATGTCAAGAATGTCAAGAAGCTAGAATTGCATGCCTATGACATTGAAAGGCTCCAATTTCTTCCTATTTTTTCATAAGTAGAAGGGACTACTGATAGACAAAGTAAAACTGTGTGTACAGAGTCTGTTTCATCTCAAATTTGACTTTTTCTGTGTTAGTCCATGTAATTTGGTGTTGTGCACACCCTTAAAAGATTCTAGAAAATCCAGCTGGGAGATTTTGTATTTTATTTACTACTAGAATATTCCAGATATATGTACACTTTTTAATACAATGTAGCTTCTAGAATTTGGATTTAGAGCTGGTGGCCGTCATGCAGTTATGGCTAAAGAAATGAATAATTATTTGACTCAAGATTCAGTAATACTTGATGTTGCTTAGAGAGGGTGACAGAAAAGCTATCCCTTTAGCATACAAGATTACGAGCTTCAAATCTTGAGCTTGTATAGGATTATGTACTTTTGTTGGAGGCCTAATTATTGATTGTTCTTCATTGTAACCAAGGCTCAAAATACACAGGGGCGATGGGCGATTTGCCCCGTGAGCTACATAATCACCTCCGTCAGGTTGCTCACGGGGGCGATTGCAAAATGAAAAATCGCCCCCATGGAATTATAAAATAAAGATTACCTTTTCTGTTATATATTACTTTAACACAATATTGAATTTCAATTTTTAAACCCTAAACCAATGAAATGGAACTTAGATTAGCTTGCAACTATCATTTAATTCAGTCAGCATTTTCGCTCTTACACTGAAATTTACAAGTTACAAGCTCTGCGGCTCGTGGACGATGCTCTGCATGTAAGTAGATGCCAGGAAAACATCACTTACGGGGTTCAAAATAGCACCCCCCAAAAAAAAATCGCCTTGCTGCTATGCGGCTCGTGGACGATGCTCTGCATTGGGTCAAAATTGGCCCCCCCCCCCCCCCCCCTTAGCAAAAAGCTAGATCCGCCCCTGGGTAAAGACTTAAAGTAAAGAAAGAATGTGAAGCTTGCTCCGAATAATGAGGAGGAAATAAAGTAACAGCTATGTATCTTGTAAATTTGTAAGAGGGAAAATGCTGACTGAATTAAATGATAGTTTGTTGGGCGGAGGGACCTTAATGGTTACAGTGACTAAGCTTGCTCTCTTCTTCCTTGGCCGCCATCTTTTGCACTCAGAATATTGCTACAAAAAATGTATTTGCATAGTCTTTGTCATTCCAATTTTGTAATTACTGTGATTATATTGTTTTATTGTTATATTTCTTGAAAGTGCAGAATAAATAATACAATACAATGCAAATAGCAAAGTATTGAGGAGTTTCATTGGTACCAATTCAATGGAAATATGTATAAACAGGAGCCCCCGTCAGTACCAGAAGAGCCCTGTGAGAAGGCTCACAGGGACTCTTTTTTGGGGGGGAGAGCCCCCGTGGACAAAAAATTAATTTGAGCCCTGATTGTAACTAATATTTGTTAATTTTGTTGTTGTTGGTCTCTTCCATTCATTCATTACAGTGTTATAGTTGAGACATGAACATACCACTTAAAAAAACCTCATGTTTCCTCTTTTTTTTAAATCAGGAACACCATCTCCACCATTACCTGAGGTACAGGTGACCTTTGTGACCCTCTTCACGGATCACATCAACGTCTCCATGGACTTTGAACTCATCCTGTTCCTCCATGACATGGTCCTGGCCTATATCAATTATAAGCAGAAAGGTAAGACCTAGGCCATTTTCTTTTCTTTTTTTATATCAATAACGAGTGACGATAACTGTTATAAGCTACTAAAATTGTGCCATTTGATTGGCTGAGAGCAAAAATTAAACAGGGACTTTGAACTCATCGTGTTCCTCCATGACATGGTCCTGGCCTATATCAATTATAAGCAGAAAGGTAAGAACTGGTCCTTTTTTTATTGTAGTTCCCCCAATTAAGAGTGATGATAACTGTTATTTAGCTACTGAAATTGTGCCATTTAATTGGCTGAGAGCAAAAATTAAACAGGACCCAGGAACGTTTTTGGTGCAGTGGTTCAGAGAGAGGGTAGGAATGAGAGATGCCTGTAGATGTGGGTAGGTAGGGAGGGATTGAGAGAGGAAGTGAGAGAGAGAGAGTGAAAGAAAGAGGGGGTAGGGGAGAGGGATACAGCTTGAGATAAAAGAGAGGGAGATGGTGACAGAAAAGAGAAAGAGGAGAGAGTGTGGAAGAGTAGGAGAAAGAGAGAAGGAGAGAGCAGGGGCGAGGAAGGGAGGGAATAAATAAGAGATAGAAAAAAGAGACAAAAGGGACAGGTAGGGAGATAAGAGAGAGAGAGAGAGCACTTTTGCAGTGCATGTACATGTACAGTGGATATAGAGGTTCACTGTATGAGAATAGAATATTAAATTAGTAGTAGAAGTATCACTGATCATGTACTGAATGAGAACCCTCTTTCTATAGAACTGTTAGGAATAGCAAAATGTCAACAAATCTCAAAAAAAAATTCCAACCTCCTAAAAATACGACGGTAGTATAAATATGCATATGGAGTGAGGGTTTATTAGATATATTGAACATCAACAGATGTGACTCTCTACATATTGACATAAGTTACAGTGTACTGACAAACCAGATTTCCTCATATTTATTTTGCGCTTATCACTCCACTTTTACATATATTAATACCGGTAGCAAAACGGTGTAAACTGAAATCAGAACATTTGTAATCTGTTAAAGTACAATAAGTCTTAGTAGCCTGTATTGCCGCACAAATTGTTTTCTCTCCTGGAGAGAGCATCCTAGATTGGGAAATCAACATTTTTCATTATTTTTTGTGTATTAGTGTGGGAGAAAACCTGTAAATTTAAAGTTCAGTTTATGTCAATTTAAGAGCCTCATAACATATCTTGGAGCTAATTTTCAATTTACATGTATTCCGTATCAAGTGATCATCTTGATGTGCCGTTCTATCTTGTCACATGTCTTTTTAAGCTTTAGAAGATTGAATTCTTATTTTCATTTTATCTGCAAGGCTCCCGCTCAGTAATGAGATGAACATGATAGTCTTAAAGGAAAATGAAACCCAACAAACAGTAGCTCGAAATCTTATTTAACATTGTCAGCAAGTTTTTAAAAATCTTGAAATTACTCCTATATGTTTTTTCTCCATAAAATCCTTTATTTAATTTTTTTTTTTTTTACATACCCCACGTCAAACAACTGCCCTTGTATGTTAATTTAATCAGAAATTCAATAGAAAACTGATTTTAAAACATACTTGAAAATATACTTGAAGAGAAAATATTCTCAAAAAGAATGAAATGCCAATATACCAAAATAACAACAGAAAAATACCTGCTGGTATGGAAAAAAACAGCATGAAGAATGGACATTTCTGCATTGGAAGTGTGTCGCGCGTGGTTGTAAGTTTTGTTTAACGAATTCCTTTTTTTTGCCAACAAGGTTGGCAGCTCTGCCTGCATCTCAATCAGTTGATTTCTCTTTGCAGTTCTGTGACTGCATGTGTATGTCTTTGTCACTCTTTTAAATAATTGATAGACCTTTGTCTGACTAAGGAACAACTTATATAAATGTTGCTGAACAAAAGACTCTGCTCAACTGTTTCAAACAGCTGAACCAAATATCTTGTCACAATATCTGATGAAAGAATATTGATTCATGTGGTTGCATTACTAAAATGGTCTATTATTAGGAAGTAATTATTGTAACTGCATTTTGTAGGTGAGTGTCCTACATTGTAGCTAAACTACATGTCAGTTGGTATCTCATAAGCTGTACTACTCTGACATCACTTTTTTAATCAAAGTGGCCAAAATGGACTGCCATGGGGAAATGGCTAGCAAGGAAGCTGTAAACAATAAATTGTTTTCATTGCTTATTAAACAAATAAAGGTAATTTTAAGATTTAAAAAATAAAATAAAACTGACTTACAATTTTGAATAAGATTATCAGCTCATGTTAGTTTGGTTTCATTCTCCTTTAAGTGTATCTGCAGGTACATGTACATACATGTATACATGTACCTTCCTTTTGAACAAAATAATATTTTGAAATATAATATGGATATCAGTTTTTATGAAAGTCTGGAGGCAAATCTAAATTACAGTATGCATGTAATATTGTTTTGGATTGTCTTATGTTTTAAACAACAGGAACCTACAAAAACAAGCTATGTTTTCCAGAAGGTTCCTGTTTCATAATTTTGAACTTACTTTGTAAACTATATTCTTTATTGTGCAAGCAATTGTTATATGAAATGAAATAAAATTGATCGATCAACAATCAATCAAACATGTATATGGTTAAGGAGGGTAGTGTTAGAAATGTACATGTACAAGTATTTCCACTCTACCATTTTCATGAATTATTTGATACTACGGAGAAGTTTACCTGTATCAAAATAATTGTCAACATGACATCTTGAATATGGTATTTTCTCATATCTCTCTTCTTCATTGTTCACAGTGTGAAACGTTCTATAGAATAATGCAAGAAAACATTTGATTATGAATCCATAGTAAATAGTGTATATGATGAAGAAAGAAATCAATCAGGCTGGGTCTAAATGAAGAGGATGCTTGAGACGAGAAGAAGTGGAGGTAGGGAGTGTCATCATGGCGCGAAAGTCAGTTACATCTTGTAAGAGGGAAGATGCTGACATTAATAAATGATGATGATGACGCATGCATGTACCAAATTTTGTTCAGTAAACCTTTTTTTCTGCTTTTCATCTGACGATTGAAAGATAATCCGTGAATGTACCTGTGGTTCTACTTCTCCTTACTGAATACTGTAAACGCTATTAATTTTGCGTGATCAAATTTTCGCACTGAGCAACCCCAAAACATATTCACTGGTTCTTAATTTTGTGTTGCATGCAATTCAGACTGTTCAAAACACGCATATTAAAGAAGTCATGCTTATATTTTCGCTAGTTATAAAATTTGCGCTTGCCGATCTTAGCGCGACATCTGCAAATATTAATGTACCTAAAATACTTCTACTTTTACAGTATTGGATACTTTTACTATAGATGCCTACAGGGATGCTTGTTGTAAAGTCCTATATGTATGTGTATTTATGAAACATTGGGTGTTAGAATGAATACACTATAGTTCAAGTCCCATCATTGTGGCAGCTCCGAGAGCAGCTAGAGGTTTGAACTTCAAATATGAGCTGCAAATTTGATGAACTCTTCTTTGATATTGGAATTGGCGTTTGTCTAAAAACAGGTTCATTCATCAATCATCAATAATGTTTTCCTATGTGCGCATACAGTAATGGCACCGATGAAACCGATGGTTTTGAATCCGTCCGCCCACTCCCAACTTCCGTCCTCCACCGAGAAGAAACTAGCCTCACTGAAGTCGGCAACCTTGCAGTCTACCTCCTCATCTCAGCGCCCACCGGCATCCACACTCTCATCATCCTCCTCGTCACCCTCCCCTTCATCGACGACATCGCCTGCCTCGGTGGGTGTGGTGGAAGGGAAGAAGAGGAAGGAGGAGAAGAAAGGAGGGCAAGGGAATGTGGCCAAGACTGGAAATGGAGACTGCCGTCTCTTTGTGTGTGCCACATGGCAGCTGGAACCAACCATAAGGTCAGTAAAAATTGCTCTCTGTCGCTTAAATGTGAATGTTTTGAAGTCAGATGGGAAAGGACTAAGAAATAGGTATAGAGGGCTGGTAGCACTGAAAACGATATAGATTAAATTTGTCTATGTAGTAAAAGTATTGAATATCAATGTTGCTTACTCAATCATTCCAGCTATTAAGATTGTCTTGATTTGATTGTGAAAGCAGAGTCAAAGTGTTTATATATTTGACACTGAATGTAGGGAAAACTCATCCCTGGTATTTTTTTTAAAAGAGGAAAAGACTAGTGTTGATATTCAAGAATTCTTTTTGTACCTTGGCATGAATAATTCTATAATTTCGTGAACCATGAAAGATGAATTATCTCAAGGAAATAATTCCATACCATGTTTACCACACCTGGGGAGTGTTTCACAAAGACTAAGATCGACTTTAAGTTGGACTTAACTATGACAGGCCGTTCATGCCACTGTTTGCTCTCATCATTATGATCTTTAGATAACATTTTTCCCTTAATAAATAATAAAGTATCAAAAAAGTCGTTTGTGCCAATGATTTGTACGTCCTTTGAGAGACCAATGCCAGTAAATGGTGAGAACAAACAGTGGTATTAACGGCCTGCCATAGTTATACTTAAAGTCGCCTGGAATATTAAAAAAAAACCTGTGTACTGATATTCAACATGGCCCTACAAAATTTGAGTATCCGTTAAGGCTTGTATGGCGGGGTAAATCGTCCCCCCCCCCAAAAAAAAAAAAAAAAACACCAACATCAACAACAACAAAACATAATTTTATACCTTTAAAATGAATGGCAACTGAGCTCTGTGTTATAAGATTTTAAAATGCGAGGTCTATTGCACTTGATGCAATCATTTTAAAAATAACACAGTTTTGCTACGTCTTATCTGAAAGAGCCTGTAAAGATCTAGTGACGTCATAGATGATGGTGGAGCAGAATTACAAATGTGGACAAAATATGTGGAGAATGAAAGAAAGGAAGGGGATGTGATCGTCTTTTAGAAATCCTGTGATGATTACCGTACAGTAAGAAAGTGGGATACAGATCTTTTTTAAAGAAGAAAAAGTAAGAAAAGATATTTATATAAGTAAAGAGAAGGGTGTTTCACAAAACTTGTCATAAGTGACAAATGACAGTTGTTGTTATAAGCCACTGAAATCCTTGCTTCTGATTGGTTATCAGCAGATTTGTCACTGATATTTGTCATTTGTCATTGACAATAGGCTTTGTGAAACGGGTCCCTGTAGCGTAATAGAAAATAGACAGAAATCAACATCATCAGGGACTTATGTAAGTTTTACTTATTCATCAGCAGTATGGGATGTGCATAATGCCCTAGTATGATTTAAAGACGGAGATTTATTAAGTGTACCGCCATCTGCTGCTCACAATGTCCGATGTGTTGACAGTCATGTCCCACAATGCATCATCAACTGCATGATGTGCCCGAGATGATGCTTGGGTACAGGAACTGGAAATCACTCTATGTGCGCCAAAAGATGGCACAATTGCAAACACAGCAGTGGTAGTGATGTTCGTAAAATAACCTGCTTTGTACACTGCAGCAGTCATGAACAAAGTGATTATATTCTGGTTTACGCATGGGTATTACTGAAAATTGTATTGAAAACAGATGGAAAAAATAATTTCACATGAGGTCAATGCTCTCCGTTTATATATTATGTATTCTCTCTCTCTCTCTCTCTCTCTCTCTCTCATGTTAACGCTCTAATATCTAATCATTTTTGGATCAGTCTCATCTGTTTTCCTAGTATCTTGTGTAGTATTACTGCGCTATATCAATATTAAAGCAGGGAGATGTCTGTTCAGGGTTTCATTCTTTAATGATATTTCTACCGGATGCATATCATCCTAGAAAAGAAGATATTCAGTTGTAAGTGAATTCAGATTATGCTAATCGGGTGTGGCTACTATCGCTGACTCAAGAGAATAAGAAAATTTAATAGGAAAGATAATGAATTTTAGAAGGGCTTGGTAATCCACCTGCCTGTAGCTTGTGAATAATTGCAAACAGTAAGTTTTAAAGAGAGCTTTATCCATCGGCTGATGCGGGATGCATTAGAAGCTTTTTAGGGGATTAAGGGTAAGGTTTTGATGTACTTGTTGTCTTTCAGATATCCCAGTATCCAAAGTTTGTCATATTTTCTGAGCCTATCTCTCTCTCTCTCTATCTCTCTCTCTCTCTTTCTCTATCACTATTTTTATCCCTCACTATCTCTATCTCTCTCATATACACATTTTCTCTCCATCTCTCATTTTCTATCTATCTATCTCTCCCTCTCTCTATCTCTCTCTTTCTCTCTCTTTCTCTCTCTTTCCGTTTCTCATTCCGTTTCTCATTCTTATGTATTTCTTCCTCTCATTTTTTCTTTCAATCTCGTTGTACATGACTGTATATCTTCCTCATTATTATCTCTATTCTCTTATACATGTATCTTTATTCCTCTCTTTCTTTATACCTCTTTTTTTCTCCCATGTATCTTCCTATATTGCCTCCCACTTTGTCTCCCATTGTACATACTTACTGAATGTTCCCTTTTCTTTTCATCCCCCTTTCTCTCTCTCTCTCTCTCTCTCTCTCTCTCTCTCTCTCTCTCTCTCCCCCTCCCTCCCTCCCTCCCTCCCTCCCTCCCTCCCTCCCTCCCTCCCTCCCTCCCTCTCTCTACCTCTCATTTCTGGTTTCTATATATTCCACCCATTCTATGTCATGTACTTACTTCCTCCTCCCTTTCTCTATACCTCCTTATACATGTATTGCATATTATTTATTACCCCGCTGCTCTTCTCATTCCCTTCTTCAGACAATTAGAGGCAATTTGTAACTTGCGGTATACAAATATCTTCTTGTTATTATTATTATTATTATTATACATCCCCTTGTGTTATTATCATCCCTTTCTGTCACTTTCCTTTGTTCTCTTTCCACATCAATCTATCCCTTGCCAATTTTATATAACTCCTATCTCTTTCTTGTTACCCTAATGTGTTTCTGTTCTCCCTTTACACTGTATGTGTGTGCTTACAAACCAAAGAAAATGCAGATCGTAATATTATTCTAAAGAACATGAATTTTAGATAATTACAGCTACATACATTGTATTTCTTTTTTATATGTGCATTTTACAAATGAAAGTGAGTTATGCGAGATGAGAACAGAACTACATGCTGAAATTTGAATTGATATGCTGTCTTAAGATGCATGAAAAGAAATTTAAGTTACATACAATGCATATTTCAGCCATTATCCTTCCTTCTTGAAATTGTTTACAATTGATTGTACCAAGGCAATTAAATTACGGTAATTGCAAAAGAATCCCAGCTAAGTGCCTTTATTTCTTTATTTTTGCAATAAAAAGATCTTGTGACGCAGGCGTCTATAAAATGGAATCATAAAGAAAGAACAAAATTCTGGAAAGCCTGAAAGATTTATAGCCTGCAACTATTATTCTTTGCTTTTTATTGAAAAGTCACACAAATTGTGGTGCTGTCAAGCCACAAGTCACAACAAAATCACTAAGACTTTAAAAATATGCCATTATTGTATTTTTGTTGTTGTGGGTGGTTTATGCTATTCACCCCAATGAGTCTAGATTTGAGAAAAAGAATGTATTTGACTACATATTGGGAGTCAAAATGATACGATTGATTTGAAAACGAGTTGTGCTGTGAGTGTAATATTACTTTAATGTAGGAAAGAAGTTTGACAAAGATTTCATCTTGTGGAGATAAGGAATAAAGTAACTCATTTTACATGTATATGAGGTCAAAAGGTTGTTTTTTCCTTCTTGTAAATGAAGTGATTAAACACCCTGTCAAAGGTCATGGACTATTGGTAAGATATATACTCTCTTAGGTAGAATCAAGCTTTGGGTATGTCCATACCACATACATCCATATCATTGACGTGCGTACATTTGATAAAAAGAAGTCTTACATGTGGAAATGTTTAATTGAATACACAATAACCATTATAGAGCTAGGCTGAGCTGAAATACAATCCATGTATAACAAGGTACATGTACAGTACATGTTAGGAGGGATCCAAGTCATGCAGCAAAGTCTTAAATCTTTACCATCACTGTTTTGATAATAATAATAATAATAACAATAGCTCACATTTATAATGCACCTAATACTTTGTTTCTAGGCGCAGCACAATACCCTGTTCATCAGATTCAGGCTTACCCGCAACACAATGTATGCACATTCTCCTCCCTGGGGAGCATTCCAGCCAGTCCCCATTTTACAAGCGCCACTTGCTAATTCAACCACATTAACTTGATCTCATTTGTAGGTTGCTGTCGTGGGGCGGGAAGCAGATTGAGCCTGTCGGGGTGGACTACATCCTCCAGAAGTTGGGATTCCATCACGCTCGCACCACCATTCCAAAGTGGATCCAGAGGGGTGCCATGGACCCAGCTGACAAGCTCCTATCACTTTTGGCCAAGAACCTCCTCATGATCATTATGGAAAGGGAGAAGAGCGATGCAGAGAAGCAACGCAAGGATAAGGCTCTTCCTCCTGCAAAGGCATCTTCAAAGCACGGTTTCCCAGGACCTTGATGTTCCTCGCTGACAAGCTCCTAGCACTCCTGAGAACCTCCACATGATGATTATGGAAAGGGAGGACAGTGATGTGAAGAAGCAACAGAACGACAAGACATCAAAGACATCCTCTAAGGAGGGTGTCCTTAGAGTTTAGCTTCCTTGCTGATGATCTTTCGGCCAGGTACATGTACGTCTTTATGGAAAGGGCATAGATTGACGTGGAGAAGTGTCAAAGGAAAACTTTGAGCTCATAATCCAAAGGCATCTTTGAAGCAGGGCCCTCCAGGAACTTGGGGTTTTCTGATCCTGACTTATTTCTACTGCTTCTTTTTAAGAACATCCTCAATGGTCAGGGGCAATGTGTACATACCTACAGAGAAGCAATAGAGAGGCAAGCAAGACAGGAGTAGCTCTATCCTCAAAGACATCTTCTAAAGCAGAGCAGGGCCCTGTTTCACAAAACTTGTCTTCAGTGACAAATGACAGTTTTTTTTATAAGCTACTGAAACCCTTGCTTCTGATTGGTTATCAGCAGATTTGTCATTTGTCATTGAAAAAGGGCTTTGTGAAACACCCTCCAGGATGTTCCCTGCCAACACACTTCCGCTGCCTGTCTATCGCATGATCATCATCAAGGTGAAGAGAGATGCAGAGGAAATGAAAGAAGACCTAGGATATTCCTCCCTCCCTGTAACTGTAAGGACTCCTCCGTAGAGAAGGGTTTGCTGGATGAAGGCAAGAGGTGAAATGGGCAAGCAATCCTACATGTATTTTGAGGGGCCAGTGACACAAAGACGTAACTCCATTTTGGCCATTTTTAGAAAAAGTGGTTTAATTGTCACTGAGCACTTGGAGTTAAGTCTATGTTTCACTACCCATTGACTTCAATGGGGTGTTTGGTGGAGTTAAGTCTTTGTGTTTCCTGGCAAGCCCACATTTTTCTGAACATTTTGATATCAAATACTCATTTTTGGCAAAATATGGAGTTATGTCTTTGTGTCACTGGACCCTCGATTAGTTTAATCATTAATAATTGCTATCTCAGTCAATCCTAAGAGGAGTTGTGTAAATAATTAAAACTACTCTGTAAGTACAAGTACAAACACCTTGCATTGTGTAAACCTCACATATTAGTTTGTCCTTCATCAGACTTTCCATTCTTTCATTTCCATGACTTTCTTTGAGAAATAATTTTAAAGTTGATACTCTAAGCAAATAAATGTCCCTTAATTTGTTACCTACGGCAAGTATATGTTATTTTTAAGTTTTTCAATTACTTAGTATATCACAAAAAATTCTGTCTACTCGAAATCCTCAATTGAAATGTCTAAAATATCCGCCTCTCTTTGCATAGAAAATCAGTCACGACGCTGGTCTACTATTTATGACCTCACGTCCGGGAGAGAGTATATTCACGTACCCGGATGTTCCATAGCAAACATGTGCAGAGTGATACGATTTTCTGCATATTTTTGTTTCAAAGGCTGAAAAGTCTAATAAATCATAATTCTATGTACAATTCTTTACCTTCCCCTAGTACTTCATAGTATTAATATCAATTCCCCTTTTAAAAATTATGACATATACATGCCAACGATGTGCTATTAGTCGATATTTTCACCATGTAATTTTTGTTTTGGTGTTGAAATCGGCCCAGGCACGGAGTAAACAGTAGCTGTCTACCCATGCACAGTTCATTACCATACACTAAAGCGATCTCCCGATGGTTTCTTCTTCCTTTTTACCATGTCTTTCGCCTTCCTTGGCCCTGAACATCCTTCATCTACCAATTCTGACACCGGTAGTCAGGAGCAAGTCTTTGTTAGTTGTTTTTCTTAGCTGGCAACGTCGCTTTCATTCTCTTGCAATTGCCGATAAACATATAACTAGCGCACGTCCGTTCCATCACAAGCAAGCAGCGCCTAGAGCAGCGGCTTGGTCTTACCTCCCGATTCTGCTCGCTCCACGAACGTTCATGCAAGAGCCGCATCACTCGCCAAAATATTATAGAGGAAGCGCGCTTGCATGATCTCGTTCAAGTTTGATATTTTACAACATAAAATGTTTAACTGGTACTGTATCCTTTTTGAGGCAGTCACACACATCTATGATAAGTACTATCATAGTTCTAGACCTATTCGTTTTACAAAACTGCTCATGTACATCTGATGACAATATAATGCATCCGCCTATTCATAAGTGCACGATTTAACTTTAATTCCTAAGCAGTAAACTCGTCTTAAATCTCTACCAAATAGGTGAATATGAGGATATAAAAAGAAATCAGCGACTGGAAAATGTTGCTTCGTTATTCTTCATTCAAATGAAAACAGAAAATCCATCAAATATACTCCTTAACAACAACAAATCTAAGCTCTGACAGGATAGCATTTACGTAGGGATATCACTGCCATTCACTCTCACTGAGCCCATGACTCCCGTTCGTGACGTCACGGATAGAGGCCCGACTCTACGTGCACTTCCGGGTTTCAGACTTAGATATTTTGGTAGAGTTTACTCGAATAAATTCATTATTCTAAACTTGTTTTGTCGGGTGGACACCATTTGGTGTTATTATGGGGGTTAAAAGCTTTCTATTTATGTAATTATCTCAGTATTTGGGATTGTCTTAGAGTATCAACTTTAAACACAAATATGTTTTTCTTTGATGGGGATGTGTTAGAAGAAAAGTAGACTCCTCTGAATCAAGCTACATTTCTGGCAATTTTTATTCTTTCAAGTGAACGTGTATTTCAGAAAGTGGCATATTGACATTGAAGAGTGTAATAAGTTTCATTTCATATAAAAAAGCTTGTATGTTGTGACCTAACCGAGGATGTTTGTGCGAGAAGCTGTGCAGGTTTAAATGAAAATTTCTAATCCTTGAGAAATTGAGGAGAGTTTGATATTTTTTTATGATTTCATATTGTCATCCATTCCTGTACATATATTTGTACCTGTAAGTTAAGACAAATAACAGTATCAAATGCATATATTTGTTAGCAGTTTCTTTGTGTGTGTTAAATTCAAAGAAGTATTCTTCTTTTTTGTTCATATCTGTACTTACTTGTACTAGATTAAATGTTGTTATATTATATTATACAGTATTTTTTAAATGTGTATAGAACTTGTAGATAAACTTTACTTTGATTCTTGGACATTCACGTGTAAAATACTATTACATATGAAAACAATTAAGAAAATTAAAGAAAACTGAATAGACATACATTTGTTGTATTGATAGCATTGCTATGAGAATGTATGCTGTCCAAAGTTTACATATCATGTTTTTATAGAATTTGCACAAGAAGTGCAAATATGCTACTATTGTGTGTTGTGTATAAATATATGAATGGTTCAGAGATCTACTAAAAAAGTGTATTGTTTCCTGATTATCACGAAGGTACAAATAGAAAACCATCTGTTAATAGACATTGGCGCCACATTTATGCATCAATACATGTACATGTGCTGCTCATAAGACATTGTAAATATGTACAATTGTCTAACAAAGTTATTTGTGTGCCAAGCTGGTTCTACTGGTCGTGTTACTCACATGAGTGTCATTGCAGTAGGTGTTCTTAATATTTTTAGTTTCACATTTACAGGCAGCTTTATGTCAGAGAAATTCTTGAAAGGTCGCCTTGAAAGGTCACACAGGAGTATGTTTGCTCATTTGCTTTGGGTATGCTTTTGTTTGAGGAAATGATTCAGGAACAATTACTTTTTAATGATTCTTCATGCAACTTATTTTTAAAATTTATATGATTTTAACCTCTCAACTGTGCCAAGACTGTCGGACCATTTGGACATCCATGTACTCCAATGAATGGAAAAAGTTGTATTATTACTTGTTAATGAAGGTCACAATTATAGCTAGTGGCCAGACTGGCCACAAATCATTTTCCATTATGTCCTAATCACTGACTGATATGAGTTGAATATTGTAAATGTCCATGTTATTTTTTACTATATGTATGAATGAAACACTGTCCAGGGCCCTATTTCAAAAAAACTTGTTATTAACAAAAATGCTAAAATTCTATGACAAATCTCCTCTCAAATGCCACTATTTTAGTAGCTGAAGTTAAAACAGTTATTGTGACTTGTAATTTGTAACAAGTTTGATGAAACACAAAGCCTTTTTTCAATGACAAATGACAAAAATCAGTGACAAATCTGTTGATAACCAATCAGAAGAAAGGATGTCAGTAGCTTATAACAAAAGCTGTCATTTGTCACTGATGACAGGTTTTGTGAAACGCCCCCAGATCTTGCGCTTCTATTGAAAGTGTTGGACACATTTTTGAAAAATCACCTGATTGAATCAGAAGTAAGTACATGTGAGAGGTATCTAATGGTTATATATTTTGATAGATGATGCATCTACATGTACAGGATTTTTGCATTCAACCCATGCCAAGTTTGTAAAAAATCTTTCTGACCATAAGCACCATTGCACTCAATATATATATGAATAAGTGTTTTTCTATGTATATTTTTGTAATTAATAAAATGTTGTTAAACCTGTGTATTCCAAAGTTTATTGGTGAAGAGATAAAAGATTCTGTAGATTATTTCAATAGATCATTTTAATGGTCCAAGCACTTATTATGAAAGTTTCAATTGTGTAGAAAAAGTTGTAAAAAATGAACAGTATACAGTTGGACACAGAATTGTACTTACATCTAATGAGGTATAGTTTGTAGGTTAATATTCAAGGATTCTATTTTGATTATCATATGCACGGTCCATTAGCTGAAATGAATCTTAACTTTTTGGCAAAAGTTCAAACTTGGCCCATAGTTATGACAAAATACAAAGCACCTGTGAACGATATCGTATATTTATCTAAGTTCTGGTTTTCTGTTTCTGAATTAACACCAGATTTTCTATTTTTAGTAGATGTCTAAGAGGACTGATTGATGTACAGTAAACTTTTGTTTGGGCTTCCACTTTTCAGATTTTGGATCGAAGACAGAAGCACAAAAATTAAATGCAGATGAGAGGTTGTTTCATTGTTTTTATTCACTGCAAATTATATAAACATGATTCTCAAGAAAAAGTTCTTTCTGTAAAAGCAAAACATAATACAACAATTCCTCAGACAAAGAGATGTAAAGTTTTGAGAGTGTCATTTGAAAGTTTTGTTTCCTTATGAATTCCTTTAGGAATAATCATATTCTATAAAATGTAATACATTTGTGAACTAGATGAGCAAATCATTAAACTTTGAGTTGCTGTATTTACAATTACATTTTCATTTACAGGTCATGTATATTTTCTTAAGTACCATGTACTGTAGTATATATTTACTTCTTATTGTTTTACTTCTAAATTGTGTTATCAGTGCACATCAGTAAGATTTAAAATAGAGTGTTATTTATATTGGAAAATATTATCATCAATCAATCAATTTATTCTCAGTTAAGAAATTGGCAACATATTACATGTATTTCTATTAAGAATATTTTTAATGTAGATGTTTGTGTATTTCCTGAAATCTTATTTCCTGAAATCTTATTTTGAAATCTCTTTAAAACAGTTTGTGGTAATTTGAAATTAGTGGATGCTTTCTTCCCAAGTGGATAACTGGGGACGTAACTATATATACAATTCATCCCTTTCCCTTACAAGTTGTCCCTATGTCAGGCATGCAGTGGACAAGCTTTGTAGGTTTGTCAAAAGGAACCATTAAGAAAGCATACCATTGACAAACAGATTTGTGAAATGGAAATGAACTGCAGTCCAATTACCAATACATGTTTGTGCTATGTACCACAAGTCCTGGACAATCATTGGGATATGTTAAGAGAAAACTATTGTGAAAGAGGAAGGCATAAATTCAAAAATCCTGCTGGCTATGGACATTAGCCCTTTTATATTACATGTATCTCAAATTTGCGATAGATCTTATGACATGAATGAGAGTTACTACAATGGATAAGTGAACTATTTGCTAGCACTGGACATTACCTCATCTGAGTGTATTTCTTTCTTACCATATAGAGTATTTAACCAGTCATTGTTATCGCACATTGATGTAGTTCAATAGACTACCATTGATGATGTTAAAGCTGTCACCAATAGACCCAAATTAAAAAAATGTATGCAAATTTATACACATTTACCTTCCAAAGAGCTATCGCACTCTCCTCACTTACCTCACTAGCCATGTGTTAATATATTTGAATAGACCGTTTTACTAATATATTCAAATGTTATGCATGCTATTTAAAGAAAGGTTCTTGGAAATCCAAAAGCTTTTGAGGCTTGCCCGACATAACAAGTAATGTATGCAGACTGGTTACGTGTGAATGAAATCATTTGTAACAAGGCACTGCATGAACTAATGTGTATGCATTACACTTCATTACATTAAGAGAAAATTACCTATAACTCATATTTTGCTAATTTCACCAGCGGTGATTTATTTTATTTGGCCTATGATTAGAGGTCATTGACCTGTTCCTATAATATGTAGACCAACAGCATCAACATCGGTCATCATCGTATACCATTAAAGTACAACAAAAATGAGCAATATGTATTTCCAGGAAGAAAACGTTCATCACCGTCATGTTTGTGTTCCTTATCGTTTCCTTTATTCTTGATTAAAGGTCATCTCCCCCACTATTGTTTTCTTGTAGCATTATGTTGTATTCATTTTCATATCAGCATTTTTACATCTTAGAGCTGCAGATATTTATTCTATATCAGTTTTATCAACCATGTAATGGCATCAATTTTGAGGGGAAAATGTGAAGATCATTTATTGTGTTCATCAACAGTAGCATAACTTACATTTGATTTGATCAGTACAAGTTTAGACTGTTGAATTGATTGAAATATTTAATCATCAACCTCTATGGCATTGGATTATAATGTACATATGTATTTATGTATTTAGAATATCTATTGTAAAAGCGTTATTCTGTAACTTCTATGTAAACAGAACTTGACTGTCATGTTGCAAGATACTGTTCGTATTGTGTGCAATAAAACATGAACTCCTACTTTTTGATATGTTAAAAACCAATCAGAATCTTGACTTATCTGTGTTTGATGCTGCTTGTAAGTGTCAGCTTGCATGGTGATGTAGATATACAGTAGGCTTGCGGGTGCACCATGTGAGAGAGAGAGGGAGGATTGAGGAGTCCTGAAAAGGGCTCTGACTCGGTAATTCAAGACTATACCAACAGTCCTTTTCAGGACTAACAAACCCTCAAGAAAGATTACCGAGTCAGAGCCCTTTTCAGGACTCCTCAATCCTCCCTCTCTCTCTCTCACATGGTGCACCCGCAAGCCTACTATTTATCTGTGCTTGTGTATCGGGGTGATTCCATGCAAGATGCCCTGTACAATACATATCTTTATTCCACCTATATCTTCCACAAATGAAAACTCTATTAGTATGACCATTGAATAACAGTGCTTTACGGTATCAGTCTTACATGTTTCATACATGAATGATATTATATGGAAATGTGTCGCATGGGATATATTGCATGGAATCGCCTATCAAATCTCTTTATATTATAGCAACAGCCTTAGGTAAGACTTGGAAATGTAATTATTTCTTCATAGATTATATCTACTGAGTGAGAAGCAGATAGGTTTTTAAGATCATTTTGACATTTATTGCGAGGGAAAGAATTACACAAGAAGAGTGCTAGTAGATCTTTTGAGTGTCGGTAGCCCTAAGGCTATTACTTATCAGATTCATATACCACTCCATTCAAAAGCATTGCTGGCCTCTTAAATATGATAATGTGCTGATTTTTTAAAGTTAAAGATTACTTAAAAGAACTATAATAAATCCGAGATCTGCAATGTACGGTAGGCTTATCTTATCAATATTTTGATACTTCAAAAATCAGATAATTCTCTTCTCTTACTATCTCAACTTTTTTTCTTCTTCATTCCACCTTCTACATTCTTTGTATATCCATCTATAACTCTATCTTTATATCTATCTTAATAGCTGTGTAACTATTTATCTGTATCTACCTGTCTATGTTGATATGTGTGTATATATATATATATGTGTGTGTGTGTATCTATATGTCTATCTACATGTAGCTATCTCTCGGTCTCTCTACGAATATATATCCACTTCTCTTCTCACAGGAACATCCAATCTTAGTATCAAAATCTCCCCGGGATAGCTCCACTTTTTTATCTTAATAAAATTGAAATTTATTTATTTCTGCCACACCTACTACAATATGAAATATGTGTTATAGAAATATTCTGAATAAGACATTGAAACAGATAAGACCGAGAACTGCTCTTTCGAGAGGATTCAATTTCAATTTCTAAGGATTAGTTATAAATGTTTTTAATGAATTTCGAAATCCCAGCAAGAAGATGTGGAGAATTATATTAATAATTTTTTTTTGTAATTATGTTTTCGGCTAAATCTTTTGTTGTTAAACATACTATGTAAAAAGTTAAGCCCCTGAAATAACTAAAAGTTTAGAAATAAGATGTTTAAATATTCATACGGGAAATGGATTTCCTTGCGGCCTAGTAAAAAATGATTAATTTTACATATTATAGTCGAGTTAGAGAATAGATTTGTATTTGCTTGTTCTTGATTTTTTTTTCTTCAATTTCAATCTTTCTTCTTTCCTATAACTGTTGCAGTTGTCACTTAAATGCCCTTTAAAGGACAAATGAAAGCAACGGAAAATGATTACTGTCTTTGTGAGAGAAAAAATCCCCCCGCCTTAAACGATGTTTTAAGTGAGATGTTATTCAGTTGTGTTGTCTGGTACGGGAGGTGTAGGAAGAAAGACTTTAGCAAACTCCAGAGAATCACAAAACAAGCAGGGAAGATCACGAGTGAAATTCAAAATTTGAATGAAGCATGCGAATCCAAATAATTCTAGAAGCAAAACAAATTATGAAAAACGAAAATCATCCACTCTTTCAATACTAGCCTATGTGTTTATGCGTTCTGGTAAACGACTTCGTTCAATGAACTGTCGAACTCAACGTTTTCTAAATTCCTTCGTTCCTTTCTCTATCCGCAAAGACAATCAAAATTAATGCTACCTGAATTTACTTTCTTCTTAATATCTGTAATGTTATTTTTGTAACCTTTCCGGGCCATCCCGTTCACTCGAACACTTAAAATAATTCACTTATTTTGTTTATAATAACGTAAGAAAACTTTTGTACAGCAATTTTTTAAAGAATTTCTATGTCAAAGTATATGATATAATTATTACGTATGTAAACTTATTTTGATTCTTTGTACGTTTGTAAAATGTGAGCAAAACAAATTTCCAATATTGGACAATAAATTGAGATTGAAAAATTGAAATTGAAATGTACATCATATTTTTCAGAATTAACGTAGGATCCTAACGTACAATGCATATCGTCCTAAAGTGTATTGGTCTATAACGACTTAAATGTTGTTTTCCTTTGTTTTGTTCTGTTTAAGGTAGTAAACATTGGTCTATTCAGTAAAGCGTCAATGTACCCGTAGTTTCGATGATTTACGAACTATGGTTCAACATGGAAAACAATATGATTAGATGATAATATTGTCTATTATATTCCACATACTAAGAATCTTGCTCTACGATTGGTCAAAAGTAAATCACGTGATGAAAGGTAGTTCGCCCATCATTGATGGGAGAAGAAAAGTTCGTTACACTGCAACACACTTTCACTTAAGATAGTAGTACTATCTACAGTGCAACGCACTTAATGTATACGTTGCGTCTACTTGGAAGCGATATGTGATGTGATATGAAATATCTATTGTATTTTCCGATAACAAGTTAAACCACGTCACAATACTTGCAATTTACAGCAATGTGAAAACGTTAAAGAGAGTAATCGTGACATACAGAAGAAACAAAAATGGGAGAATGGAACCAGAAAATAGCGCAAGTGGGTGTCAGGTCATGTCCCACGTTTGAAAATTCGTTTGACTATCAAATATTATCACTGTCGCATCACTTATCACTATCACTGCCACTATTACTAACACTGCCATTATTACTATTACTATCGCTTGGCCTTGAGGAAAAACAGCATTAATGCTCATGAGGCTTCCATGAGTAAATAAAATTATTACTATTATTGTTGTTAATATAATCATTATTATTATTATTATCATTATTATAATTAATGTTTATTATTATTATTATTATTACTGTCATTATCACTTTAACTATCACCGGCACCATCACTATAATTATGACTGTATGGCTACCACATATTAGCATTGACGGAGTCTAAATTCTAAAACTTCAACCACTGATAAAATTAACCTGTCATAATTACGAATTTCTCATGCTTTTCCAAATATCAGGCAAACGATTCCAACGAAGAATGGCATTGTCAGAGCAAAAGCCTTTCTCCGTGTAAGGCCATTTTTTAGAGTCCAAGGCTGACCAGGCGAATTCCATTTCCTCTGGGGTCAAATCATAAGCGAAGTAACCCTGCTGAAGTGCAAGTAAGGTGTTTGAGGTCTTGAGGAACTTATCCTCTCTAATATTCATTGAACTGTGAAGACACCCATTCAAATTTACCGCATATAGATAATAAATCTCCAGACCAATCTCCTGCAGGCACATCCCGACAAACACATCCTCCCATGGAAAGATAGGCACTGTTGTTGAAACGCGGTAAAGCGTCTCTACCACATCTACGGACATGATGTAAGCGTGGCCCTCGGTATATGCCGGGTATTTTTCGTCGGAAAACATCGACTCGGGCGTGTACCACTTAGAATCTACATCCCGAATTGGTGCAACACCAGATATCTTGCGTCCAGTCACGAAGTTCCTCCTGGCAGCCATAGGAGCATTGCTTAAGTCCGCCGTTAGATTGACGATATTGAGCATGATATCGTCGTCTGATTTCATGACGAAGGCGGCATTCAGGCAAAACTTGGACGCCCACTTTAAACCCATCACTGTCTTGATGGTAAGGTTAAAGTAAGAGTCAACGAAGTCCTCTTGGATGATATCCTGCCAGCGTCCAGCTTCCTGTGTGATGAACATCTGCAGACCTTTATTTTTCGTTGCGCCGAGGAGGAACAAGGTTTTTGTGGAGAGGTTTCTGGACGACGCCGTCGCCATCCACGTTCGACGAATGGTATCGCGACGAACAAAGTTCGACGGCGAAGAAAGGACAAGAATCAGGAGAGTGATGTTTGACCCCTGAGACCATGAAGAGCAAGCATCATCTGGGTTTATGATGTATGGGTATTGGTGGGGATCGAGGAAACGTTTCCAGCCTATTTGTACAATCAGAGGTTTCGTCTTCTCTTGATCTTCTGTACCGGTATCTTTGGGGCCAGGATCTTCTTTTTTTACTTCTTGTATCTCACCTCTACCCCCTTTCTCTACTTTTAAATTCACTTCTTTCTCACTCTTTTCTTGACTGTGACTAGCATTATCAAAGGCCTTGAAAATTTCCAAATGCTTCGAGACATCTCCTTTTATTTCTTCGGACTTGCCCTCGGTCATGTCCTCTGGATTTCTATTTAAGATTGTTTCGCGTTGTCTTACCGAGTCTGCTTCAGCAACACTATCATTTGCTTTTGTTCCATGGTGTTCATTATCACGTTTTTGATTAATGTCCGATTCGAGACTATATTTGATAGTTTTGACAATCTCCTTTGAGTCCCCTCTTCGTAATGATGAATCCTCTTCTGACATATTTCTTCCCGTTTTCGGATTCTGGTTTACATGAAGACTGGCTGCATCTTTCCGATAATGCCCCCGGACTGACTCGGTTTCAACCGTTTCATGATCCTTTAAATCTCGTTTCTTGATTTCACTGTTTACGTTTACGAGATCATTACCGTGATCAACACTGAGATCGACATCCTTCCCCGGTCGATCATAATCTTCCTGGAAACCTGCTTTGAGCTCATTGCTACCTTCACTTTTCTTATTAATCAGTTTACGCGTACGATTCGATTGGCCACTGTCATAACTCAGAACTTTAGCTGGAGTAGAATGTGTTAGCTGCTTGGCATTCTTTCCTAGAGAAACATTTTGACCCTCATCAAGTACCCGAGGTCCTGTACTGTTGGAGGCATTTTGACCAGTCAAGACGGACAACCCTCTCGAAGACGTGGAAGTCATCGAGTTTTGAGCGTCGACTTTCTTTCGGACAGCGCCGTCATCGTCGGTGTCTTTTACTAGCGCATTAAGCAGGTCTTGCGGGACATCGCTGTCGCCTCCTCGCTTCCTGATCGCATCGGCAATTGCCTGAGCCATCCATTTCCGTCTGAGTTCATCACTTTTGCTCCATCTAACCGACGATAATGAATTAACCAGCCCAGCATGCATAAACTCTGGAGAGTGTATCATTCTGTAGATGGCAATCTCCCGTCTTATTTTGTCCCATGTAGCTTCCTTGGAGTCTGCGACTGCAGACATTCGCTTTTCGCCAACCAAAGAGGGTCGAGGGTCGACAAGGGTGTTTTCGCTTTGAATGTTCTGCAACATACTGCTGAGGACGTAGACTGTGAAGTAGCAACACAGTGGAATAATTAGAAAACATTTCTTTCCCTTTGTCCATCTTATTGTGGAAACGTAGTTCTTTCCTCCTATCACATATCGATTTAATCCCATATTTATATCTGGAATCAGAATTTGATTTTCAGAGTAGTTTATTTGTATGTTTTGTCAAAACAACACAGCATTCCATTTCAATCTAATTCAACCAAGTGTTGTGCCAACTGCGTGTGGAAGTAGGCAGTACATCATTATGACTATTTCTCAACGTGATTATTTACATGGGCTTGTGCTTAGCCAAATCGATAACTGTAGTTTATTTGACGCCTACATAATCACCTGTTTAAATTATTATGGAACCGTACCGATAGAGATGTTTAGCTTGGGCAAATACAGTATTCGTTGTGATTTCCTATGTGGCTATATCCATAGTTTAGAGAGGGGGATGGGGAGTATACTTCGCAAAACTAAAAATTGGCGATCAATAAAATATGCTTCCCACAAAAATGGGCTCCGTGCCAGGATAAATGAGTTAGATTTCAGATTTTGGTGTGTTTTTTGTTGTTGTTCATACCTTTCAATGAAACAGGGATTCGGAAATCAGAATGATTATGAAATATATAGCACGCTTTTAAAAATTGCGATTTGGTAATCAAATTATTTGATTCAACGACCCTTAAACAAAAATAAAATAAATATGAAAATATTTTTAAAATTTAGACTGTAATAGTATAGTTTAATGTAGGCTACATGTTGGCACATCAAACCAAAACAAACTAAATCGAAAAAACACACCCACACAAAAATGCGCACACAATGAAGACTATAAAAACGTTTCATTTGCAATTCCCCCAAAACAAAGGGTGAGGATACCCCCCCCCCCCACTTCTCTCTCCCTCCCTTCTCACTTTCTCTCTCTCTCTCTCTCTCTCTCTCTCTCTCTCTCTCTGTGTGTCTCTCCCTCTCTCTCCTGGTTTGAAACGTTCTGTTTTAAATGTTCAATGCTGATATTTCTCATAATATTGTACAAAAGGTCCAACATTAATCTTAAATGTTTTTTCTACTTTATTGGAACTTCATTTTCAATTGGTGAACTTGTCGGCCATATCAAAGGTATGTACTCACTAATCAGTGGCGTAGCTATGGTATGAGGGAAGGGGGTATGGGAGGTCTGCTCCTCAGTCTAACGGCGTAAAATAGGGAAAGGGGTAAACATAAAAGAGAGAAACAGACTTAGGAGGGGGTAAGGAAGTGGAAAGATGATATGATCTCCTGCCATATAACACCCGCCCCCAACCAGCGGCCTTATAAATTCACATTCCATCCTCTTTGTGCGATAGGTGCCCCCTCAACGCCTCGGCTCTTGCTACACCATTGGTCCTGATTGGCTAAATGTTCAGCTATTCGTTTGTACACAAAAAGCCAGGTTCCACTGACACATTGTGTAAGGAAATAACAACAAATTGGACAGGCATAATATAGTGCACAAAATAACTTTATTTGTTCATAATTAGAATTGGTCTCGATTTACGTATCAGAAAAAAGTATCGTTTGATTGTCATTCATCATGTTCATGGGGCACGAGTTCAAACATCTCAAATCTGCTCTTAACTTTAATCTGCCATTAATATTTTGGATCCACATGAGATTGACAGGCTAAAACAACATAAGCCTAATTCGAAGGGGAAAAAAATTCATATATGTGAAATTCGCCCAAGAAATAACATGATATTGGCTACGTTATTTAAGACATATCACCCCAACGAAAGAAAAAAGAAGCGAATCATCTTCTTTTCGATATAACTTTTGGCAATTACATGTAACATTAAGGTCCTTGATTTGTATCGTTCTAAGAGGAACGGTAACAAAAGATATATATAATAATTTATGCAGTATAATCGTGATAATAGATATGAATATTAGAATGTACACAATGTTAGTGTTTCGTAATTGCGTATAACATAGTATGTATGGTGCAATGAGAGAGAGAGAGAGAGAGAGAGAGAGAGAGAGAGAGAGAAAGAGAGAGGGGGAGAGAGAGAGAAACAGAGTCAGAGAGAGAGGGGGAGAGAGAGGAAGAGAGGAGTGAGAGAGAGAGGGACAGAGAGAGACAAAGAGAGGGGAGAGAGAGGAGAGGGAGAGAGAGAGAGAGAGAGAGAGTGGGAGGAAAGAAAAGGTTGAGAGAAACAAGAATAGACAGTACGTAACTTATAAAAAAAAGGACTTTATGAATAAGGGTTGATAAAGTCAATTAAAAAAATACAGAAAAAAATATTCAAGAAAGAGTGGGTTACTATACTTTAACGCTACTTGCATTTACCACAAACTGTATAATTATGTATCTCTAGAAAATATTTAGACTTCAACTACATGTGCATGATTATCGTGTATGTATAAGGTGTTTTCTTTTCAATCTTAGAATAAAATAGTAGCACTTTTATACGTGCAATGTTGAGCAACGCAGTTTGTTAATTAGTCTTTACAAAATGACCCCGCGTCCCCGCCCCCAAAACCACCCAAACCCCCAAAACAAAAAACAACAGAACATTTTTTATTTATTTATTTATTTATTTATTTATTGGGGGAGGTGTTTTTTTTGTACTTTTGGTAACCCAGATAACTGCAAAAGGGGTTTAGTACGGTCCTAACTCATCCGTGCCCCCTCCCCAATGCCCCCTCCCCCTGGATCTACTATTGGGTCCAAGGTTGCTATTGCACCCGTGAATGTGCTGGTGTTTTGGATATGTAGGTGCGTAGGTCAAGACAGTGTATTACCTTTGTAGTTAAATGACTTTTCATCAAGTGCTTTTTAATCGAAACATTAAAACAATGCATTTTGTGTCGAAATTGCCCGGCACCCCCACTCCGAGAACGGACGGACCCCATGCGTGTTACCAAAATGTCCGGTAAAGGGGTACATTTCGTGCGACAAAGTTCAGCCCGAGAATTGTAAAAAAAAGGGGTGTATTAACTTTTCACCCGGAGATTTCTTTAAAAAGGGGGTGTTTTTTCTTTTTTTCTTCTCTTATCTCTTTGGACTCCTGAGAAATTATTCCGAATTTAGGGGGGTACATTGAGCATTTTTCATGATTTAGGGGGGTCTCTAAGGCAGGAAAAGCCCGCGAAAGGGGGGTTCGGAAATGTTGGCAGTCCTCAGATAAGGGGTGCTTTCAAAAAGAGGGAACAAGCATATGCGTACCCTAAATAACACTGAGTGGGGGGCCGGGCGAAATTGCCATCATAGTGCAATACTACATGTAATAAAGTACGCAGTGGTAAATAATGTAGAACTATAATAGATGTGATTTTTACGAATCGATACCACAACACAGTACTCCATTAAAAGTTAGTGTAAAGAAAACAATTATGCAACATAATATATGAATGATGATAATAATGATAATAAAGATGATAGTAATAATAACAAAAAATGATGATGATAGTAATAATGAGTATACTACACTACTAATAATAATAACGATCTTAATAACAACAATAATAATAATAGTAATACTACAACTTCTACTACTACTTCTATATGATAAAAATAATAATAATAATACGCACGTATCGAGCCCAGGGGATGGTCGAGGCGCCTACAAACTAGTATTGTTACCCTGGCTTCAGCCCGGCTGCCCTAAGGCACGAAAAGCATTCAAGAATACATTCCTACCCCTGTTATTTACTATACCTGGGTGGAAGGTAGCAAATGCAGATAAATGCCTTGCCAGGGACATTGGTGCCGTGTGATCCACAGTCTGTGGCGTGTTCAATACACCACGACATCTCTAATCATGATAATGTAGTGTAAAGCAAAGGAACAAACGCCACCATACGAACGATTTCTATGCTTTCCTCCGTTGATTTAGCCTCTTTTCAGATTCCGTCTCTATACCTCTCTTTTTGAAAAGTGATATGTTTATTAATAGAATGATGGTTTAAACGTTGTGTTCAGAGAATAGACTCGAACCCAGTTTATGATCCTCAAATTGAATGATTAAAGAGATGGTTCATTGAAATGTGGAAAATGGGCAAATTACACCTCTACAGATTGATGAGAACATTAACAAAATGAGCAAAGTACTTTTGAAGCCCTCACTGTTGTGAGGAATAAATTAAATGCAATTGTGTTGCCCTTTCCTGAACCCACTCACAAAGTGAATTGACGGCGTTATTTTACATGCGAAACGATGACGTCACAATACATCGTTCAAAGTTTGCAACCGAGAGACACAAAACTTAGAGAACAAAAAAAAACAAATAAACCCGAATAGGGTGCAGTTCAGTAACTAGCTTGGCGGATCGTTTTCATGGTGAATATCTACAATGCCGATACATTCGGATTTATGAAACATGAATAATAACTTAACATGAATAACAACTTAACGAAAAGTACGCGAGATCCAAATCATCCGATTTAGTGAAAGTCTGGTCTTTAGAAAAGTAATGAATTGTTGTCAGAAAGTCCACAAACTGACATGTTCGGTCTGGACCCTCACATTTTTAGTTGAAGGTTCCACTGAGTAATCACAAGGTCTTTCAGACCCGAATTGTATGTCTTGTTAAATTTCGTTCTCGTGAAGGTTACGACTTTTTGACAAGGTTCACGACAATGTAGCCTTCAGTCCTGTGAGACGTTGGTCCAGTTGGTCTCTGAAAGGTCCCAAATAGTTGTAAAGTAGGTCAGTTATAAGACCCCGCCGGGTACACTCTTTTGGTCGTGTGTCCTTGATCGGGAAGCTTGTCTTGTCGAAAGGTCGAAGAATCAAAATCAATTTGGTTCTATTGACTTTAGTTAACCTATGTAACATATTCATTACCCACATTATAATGCATTAAACACAAACGTACATCGATTTAGGAAATTATGTTAAAAAGTCAATTATATAATCCGAGTTCCGATTAGGTTTTTAAAACATGACATTGTAATACTTGATGAAAATGTAAATTTATGTCCATATCAAATATGTCCACACTCAGAAAGTAATCAGATTATCGATTTGCTTAGAAAATTTATTTTGACAAAGACAATTCCTGTCTTTATCAGAATACGACGAAGTTAGTAAACAAAATGACCCCCTCTCTTTTTGTTCCAATCATTTTCCATCATATTCATTCATTTTTTTAATTTCATAAATCAATTCATTTTATTTAATTTATTTATCTATTTATCTATCTATCTAATTTATTTTCCCATTCGGCAAATATTACTTTCCCTTGTTGGCAAATAAATCAGAGTTTTCCTTATATTGTTGTATAATTAATTTTCCTATATTTACCTTTTGGCGTGTGTTTGCATCATGTAATTATGGCCCCTCCCACCCTCCCACCCTCCCACCCTACCCTACCCTACCCTCCTCCTCCTCCGGAATCTCTGGTATCAGATTAATTTCTCTCTTCATACTGCATATTGTTTATTGGTAGCTCTTTCACAGACGAATCTCGAGACGTCATTTTCTGAAGTCGTTTGGTTGACAGGAAGAATGCCAGGAGGATGCTCATGAGGCCGATCAGAAAAACAGCTCCTGCTGCCCCACCTATTGCATATTTCATGATGTCGGTCTTCCAGAATCTGTAGTCGTCGTCATCTTCCTTACCGTCCTTTCCACCTGGAAAACCAGTCCCATTGGAGCCTTCAACCCGCAACAAGATTAGGAAGTCTCTTTCGTCGACGTTGTTGGTTACGCGGCAAGTGTAGTTGGTGTTTCGTTCATGCGAGACCGTGTGGATGTAGAGGGAACCGTTGGGATAGTTTGTGATCCTGGTTGAAACGTCGCCTGTCTGTGTGACGTCTTCGAGGACCATTGACCGTGAGGTGTGGTTGTAGGCAGCAAAAAACCATTGGACATTTGCCTTATTCCCAGACATGACGGGACATTCTAGGAGGACACCTTGTCCATGAACACCTGCAAATTCGTTGGACGAGTTCATGTTTGCTTCGATAGAGCAATGGAAATCGAACATCACCAGAGAGGATACTGCCATGGATTCAAGAGCCTTAGGAGCGGCACAACGGACGTCGTCTGCATTATCAATAGCTGATTCTGGAAGCCAAGCCAGGTTACAATCGCACACCAGCGGGTTGCTACCCAGGAATAGGAATGTCGGTAAGGTTTCAAAGACATCGCGAGACAGAGTTTGTAGTCGGTTGCCTTTCAGATCAACTCTACTGAGAGCTGGGAGATTGGCAAACGCATCAGATGTAATTGCGTAGATTTGATTCATCGACAGATCAATGTCGGCCAAGGCTTGATGGTCTGGAAGGTCAAACGAGCGGAGCTTGAGGATCGTATTCTGATTCATGGAGTACACATGCATGCCAGGCATTTGTTCAATCACACCAGTGCAAGGATATCTTAGACGGTTGTTATTAATGTAGAATTTCCTTAGATTAGACGGTGGCTGTGATTGACCACGTTGCCGTGGATCGTAATCAACCTCAAAGATCTCGGCCGGTAGATAGGTAATCTCGTTGTTGTCAAGATTCAGAACCACCAGGTTAGGAAGATCACCAAACATATACTGATTAACAGAATGGATACGATTGTTCTTCATTTCTAGGTGTATCAAGTCCGATATGCCCCACAAGAATCCATTTGCGATGTTGCCTAGGTCGTTGTCATTCAAATACAGCTCTTGGAGAATGAGACTTGACCAGCTTCCATGGCTTATTTTCGTTATGAGGTTGTTGTTAAGATTAATCCAGGTCAGGTTTTGTGATTTTTCGTGAATGAAGTTGAATGATACATGAGAGATGGAGTTGTGTGACAGGTTCAAATTGTTCACGGATGGGGTTTCGAGACCAGGTTCTAGTATATCCTCTATGCGGTTTTTGTCCAACCGCAAGGTCTGGAGATGCGACATGTTCTTGAATGAATCAGGCACAACTTCGGTAATCTGATTGTCAGATAGATTCATCTCTCGCAGTTGGTAAAGTGGTTCCCACATGCTAGAATTGATGTTCTGGATAAAATTTCCCGCGAGATGTAGGACGGTTAGACCATGTAAACCAGAAAAGGTGAAATTACTTATCTCCGAGATGCGATTTCCTGACAGATCAAGGAAGCGGAGAGCCGCTAACGAACCAAACACATCATCGTGGATAAAGGCAATGTCATTGTTGTCGAGCATAAGTTCTTTGAGTTTAGGCAGTCCGTACTGGACCGAGGAATTAGAAATGACCAGAACTCCACTGAACGTGTCATAGGTCAAACCATAAAGGAAATTGTGGCTCAGGTTGAGTCGTGTCAGCTCCATTGCGTTATGAAAAGCACCTGCTTCAATATATTCTAGGGAATTCCTGGACAAATCGAGGTGTCGTAGCATCGAGAAATTGAAGAAGGCCAAAGACGGAAGGACTCGGTCTCCAGATCCTGGTCTCACATGAATCTCCAAGTCAGAGGCTAGACGAGTCGGGATGTTACCTATGATGTCTTGGATGTTGGTGCTGTCGCAAGATATCAACATTGGGATTTCGGTTCCAGTTCCACTTTCATCCTCAACCGCGGCATCTTCCCTGAGGCTGCAGGAGCAAGCATACTCCTCGGGTGGACACCAAGGAAACTCAAGTAGACCGTAGCTAAGGTGTGGTTCAGAACAGAAGAGACAGCAGAGTAGCATCCAGCTGAAGAGACGGATCGTTTGTCTCTTGACCGAAGCCATGGTCAGTTGTGTCAGAAGTGATTTGCCAAGGAATTGTGAGAAGATTCAAATCTGAGAAAGAAACAACGTAATTATTCACATTTTTAAGTTACTTATCGGTATATCATAATATCCCCCAAAATTCTGCAAGCAGGGAGAAAGCTGAAAATAATTCTCAAAAAGAGAGATATCAAAATCACAATGGTAGTGCTTATACAACAACATTGGAACATATTATCTTTCGCCTACCGATGGTAGTAAGTGTACTATTAGTATTCAGGGGCAAAGACAAAATAGTTACGGTTGAATGTTGATGTGTTATCATGCAGGTAAATAATAATTTCTTGATTCTCCTGGTGATCTGAAATGCATTATGAAGTATACGTTCATAAACCTGAACAAAAAGAACAGATATAATAATATCCAATTTCGAAGCATATTTAATTGCTGATTTTGTATCGATGATAATGTGGTATAACAATAATATTGTGTACATCTGTTGGAAATTGAATATTTGCATATTTATCGAGAATGTGGGCATGTTGTTGATGAAATAATATGAAACATAATATACAGAAAAGGGAAGACAAATTCCCAAATGGGGCTTTATCATCGGGAGATGTTCAAAACTGTTAACATTTAATGTTCAAAGATGGAATAAACTCATTGTTTTAACTTAAGAAGTTTAGCTGGAAGGGCGTTGAAGAGAATAATATATGTCATTCCTACAAATTTCACAAGATGTGAAAAGCCGAGCCAATTATGAGTTACATGTATTTCCAGGGCGGGACAGATTATCGATGCTGAGAGAAAAAAACTTATCATTTGCAAACGAGTTCAATAGCTACCCATTCTCGTGCTGCATGGCCAGATGATGCCAATGCCCCAAGACTCAAGAGCATTACACAATATTATTAATGGTGACAAAACCAGGCGAAATTGAAAAGTGCCAATAATGAAAACAATTCATAAATTTATGTAGTGCCTACATCTGCCATATCTCAAAGTGCTATCTACGGGGGGGGGGGGGGGGGGGGGGGGCAGGGGGTTTAAACGGTAACCCCCCCCCCCCCCCCCCCCCCCTGGGCTGTGAAGTCAAAATGTGATGTCCATAAAAAAAACGCCATGTGTCCAGACCCACACAGTTTTAGTAAATGTTAGTAGATGCCAGGAAAACATCACTTACGGGGCTTCAAAATAGCAACAACAAAAATCGTTTATTTATTTTATTGCATGTATTCTATGACTCCTGTGCCCCCAGAGAATCATGAATATGATTGTTTCCTTTTTTTTCTTCAATTACGACTACTTCACCTTCGATTTTTCATTTTTACCCCACTTCTGCACATAAAATTATTTTAGTTGAAAATTACACTTAAAAAAGTTTTTTTTCTAATGATATGTCTACATTCTAAAAAAGCGGTCCAGTTACCGCAATAAAAACATAGGCCTATATATGTGATATCTACTACAATGACTTTCATCAAATTTACTAGAGCTATACATAATTATTCTAGATCCAAATTTTATCCAAATCCGGGATCCAAATCTAACGGGCTATTCCCATATTAACCTTCATCGACAACTGTTTATGCCAACGCTGATAGGATTATATCTGTATAAAAGAGCATAAATTGATCTATTATGTCTATCAATCTATATCGAAGATATATATTTATAACTTCGTATTTTCAAAAAATACATTACATTGACTAAACTTAACCTCACTTTTTTTACTGGCTCACCGGTTGCCGTAATTAAGAGCAGGGGCTCGTAACCGCGGGTCCCTGGTTCGAAGCTAAGTCGATGCGCTATATGTTTGTAAGGCCTCGTTACCAAGCCTACACTCTGACAAATATTGGGCAAAAAATTGCCCAATGTTTACCCAACATGAGGGCGATTATGTGTCCAACCAACTGTTGGATAAATTAAAGATTTTGCATGATTCACCCAGTGTTGGAGAAAAAGAAAATACCCAAAGTTTAACCAACAAAAATTTACCCAATCAGAAATTCATCCAATATTAGACACTAGTTTGGCAAATAAGTTGGATAAAATATTATATGTATTATATATATTTAAAAAATGACATTAGTGCCGCGGCAGGACTCGAACCGCGACCTTGTGATCCACAGTCTTTGATTATGCACTCGACCACGCCACCTCTAATATAAGAACAGATCTCTATTGTTGCATAATTATCGTTGCCCGAATTACTTTTGCCCAGTAACACCTACCCAACAAATTTTGAGCATTTAATTGGGTAACTATACATGTAGTGAATGGTTGGGAGAAAATAACCCAAATGTTGGACAAAAATGGCCCAACTTTAATTGGCCCAATAAAATTGCCCAATTATTTCATCGGTAACTACATGGTTGGTAGAAAATAATAACCTAATCATTGGATAACATTTGCCCAACATCGATTTGCCCAGTAACATCTACCCAACCTATTTTTACCTTTCAATGTAACATCATAATTATAGTAAATGGTTGGGAGAAAATAATTAGCATATTTTTGCGAGGTTGGGTGACGCCTTTTGTTCACCCCCTAAATATTAATTTGTCAAGTTCTAAATTTTACGAGGTACAGAATTTTTGTTGTTGTCATTGCAAAAACTAATGACCGAACAAGATTATATTCTGGCATTCGGACACCTCGGTCCTCGAATATGACTTAACGAATGCCCAAATTTTGTTAATTTAAAATTATCGGGGGAGAGGTTTCTATCCGGCCAATCCCCTGCAAATGATTACAAAAAGATATTACCTAAAATGCGTCATGAAAGAGATGGGAAAAAGCCTTACTTTAAGTCGAGACAGAAACATATGCCTTATATTCGTTTGTTTTCATGCAATGCACCATGATCATTGCATCATGCCGTTACAATAAATATTTTCTACAAAACGTAAAAAACAGTCAATAGTTGAAAGCATAATAGTCTGCTCCGGTCTGCTCAGAAGAAATCAAGATTCCATTTTCTTCTTGAGAGTCCGTTAACTAAGCATCGGAATAAAACATTATCTGCCTACCTTTTATTCTGAAAATGCTATCATACGAGAATATATTATGCCTTACCAATTACTAGTCCATCTACCTCTGCAAATTCAGCATGAAAAAGGTGATTGACCTGCGTTGGAAATGTTCACCCTGTGTTGATGCGGAACAAAAAGGACAGGAGCAAACTTCGCTTGCTTAACTTTTTGTTCCCCTTGGACGACATCTGCAAGATGGAGGAGTTGTGGAGAAGGAAGTATCCGCGCGGAACATCACCCCCGATATAATATCTCTAGGATTATGTGATTTTACGTTCGACGAATCCTAAGATCTCCTTGCCTCATGTTTATGCATTTTTAAACTGGGGTAATGATATGATTGCGGGGCCCTCAGGGAGAACAGTATCAATACTGATGAGGCTACCCTGGGTAAACAAGATATATTATAGAAATATAGCATTTAGAATATAATAGGATAGAATTTTATTGACTCTTAAAACAAACATAAAAGTGTAAATAACAATGCATGACTTGTGAATACAATTCTTATACATTATACATAGATAATGACACAAAGATACAAACGACAATAGGTATATAGTGTATGAAAGTACAAACATGAACAATGAACCAACTAGTAAACATATAACACAGAGTATATTGTAGATATAGTGACAATAATAAAATGTATAAATAAATGCAGTCTATTTACAAGCTAAATAGTGAAAAAAAGTAGGCTGTTTCACTAGCCTGCCGCTACGAATACGTGTAGGTTCAGCTCTAATTGTACTTCCTGAAATGCTTGAACTATCTTCTTTCTCTGTTTTTTGATAAAATTTCAACATAATATTAATAAGGCAAGTAAATCTTGCTAAATTCTTCAACTGAGAAGTACTTCTATTATCAAAAAGTTTTGTCATGTGCAAAGCACTTGGAAGCTTAGATTTACAAAACTATTATTATTAGTAGTATAATTGTTATTATTATTATTATTATTATCATTATCATCCGAAACTACTTAATGTATCTAGAGAGCCCCTCGAAGATATGGTAATCATTAAAAGGTCATTCTCACCAACACAGAAAAGAGAAAATTACAGTGTTTAGAGAAAAATGCTGATTTGTTTAAAGAGATCGTTCCCGCATGGGTCAAAAATCGACGGTAAGTATATAGGACCTACAGCGTGAGGTCAATATTATCAAAGGCCGCAATGCGTGAACAACATATATATATTAAAAAAAAAACATTTTCAACATGCACCTGCATGTGCTTACCTTGCAAATCTAGGGTCAGTAGAAAGATCGATCCTTAAAGGCTAGGCTAATTAAAAAATATAAAATAAAAATAATGATACTAATATAATAGTGATGGTAATGACAATCTTCTTGAATCTTTTCTCCCAAAAGCGTGAACGCTGTCCTGGAGAGAGCTGTGCTGTGTTGCATGCAAGTTGGTGATGTGCTGATGGTAAAGTGCTGGTGGTTGTTCTCCGTGCACTATGTACAATGTGCAGGGTGCAGTGTGCAGGTGTGTCCCTCGTGCCCCGACCCCCAACATAAACATATCTTCTATGTGGACATGCCTTGAACCACAATGCATGGTCCTACAGAGGAATTTTTCCTGTTGGGGACTGGGGGAAAATGCAATGAATTATTGAAAATGTATTGCATTTTATTTGTTTTTTTGTTTTTGTGTGGGCGTCGACGTACCCTAGCGCCCGCTGCGTATCAGCCATGATTCATTGGCTAAGCAATGGCCTCGTTCCTGTGAGCCCCCAGGATCAAAACCGTGTCGATGTGCTCTTTTATGAGGCATTAATCCCCATTACTGTCAGTTATGACTTAGGTCACGTAGGTTCCCAAGTTGATTAGCATAGTAGCTCACATTATGCTTTAGCAGTCACGCAAAACAAAAAAAATATTATTATATAGATCTATTAGAAATAAATCATTGTCAAAATCATTCAATAAATTGGGGTAAAATAATTATTCCACCATTATGACCAACAGTGTAGTATTATCTAAATAAATCTCAATGGTTGGTTGGTTCTTCGTTTAGATGGCGCTCTTCAATCTCAAAGATTATTTGCGCCAGTCAATTTCGTGTATAGCTTTGGCGTGGGCTTCGGAAATCAAGCCCACGAGCGACTTTCCTTGGTGAAATGAAATTAATAGTGGTATGGTTTTATAAAATAAAAAAAAAAAAAAAAAAAAAAAAAAAAAAAAAAAAAAGCTGCAATATTAAAATTGCATAAAATGCACATAAAAGGCGAGATGGGAGTTAGTTGCAATTGTTCATGGAAAAACCGCAAATACTTCATTATATATATTATTACAGGATCGACATAAGTTAAGGGGATCCCTGATAGCTTTAAAAGCTATCTAAAACGATTAGTATCGTATATGTAACCCAATAATTCACGAGTAAAAATTGGGTTAGACATCAATAATTGTTTCAGATTGGGGTTGTTCAATTTAATCCTTTCTTTTAAGAGACGTCTATCTTTGTCGTATTTTGTACAATAGAAAATAAAATGTTTAATTGTTTCATCTTCTTGACAAACTTCACAAAGACCAGTATCGTGTTGGTTAATTTGAAAAAGGTAATAATTTAAACTACAGTTACCTACTCTTAGTTGTTGTATCAAGCATTCTTCTCTGCGAGATAGGCCTTGTCTATGTATGGGCTTTGAAACGTCGCTATGCAAAGCATATAAAAATCTACCGTGTTCTGCATTGTCCCATTCTGCTTGCCATAATTTGTTATAATGGATCAAACGAGAGGCTGCCAATTCACTTCTTGTATTTGGTATAACTATGTCTATACACCTTTTCATGGCTCCTTTTTTGGCAGCCCGATCTACGATCTCATTGCCCCTAATATCGCAATGTGACGGAATCCATTCAAAAGCAACACAAACATCCTTAAACTGCAAAATATTAATTATGGATAAAATTTCATTTACAATAGCACATCTAATAAAGTATGAATCGATCATTTGTAAAGCTGACAAAGCGTCGCTAAAAATTACCACCGAAGAGGATTCAATAAATGTATTAATCCACTCTAGTGCCATTAGTATGGCCACTAGTTCTGCTCTCATAATACAGACATGGGATAATCTAAAAAAATTCACCACATTATAATGAGACACATAAAATGCGGCTCCTGTCTTCCCATCCTCGAGTTTAGAACCATCTGTATATATATGTAAAAACCCATTCCATGAATTTCCAATGCTATCTATAGAACAATCGATTTTATTTCAAATGGAGGCATTTCCTTTTTTTGCACTTTGCCATGGTGTTCGAAAGACACTTGTGGTCGTGCTAACCGCCATTCTGGGATTTTCGGCAATAAGTTGGTTTGCCCTTCCACCACTACTTCGTCTCTAAAGGATCGCAGTTTAAAAGGTCCTTCTCCTATCTTCCATTCTAAGTTATTTAAATCATAGTCATCACCCAATACTTCTTTTGTTGGGTGGTTTAAAGTACTAGACAGTAAATAAACTCGAAAGTTATCATTTAACAACCTTCTACGATATCTCAGAGGCAGCTCCCCGGTCAAAACTTGTAAAGCCTCCAAGGACACATTGTGTATTGTGCCTGTAATAATTTTTAAGGCTCTGTATTGGATAGAGTCAAGTTTTTTTGTTAAAGATATACAAGCAGAATCATACATTTCACTCCCATATAGTCCAAAATGGATAGGATAAGTCCTTTATAAATCATCATCAAAATCTCATACTTACTTCCCCAGGGGGTGCCGGAGACACAACGTAGCAAGTTTATTCTTTTCTTACATTTATCAATGATAGAATCTATATGGACAGACCAAGTTAAATTGGAGTCAAACCTCACACCAAGGAACTTATACTGCTCGCATATAGGCAGATTATGTCCTTTTATTTGTAGAAGAATATCTTTCTTTTGTTTGTTGGTAAAGACTAATACTGCAGATTTGGTAGGGGAAACGTTTAACTTCCACGTCCAACACCATATCTCAAGCTCATGCAGGGCCTCTTGTAATTTCCTGCGGGCCAGCTCTAAATCCTTATTTGAACACCAGATTGCAATGTCATCAGCATAGCAAGATAATTTAACATCACTTACATTTATCTTGAGATCATTTAACATTAAAGTAAATAATAAAGGACTTAATGAACTTCCTTGCGGGATTCCATTTTCTAACGTGTAGTGGCGAGACATATAGTTATTTATCCTCACATTAGAAATCCTACTCAATAGAAATGCTTTTATAAAAAGTAACATTTTTCCACCAATGCCTAAGTAGATAATTTTCTTAGTAGACCTGTTTTCCATAGCGAATCATATGCTTTTTCTAAATCAAGAAAGACCGCTACGGTATATTTTTTACTTTTCAAGGATATATGTATGTCCGTCTCCAATCTCACTAAGTGATCTTTGACATATATTTGCGGAAGCCAGATTGAATAGGATTTAATAGTCTGTTTTTTTCTAGAAACCACGTCAGGCGATTTTTTATCATTTTTTCCATAATTTTAGAGAATGTTGATATCAACGAAAATCGGCCTATAAGAGGTCACTTGAGTCGGATCTTTTCCGGATTTCAAGATTGGTATTTGAATAACCTCATACCACTGATGTGGAAAAAGTGAGATTTTCCAAATGTCATTATACAAGTTTAATAAATACACGAGTGCCTTGTTCGGCAAATTCTTAATCATAATTAAATAAATATCATCCTTACCGGATGAGGAGTTTTTCATCTCCTTTAAAACATTCCCCATTTCACTCATGTTAAAGTCATCATTGATACAATCATCATCATTAATTGTTGAAGAATTATTGTACAAGATATTTTCGTTTTCATTTTTAGTTACGGAAAGTGATTCATCAACCGATTTAAAATAGGTTGCCATTGCATTTGCTTTTTCCTCAGATTCTTTCAAGATATTTCCGTCTACAAATAGATTGTGAAAGATGTGCTTGTTCATTGTACTGTCCCGCATTCTTTTAACCTGTTCCCAGACTTTCCCAATGTCTGTAAATCTATTCATTCTAAGGCAGTACTCTAACCAATAATCATATTGAGCTCTCCTGATTACCTTCTGAGCGACAGCTTTCTTCTTTAAGTATTTCTTAACATCATTTAGATCATAATACCTTCTTAACCTGTTTTTAAGACGATTTCTCTCTTGCACCGCCTTCTTGCAGGCATTAATTGTTCCACCAGGGATTTACTTTTCTTCTCTTGGCAATCTGCACACGCGGAATGCACTTGTTCGACGTTTCCTTGATCACCTTAACAATCACATTGTATCTGCCTTGAATGTTTAGTTCTGCACCAAGATTTTCATATCCTTCTTTTCTCAATGCCTCTTCAATTTCTTCTCTATACTCTTCCCAATTAACCTTTCTAAAAGACCATCTCTGTCCCATATTCTCACCCCCTGGTCTATTGTTTGTTTAAAATTTAAGCAAACCAGATTATGATCACTGCCAAAATTATTGGATAGTACTTTCCACTCTGTATTACGTGCTAATTCTTTCGATACTAAGGACAAATCCAGATTTGAGTATGTACCATAATATGGGTCTAACCTTGTAGGAGATCCATCATTTAATAAAACCAAATCATTATTTTCTATAAAAGACTCCACAATTCTACCGTTTGTGTCTAATTTGTTGCTCCCCCATAGAGGGGAGAAAACCTAACACTAGAGGTCGCTAGACTCAGATTGTAAAAGGAGTTGGTTGAGTAAAGTTTTGACTCGCCAAGTTACTGGGTTTTAACAAATCGAGCTCATAATACTCGACATCATTCTATTTTAGAACAGAGACCAGTCAAAGTCGTTACTATATTATCAATAAATGTAACTGACAAAAGTCGTTATTACTGTTGATGTTGTTGTTGTTAGTAGTAGTAGAAGTGGCAGCAGCAGCAGTATATTATATATAGACCAAAAATGTATGTCTCTGGCGTTCGTTAACCTCTTGGGTAGGGCGGGGGGGGGGGGGTAGGGTCGGCTCCTCTCTCTAACGAACGAAAGGGACAGAAATGGTCGGTCTACAGCAGCAGCAGTAGTAGTAGTCAGATGCGGGTGGGGGGGGGGGGGGGGGGAGGTGCTGACTAAACAAAATTGGAAAAATAAATATTGAGAAAAAACAGCTCCCCTGACAGGTGGCTAGGCCTATCTCATTAACTCAGCTCTCAACTAACATAAGAAAAAGGGGATCACGGGGGACCAACAGGCACCGATTTGGGGATTTTTTCTATTTAGAGGGAGCAAGTATAGCTGCAAGTAGGACAGTGAGGCTTTAAAGGACAAGTCCACTCGAAAAATAATTTAATTTCAATAAAAGCAGAAAAATCAGACAAACCAATCAAAAAAAGTTTGAGCAAAATCGAATAACTAATAAGAAAGTTATGAATTTTTGAAAAAGTATGTAAAACTATGAAACAATGAGATTCACAACACAAATTGCCAAGATGGTTATCAGTTTGTGACGTCATGTCCTCACAACTTATCAATTGCTTTACATAGTTTAATCCCATTAATTTCCCTTTTTATCCCCCAAAACTAGATTTCCCCATGCCTTTGCCCAGGTTATATGATTTGTATCATATTGCGTGCATGACATTTCCCAAAAACTTTTATGAATTTTGAAAAATTGATACTATTTTCTGAATATTGTATATTCATAATTATTGATTTTTATATAAATAGTTTATCAAAATTCAATTTTTCATGATTTAACCAGACAAAAATTACTCTTTATTTGTGCATCCACACAAAAACATATTACTAAAAATCTAACTTGGATACTGGTGTAAAGAAATAAGATTTTTAGGGTGAAAATAGGAAATTTATATTATCAATATAAAGAAAATAATAAGTGGATAGTGAGGACCATACGTCATACACTCATGAGTGAGTTGCCAATTTGTGTAGTGATTTTGAAAGTTTTTCATGTCATTAAAAATTCATAACTTTCTTATTAGTTATCCGATTTTGCTCAAACTTTTTTTTATTGGTTTGTCTGATTTCTCTGGTTCTATTGAAAGTAAGTTATTTTTGGAGTGGACTTGGGCTTTAAGAGCTATAACATCGATAATTCTCGGTTACGTTTTTTTTCTGAGACGCACTGTATAGTTAAAAAAAAAATTAAAACTAACCGGCTGTCAACATTTGCAGCCTAAATGGGTCCGTCAATATGTTACGTTTTAATGTAGTGGGATTACCCCCAAAATGACCTGATATTGCGAAATGAAAGATAAGAAACTTATTTCATGACGAAATATATGTAAACAGCTGCTTGGATCAGTGCATTGTTTCATGAGACCGTTATAAGTACATGTTAACCGACATTGCATTGAAACGCGTGTTAAACTTAATATACGTATTTCAATGGAATATCGGTGAACTTGTTCTTATGATGGTTTTGTGAAAGACTACCCCAGGGCCTGGCTTCTACGGAAAATGCTGTTGATCGATGAAACAAGATGCGTGATTGGTCTAGCTTCTTTGATTTCCTTGGTATTGGCCAATCAAATATTCCTATCCACGTTTGATGTGCGCAAGTATTGCGCACATTTACAAAAACAGATTGGGCAGATCATTTGCTGCTTCGTCGCCGAAGAATCTCCATGTCCAATTCAACAGCGCTGTAAAATGTTCGTGAATTTAGCCAACTGACAACTGTTAAAACTCTCCTCTCGACAACTCTATCTTGCCTGGTTGACGTCGAAGTAGATGTCCAGCCATGGAGGAAAATCTGGAGATGGTTCGCCGGGAATATGGGTCTACGTTGTCCGACTTGAAAATCAACAGCAAGCCGCACATCAACACGCTCACAACGCTTGCAGAGGAATACGTACCATATGCGTCGGAGGTCGTGCGGCTCATCGAAAATCGACTGCAGAAGGTTCATTTCTCTCGGGAATTTCCCATTTTTGTAATCGATAAATTTAGTATAATTCAATTTTTTAAGAAGCTATAATAATTTGTGAACATAATGTAACAGATATTTCTGGGATTTATTAAAGGGAAGTAGAGATTTAGTAAACCGTATGAATGAAGAAATAAACTGAGTGGGTGGCGTTTTGTTCTTCATGCACGTTCGTGCGCGGGTCACATGACTTTAGGGAGGGAGTCCAAAGTTCTTGAAGAATGAATTAAAGATTCAATCAGATATATAGGGCGAGTGCTTGGCATGTTTTGTAATGTGACTATCCATTATAAATCGTATGTTAGGATCATGAATTATTATAATTGAGGAATTTGGAATGATTGAAACAAAATTGTTTGACTGGATGGCAACTTCACTTTGACAAAGTTGGATTCTAGTAAATATAATGTCATTGAAACACATTCTATTAATATTTTAATTCATGAACTTGAACTTAATAGATTCCTGAGTAGGGGTGCAAATATTCTTATCTATTAAAGACTTATTGATTTAAAAGCAATTTTAAATCTGACTCGCAATTCTTACATGAAATGAAATCTTGTCACACAAACAATGTGACTGTGAGTTTGAAATGTATTTGTTCTTACAAACAGCTCTGAATCGATCCAAGCTAGATATCTGCTCAAAATCTAGAACAAAATGTTACGAAAACGTTACGAAAACAGCCCAAAATTTTTGTTGAAAGAATTGCAAATGATTTTCTGAATTTTAGTTCCAAAATATTTTTAGTCATGCCAAAGGATCGTTCATGTCAAAATATCTTTTTGATAGTTGAATTGTACTCAACAAACAAGTTTGAGTTCATCACCAATTGTATCAAGCACCTTGTGTCATAGTAAGGACTTATTTTTGACATACAACTCAATGAAAATTATAAGTGAAAAAAGAGTTAGAAGCTCTGCTGTTATTGAGTGACATCGCGGATCCAATTGATCTGAAAACTACTTTTTGCAAAATTGGATATGAAAGAAGAAAATGCACAAAGTAAAATTAATTAATAAGAAATGTGATGATTTGCTCAATATATTAGCTCTACTTCCCACATGATAACCATTCATTCTTTCTTTCTGTTAAAAATGCTGTTGTGCAGGCAGTCTAAACAAAAAGCCAAAATATAATTAAATTCCAGATTTATCTGTTCACTTTTTAGAATTTTTTTCAAGATATAACTAACTATCAACGTAAAACATAACGTGTATTTAAAAATTGATTTAAGTTAAATGTATGTTTTCCAGTGAAGTAAATTAGAAAAGCAGATGTGTGTACATAGACCGATGGAACAGCCATTGAATGATTACAGCCTTTTATAAATATTTTAGTTCTCTTACATCCAATTTCAAAATAAAAATGAGAGATCCTGTGAAAGAAAGATTATTATTTAATTCATAGACAAAAATAATTATTAATGTAAATTTGTATCTTAATATGGAAAATGTAATTTTTTGAAATGACAAAATCACAAGTTCCTCAACGCCATAACAGAAATTTGTTTATTTTTTTTCTTCTTCATTTAAAAAATAATATATAATCCTCTGCTTTACGTCTTTCCTTTTTACATTCTAATCTATGCATCACATAATGTAATGTGTTTTTGTAAATGAAAATAAAGTCCTTGTGTGGGAAATTCACCTTGTTATGTGTAATTATCTGTGGCATGGACTGTAATGGGTCAACAGAAACAGATGTGTAATAAGCTGTTGTGAATTCATTTTGGAAAATGGAATCAATTATCAAATCGAACTATCAAAGACATTTTTCCAAAATTGATTCAGTAATATTTAAAAAAAACTTGAAACCTAGTATTTGAAGTAACATGCAAGTTTGAATCAAGGAGTGGAACTTATGTTTCCATTCTACCAGAAACATGATTCATTTATTTCATTCTACTTTTAATTTTCATTTTGTTTGCTGTTTCTCAATGTTTTGGTTTATACAATAATATAGGAGTGGATACAATTACGCACATCTATACACTGTAATTTCAACAAATGATAAACAGTATTCCTACCGGACAAAAATGAAGAAAAGAATGAGAGAGAGAGAGGGAGAGATAATAAAAGAGGGGTACTACTTGCTCATCACTTATAAATTATGTTAGCAAAACATTGCCTGCTACATGTAAGTGGTTGAAAATTGGAGATGACATTTTCAGTGTGTATGTGTGCGCTGTGCAGAGAGGAAAAGAAATGTGAATGATTGTTAATACGACTAGTGACTGAAAAGAAGAATGTGTACCAGTCTGATTTTTAACTTTACATAACTTTTATAAATGTTTATTTGGTCAACTTTGGCGATTCAATGTGAGAATGGATGTGTTTTGGAGATCAAATAATGGATTCTGGTACTTGGAATAATTTTGTGTGAACTCGCTGAACTGAATTGAATTGGGTGACTGTTTATTACATGTAATGTATTTGTTAAGAATGAGAAGTTGAGTACAGTGGAACCTTGAAATAACTCGACTAGAGGCTATAAAGATATCAGGAATCTATTTTTTTTTTTTTTTATTTATTTTTTCTTCGTTATCCCATAAAAACACAAACTTGTTCATGTATTCTATTGTACAATGTACAGTATGTACATGTATTACCAAGTTTTCACTGTACTCAATTAGTGCTGTAACATTACGGATATCTCCAATTCCGTTTAACCGCCAGTCAAAACCGGACGGTTTTCGGTTAAACGATTTATTTATTTAAAAAAAAAAAAAAAAAAAAAAAAAACTTTTTTTTTTTTTAATTTTTTTTTTTAATAATTTTTTTAAACTTTTTTTTTTCTTCACCGACTCTGTCGGCAGCAAGCCAGGTCCGTGTGAAAAAGCCGTAAGGATTTTCATTTGTGCTTGTGAACTTGTCATAAATAATAGTAACAATGTCGATTTTAGAGGAATGTGTAAGATCATTAAAGTAAAGTAAAAACATTAGAGGACCTAGGATAGAACCTTGTGGTAGGCCATGTGTTCAAGTTGGATGAATTATTATTATAAATTACATATTGAGATCTATTACAAAGATTACTTTCAAACCAAGATGACAGACAAATTGGAGTGTTGTTCTAGTTTCAGAGTGGTGAGTCAACACACAGATTACTGAGCTGGGAGACATTGCCAGGCATAGTGCCAGGTGTAGGGGCATAAATCGAAACTTTAAAAAAAAATATTTAAAAAAAAAAAAAAAAAAAAAATTAAAAAAAAAAAAAAAAACGGGTAAACGAAACCGTCCAATTGAAAACGGAATCCGCCATGGGCGGTCGGATACCGGACGGTTAAACGTTTGACTACAGCACTATACTCAATACATGATATGAGCGTGTGTAACTGCTAGTATCAAATTATACAAAAGTTGATTCATATCTTTGTAACATTAAATTAAAAAAAACATGTATCATTGAATTCCAGCCGAAAATGTTTCACTGGAAATTTGTTTGGGTTTTCCTTGACAAATTTTCAAAAGAGACTTTCTTCTCTGATTGGTTTCTTTGAGTAGCATCTAATCATCACTATAGTTCCTATCTTGATCTGCCAAACTGGAGTATCTGGATGCCCAGGGCAGGGCCCCTGAGAATGACGTCTTGGAAGAATCTTCATCCCGTGTATAGATGTGCAGATTATCGTGGCGTGCAGACCAAGGACCAAGCTTCTTCCGTTGAGTCTTGCTGGCCCTGGAATTCAGCATTATTTTTTTTCTTTGAGCCTGCACTTGCATATATTTGCGATTTAATGTGTCCCCTTTTCGAGCGCCATGTTTTACTTTTATTTCCACTACCGGTGCATAATTAAATCTTTTGTCACAAAGTAACCGGAAGTTTGTCTGGGATTCAATGTTTTTTGAAAAATTTTACATTCGATGTCATCAAGTGAAGTTTAAACTTTAAATTGTTTGCTTCAAATGCTGAATTATTAATGTTGAATGGTTTTGACTTTTGACACAATTGTCTTTCAGGCTATGCTTTGCCTTTTGCGATTTCTTTTAAGCACAGAACATGAAAATGCCAGCGTTTTAAAAGCACTCCATATTGCAATAGCATGCCCACTGCTTTTACAATACATGGAGAAAAGAAAGTTTCATATATATTATGTAACAAAATTTAATAGTGGCAAATATGCTATTGCTTACAATCATCCAAATTTTCTGTAGCAAGTAAACTTTTGTATTCATTCCACAAGAAGCATATGATCATATCATTGTGTGTGTGTGTGTTCTCAACCTGAAACACTAGTACTGGAAAATGTGTTTGAGGTTGTCGGTAGAGGAGGAGGCATGTACCGGTATATTTTGTAGAAGAGAGGTGAATTTGGAAGCTGCGAAGTGGGATAGAATGTATTGTCCCTGAAAGCCAGAGGTTTAGTGCAACGTTCATGAAGCTAAAATACTGTACTTATCTGAGCTATTTGTACATGGAATGAAATTCAATCACATGATCTGAAAGAGCTCTGCCTGCACAAATCAAAACACTTTCATAGATGATTTCAGGAGGTCATACTCATACATGTATGCATAGAGTGAGTTGTACAGAATTATCTGCTTTTATGGTGAAAGAGAATTTATAGAAAGGAAGGAGTATGCGATTCAAGATTTTTATGAAAATGATTATGAACATGTGAGAGATATTTGAAATATGACTGATTGCTGTAGAGAATTTTATTGATGGAATGATTTCTTTAAACAAAATTATCTCACCATTGTGTGCTTTGTGAAGTTAAATGTACATGTACCTTGCACATTGATTATGCTCCAAACAATCAATATTTTCCAATTGGTTTTTCTTTACGCATCATTTATCTGTGTTCTTTGGCAGTATGTTTTACAAAAGGAAATATTTGAATGTTAAATATTAATACTTGCATAATGCATACATAGTTACATGTTTATCTTGTGAAATTATTTTCCATGTAAATCTCACAAAATTCTATTATAGTAATGGCCAAGTTTTTTGTAGGAAAGAATAATGCCTCTTTTTTTAGGACGAGGCTGGTCATAAATGTACAATTCAATTTTTGCCAGTCACAATTCCCAACCTGGTAAAAAAAGGCAATATCGGCAATTTGGAACGATGTGTGAACAGCGTGCACAGCTGTCTGAATTATAACTGGTTGGATTTTTACATGTACTACCGTTAATGATACCAAGAAGACGGCCATTATTTTTATAGTATGCCAAATATGACTGCACTTTCCAGGAACATTTTGTAAATTATGGCACCTGTACATTTCCAAGTAACATTTGTTTTCTCCAACATGTAAACAAACATGAAGCCATGCACTGCGATAATGTCATAGACATGAAAAAACAATCCAACCTTTGTTTGTAATGAGTTAATTTGTGTAAGAGCAGAAAAATTTAAGAAACTTAGTGGTGATAGTGTGAAAGAAATCTGACCATTAAAAAAAAGTTTCCGCAATTTGAAGTTCCTATACGTAAAGTGATTATGACTTTCAAAACGTCTTGACTTTCACCAGTCTGTTTCTCTGATTTTGCTGGTTTCTTTTAGAGTACTTGTCCATTAAGGTTGGATTTTCTTTGAATTGGTAGTTACATGTGAAGCATTGCATTATTTGAACATACAGTAGTACAAGTATGTTAGCCTTGTAAATTTTCAAGCATGTTATTGAACTACTGTATGCTATACACAATAATTATTTGCATTGAAACTTGTTGGTGTTTTTAGAAATGTGTGATTATGTGCAATGTGTCCCTTTTTACATGTCTTTCCCCCATTCATTTCATCTGAAAAGGAAATTTCTACATGTAATGACTAAATAATGTTTGTGATTCTAGGAAGGACAATTAGTTAATGACAGGTTTTCATTATGAGAGGGTTCAATCATGTTGTAAGGGACACATTGCCTGAAATTTAAATTTCAAAAAATAATTGGCATACATTTACATGCACATGTGTGTGTAGGATTTGCTAATGCAAAAGAGACTGCTTGTTGAAGACGCCCTTGATCTGACCCAACTCGAAGAAGAACCGTTTCAGCTCCGGAGGCCCGGGATCTCCTATAGTTATGAGGATGGATTGAATCCAAGAGCACTTGCACTTGTGAAACGATAGATGCTTCATATCCTGGACATGCCCACAGTATGGCTTCAGCATCTGTGAATGAAGCACTGTGGTCACCATCCGTGATCCCCTTCCAGCTCACTGGGAACCGAGCTCGAGTTGACTACGTGAGGATATTCATCGTCATGCTTATCTAAAGCTTTCATGTTCTGTAACTGGTAGAAAAGTCATTATATAGTATGTGGTAAGCCATTATTGATATGTCAGAGGTAGTAAATAGACAATTAACTCCATTTACTGCGATAGCAGAGCTGCCAACCATTCCGTTCTTGCCGGAATTACTCCTTTTTTTTCCTCCAAATTACGGTACTACGTTTTTTTTTTCTACATACCGCACGTCAAACATCTACCCTCAAATGTTGATTTGATCACAAATTCAATAGAAAACTAAGTTTAAAACATACTTGAAAACATATTTGAAGAGAAAAATATTCTCAAAAAGAATGAATTCCTTTTTTTTGGCCATCATAGTTTCTTTTTTCGGTCGCACAAGGTTGGCAGCTCTGCGATAGAGTCAGAGACTCCGTTTAGAATTATATGTGGAGCATCAAAGAGGTAGAAAAGATGCAACAATGTTAATTGAGGATGTCATTCATCTTCTAGTATAGCTAGTGGAGTATTCTTTTCAACGATAACAACGCATACCCGGTAATTATCTATACAAATTGGGGGAATATTGTGCTATTTAAGTATTAGTGCATCTTTGATGCTCTGAAACTCACAAGGCTCACCAGGGACATGTACATATTACTGTACATGAAGTTCTGGGACTCGTTTTCACAAAGCCTTTTTTCAATGACAAATGACCAAAAAAATAAGTGACAAATCTGCTGATAACCAATCAGAAGTAAGGATTTCACTAGCTTATAACAAAAAAAAACTCATTCGTCACTGATGACAGTTTTGTGAAATGGGGCCCTAGTTCTGAAATATTGATTCTGTACAGCACTGTTTAAGATTATGATTGTTAAATATACAGTTTCTGGATCATTCTATAGTTATGAGAATCACAGATTTCCTCAACAACATCCAGATTTTCTATTGTTAAAGGTAAAGACCAGTAATGGTCATGCGATTGCATTGTGAAAGAAACGTTGTGGAATCGATCAGAAAAGGTTGATCATCTAGCATCTAGCATCTGCAAGGTTCTGGAATCATCAAAATGATAAGAAATTTGGCCCATTCTTCGTAAAGTTACAAGCACTATACACAGAAAGATGTATATGGGACTACCCTATCTCTCTCACCAGACCATGAGAGAAATAAATTTACCAAATATATGAATTAGTAGGCGGTTTCCCGGCAAATTTTTTATCATCATGTATTAGTCAAAACATATTCTTTCACATGATTGGTAATGACAGCTTCCATTTCATTTTTTGAAATTGGGGCGTTGCCAATACTGGTCTTTACCTTTAAATTGCTGAAAAGATGCATAATAATTTCTGGTTTGGCTACTCTCCAGCAGTACAGTATATCAAATATACCTGCACCAGTGGCAGTGCTATTTATTGCCCATTCAATCAGGCCGATATCCTCATTTATGTGACCTTTAGATTGAGAATTCTGCTTTGACATCTTGCCATGCCTTATTGCATTGTTCACGTTGTATCTTGGCAACAGGCAGCAATTGTATGGAATCCTTACATGAGGGCTTTGAGGCAATATTTTCATACCAAGAATACCGGATGGTATATAAGGTGTAAGATTGTACTCGATTCATGAGTGTGTAATGTCAGGTTTCTAGTTTTACATGTATTTAATATTCAGTGCACCAGTTTATACATGTATTAAGAATTTTGGCATACATTCTCATTGTTAGCACTCTTTGACAACTATTGCCCCAAACTGCAAGAAAATTTTGCTCATATAGCATCAATATATACATTTTATTCTGGTACATGACAGATCAACTCATCAGTGAATAACTTTGATAGTCAGATACTAAGTGTTAATATGGGAAGAGTGCATGGCCGTGATTTTCAATACATTTGTGAGCTGGTCTGTTTCACATTGAATTTTGTGCATTCAATGATGAGAATGCATTAGAATGGTATTAATTTCTATTACGGTACTACATAAACACCTGTGTAAATACGTTTCACAATCGATCATGTTTGGCAATCTGTGCATGCATGACAGAACTATGAATTCATTAAATCTGAGTTCTATATGTATTTACATTAAATGAAATGTCATCGATATGAAGAAAGCGTAATTAAAATATTTTCTGGCCATTTATATGTTTTCACTTAAGAATCTACTGTAGTCAACTTTTTCAAATATCACATTGATGATATCATAGGTTGAAGAAAAAATTTAAATGTATCATTTTGTGACAAGACAAAGTGTTCCATATGGTGAATTCTATTTTGTTGAAATTTCAGTACAGGCACATGTGTGCCAGCAGAGTTGGCTAATATCAATGTCAATTGTGTGTCATATATAGAATCCAGTGAGAATGAAGTGTGTACTGGTAATCTAATCATCTGAGCAGCTGGCCATGTTAACATGCTTCGCTTGGCCCGTACTTCCCTGATAAGCTTTGATTGACACACCATATGCTACTATTCTCTTTTTACTATCGTGCAAATGATATGCGCTGGCAAATATGAACATATATTGTGCCAAGTAATACTGTAATATATTATGTGTAGCTTGTTATTTGTAATTTTATAAGGAAGTTATTGATTTATACCATTATTGTGAGTTATTAGTCATAGTTGTTGAATCCATGTTAGTATTGTTGCAAGTCGTTTTCTAATTTTTCATTGTTAGATGTGAAGATGAGAGATTGACTTTATCTGATGGGCACTGGAGATGCGGAGTAAGAGTTGGTTGTACATTGTGGAGTGGTTGTGTGTTCTTGGAAATCATGGAGAGGGAATGGAATTAGAGACGAGGAAAGAGAAAGACAGAGAAGAGAAGTGAGAACAGTTGGGAAGTGGCAAGATTGTGAGGAAAGCATATGTAAATGAGATAGAGAAGGAAAGTGGGATGTGAAAGAACATTGAGAAATGAAGAGAGAGAGTTGTATGGTATGAGCAGGGTAGAGAACGAGTAGAAACACTTAGCTTTTTTGTGACATTCAAAGTATTCAGAATATTTACATTATCATTCTTTTTCATTTCATCAACACAATTTTAGCCCCCACTACACATGCCCAGTAATTGCTCGCTGAGTTTTATGGAAGTAATGATGACTAATTGATTTCTTTCACACAGTATTTTCAGTGACAAAAATTGAGCTAGGCCATGATTCATCTACAACTGAGGGTATGGGTATCTTTGGGAAGATTCAACAAATGACCAATACTGTGAAAGAAAAAAAAAATGGGGAGGGGGGTTTCAATCTTATATGGTCGGCTAATTTTATTTTGAGACTTCTCTTTATTTCTGTTCAGGCCCCTTACACTGAGAAGTTACCTGCTATGTACCTGATGGATTCCATAGTCAAGAATGTGAAGAAAGGCCCTTACCAACAACTATTTGCCAAGAATCTTACCAACAACTTTTGTGGGGTGTTTTCCAAGGTGAGTTATTAGGAGAATACCATGTTGCTCTGTACTGCTGGGAGGTGGACAGTAAAAGCATGTTGTCCAGAGCAGAATTGAAGCCATCATTTCTTTATATCATCATTAGTGGAAGTTCTCCAACGTCACATTGAACGCATACAAGTCGCTGTATTTTAATCGATACAAATTTCAGTAGGTTTTCTGCGAATTTCTTGTGACCGTTTCAAGAAACGATGCCCATGTCTCTGGTCTTGTGCCTTAGAGAGGCCGGGTAAGTGAAATGGGAAGGAAGGAAAGCTCAATCGCAAGGATACTCGAAAAGGTTAGTACTTCCAGGGGAAATTGATGGGGGATGTCTTCCACAACACGTCTGGTGATGATTGCTCCCAAGGTCAAGCCTGTACAGAGTGTGTCTGATCAGCAAAAAGGAATTTCTTGAAGGTGATAAAAAGCAGGTTTGTATGGGAATGCGAAGGATGGATGCAGGTTCACTTGAAGGACTAGGGACATCCAAGTATACTGAAGGCCCACCAGAATTATAATGTTGGTATCTTAATTCCACCTCCCTGCTTGAACCCACAGAAAAGTTAATATTAGAAGGCCTTAGAGACCGACATGTCGGCCTCGTTTGCTGTCTGTCTCTTGGACCATCTAATAAATTTGTAGAAGGTCCACGTGAACAACATATTTGTTTTCTAGGTCGTTGGCCTTGTGATCACTTTCAGAACGGACTGTTTTTGACTTGGGCTGAAGCCCCTTGGACTTGAACTTTGTTAAGACAAGTCCAACCTTAAAAGTTGATTTTAGCACTCAATTGACTTAAAATATGAAGGGAGGGAAAAATTTGCACTTGGAAATAAATAATAATTGTTCTACAGATATAGTGCCAAAAATTCATCAATTTGAATCAAAGTGCTGTTCCCTTGGTATTGCATGTGATAAACTACAGTATCTAATTTTCTCATGGAGGTTAATATCATTCTGCCTGGAAAACCACAGGTATACTCTCATATTCCAAGTAAATTTGTAATAAATCATAAGGTTGAGAAAACCTGGATCCAAATTCATCACAAATAAACACCAAATGCGGCTGAATTGTTGTTTTTCTTCTTCCTGTAATAGACTTGTCGCGAAATCATTCAAATTCATGGATGTCTATTCCCCAAATACCGAGTGGATGATTGTGCCTTATAGGGGAATTCCACCCAGATATCAAGTTGGTTTTAATAACAGGAAAAAAATGAGAGAATGGGTCAGTGAAAGTGAGAGCAAATTATAATTTGACATATAATAATAATAATAATAAAGATAGATTTATGAAGTGCATAATAAACCAAAGTTTCTCTATGCGCTTTACAAAGTAAAAAACAAGCAAGTACAAATATATAAAAGTAATACATTTTTGAAGTTGCTATCAATCAAACACAAATTGGCAACTCAAATCTATTCAGTCGTAAATAATCCCAAGAAAAAGAAAGATAATGAAATTTTATGTCAGAGCAGTTTGGAGAGGAGCTCGCAAGATATGTCGCAATGTTGCCAATTCGTGTTTGATTGTTGAATGAGTAGTTTCCTATTTCGTGATGTAGCCCAAGACTTGAATTAACCTTGCTCGTGCTGGAGGTAAAGGTGCATATATGTATTTCTATTGAAATGATTACAAAAATATTTAAAAATTAATTGCTGTTTTCTCTCCTTCAGGTAAACGAGAAGACCAGAGCATCTCTCTTCAAGTTGCGATCAACATGGAACCAGTACTTTGCAAGTGGGATCCTTCATGCCCTTGATGTCCGTGTTCAGAAGATTGACCCCGCCTGGCCAATCATGGCCGCCTCTTCTTCTTCGTCTTCTGCTCCGGCTGCCCCAGCTCTTTCTTCCATCCACATCAACCCGAAATTCATCAAAAAGGTTTGTATCAAAGTTAAAATTGTAACGGTTGAGGAGAGGGAGGGGGGGGGGGGTAGGGACCAGTCTTTTGTAAAGTGGATCATCCATGCCCTGGGTGTTCATGCGCACAATAGTTTTTTGCCCCTGCTGCACCTGCTCCCTCTATCAAAATTCATCTGCGAGTTTGTTCGGACACTCATATTATTCTACCGATTATCCCGGTATAACCGGCTGGCATAAGCATTACCATTATTTTAGACGGCGAATTGGCACTCGTTATATTCGCGCCTTGTTTCTTTAGTCTCCGTTTATATTGATCGATTTCGGCTTTCTGTGTTATTCTTGCGTTTCACTCTAATGAGTGCAAGTCAAAAAGCTTTAGTTATGGCTCTCTTCAACGCTATTCTCCAAAAATGTTTTTTTACCAACAAGTTTTAAATGGTTTCTGTCTGTGAGAGGGTATGTATGGAGGCTTCTTTCATAATACATGTATTTTCAAGAACATATGTCTATGTTGAACCACGCTTTCCAAAATAATTCTCAATATCTTCAACTTTTTTCACTTCAATTTGCAAACAGCCTGCACCCATGGAATCTACGGCAGCTCCTACTCCTGTGCAGTCTACACCCACTGTGGTGACGAGTGAGCTGTCTGATAAGGATCGTCAAGAGCAGGACATGAGGCAGAGCTTGATCTCCAAGCGGCAAGAGCTCTTTCAGATCCAGCAGCAGCGTCTAAAGCTGGAGCTGGAGCAGACCAAGGCACGATTGGAGTTACAAGTAAATATACTTTCTTTTCTGTTTCATGGTTTTTATCGAGGGTTAGGGCTGAAAGGCAATCCAACCTTTGTAGGAAGTTCATTTGTATGAATGCAGTAAAAATAAGATGAACAGAATGGCAAAAATTTGAAATAAATCGGACCAATTATAAGAAAATTATGAATGTTTGAAATATTAAATCGCTAAGTCTATGACAATATCCATTCCACAATTTTGATTGGGACATAATCGCGAATAACTCTTCCATTTGTTGTGTATATAAATTTTAATTGTTGTTTTTATCCTTTGGGATACTACTCAAAATACATTATGGGTAGCATATTATTCTAGGTCCTCTAAAGAGAATAGACCCTCAATTAATTCGATCCTAAATCATGCATTTTAGAAAAATTAAAATTTTAGTCATTTTGTGTGTTGGAACATTTTGGAAAGTTGTTGGCCACTACATCAGAGACATTACCTTTCAAAAATTCATACCTTTCTAATTTTTTGTCCAATTTCATTCAAACTGTCACCCGTCTGCTTCTCTGATTTTTGTGCTTTCCTCTAGATTAGTTTACTACCAAGGTTGAATTTCTGTTTGAATGTGTGTAAATGTAGATAAGCCTTCCTTTCTTTCCCGCTTTTTGTCTTTCTATTTGCCTCGTTTCCCCTTCTTTCTCCCTGTTTGTCACTCCCTTTATATGTCTGTCTGTAATTGAATTTTTTTGTATCAAATTCTGTGTTTAAGACTAGATTTACAGGCCCATTCTTTTCATTTGCATATTTTTGTCATCACCATCAGGTGCAAAATCGAAGATTTGTCAATTTCTTTCACATGTGTACATGTATTTTACTTGTATGAAACAGGCTAGAGAACTGGCAGCAAAAACCCAAGCCCTTGCAGATCAAGAGAAGCAAATCTCACAATTGGCTAACAAGAGCCAAGCTCCGAATGAACCAGTTGGTGTTTTACCAACCACATCTGTTCCCGGCCCAGCTACCAAGCCGGCAGGAGCTTCATCCACTGCAGGCTTGGGACTTTTGGGCGAGGCTCCAATTCAGAACTTTCCCCCAGCTCCTGGGCCTGGGGGCCTCTTGGGCTTCGCACCAGGTACTCATGCTCCTCCTAGAATGCGTTCAACTCCCCCTCTGGCTTCTCAAGCTCCAGCTACTAGTGCAAACCTTTCTAATGTAAGTATTATCTATTCCTATTATCCGGAATTGAATATTGCCAAAGTCACCATCCAAACCAGACTGCCTAGTATAATGAGATGTTTTTTTCTAGGGGATAGAGTTCAATTGTACTTTGTCTTAAGTGCATCTGTGATTTTCTCTTGTCTGTTGATATAGAAAAAAAGTAACAAATGGCAGCATCCATTATGAATGAAAGAAATAGCTATGTCACAATTACTTTTGTCTTTGTGGTCAACTTATGTTTATTTGTTGTTAATAAATCATTATTTTTTAGGTGTCAGCATCTGGTCCGGTTCAGTCCCAAGCATCACGGAACACCATTAACCCACGTGATCCGAGACTAGCTAGGGATCCAAGACTTCGTCAGGCCTTTGAGCAACAGCAGCAGAGGCAGCAACAGGAGCAACTACTTCTTCTCCAGCAGAAGAAACAACGTCTACACCAACAAGAACAACTTGAGCAGCAGCAGCAGCAGCAACAAGCAGTAGCCAACATAGCTAACCAACCTTTGACTGGTTTACCAGCTAGCTTAAGACTTGATGCAGGTGCATCAGCAGCTGCTTCCCAATGGACAGGTGGTGTACCTCCCAGCACTGCCCCTGTGCTTGGAACCAAACCACCTGTATCAGCCGCAGCAAGTACTGCTGTGTCTGCAGCACCTTCTGCATCTACAAAGGATTCATCTACTTCTGGCTCTTCAGATAATCCCAAAAAGGTGTCCAAAGCCAGTAGTCCCGGCAAGAAATCTGCTGGAAAAGGGAAGATGGGAACAAAGCCAGGGGTTAAACTTGACCATTTAGATCTCTCTGGGAGGAGTAAATCAAAAGAGGACAGCAAGACAGAAAGAAGTGGCAAGCAGAATGAAGTGAAGAAAGGAAAGTCAGAGGGAGATAGGGCTGCAGAAAGGGATGCTTCTAAAAGAAGCCTGAGGCCGTCATCTAGGAACTATCGTAAAACAGCCAAGGATGACAAGGAGGAAAAGATGAGATCAGATTCCCGCACATCTCGCCCGACGTCTGCTTCAGGTTCACCTTCCCAATCTGACTCACACTCAAGATCACGGTCCAGGTCTCGGTCTCCTCGCTCTGGGCCAAGCTCCCCCCGGGCCAGCGAAAGAAGGGAGCGAGAAAGGAGAGGTGGGAAATCTTCAGATAGCAAGAGGAAAGATAGCAAGGAGAACAAGCCTGAAATCAAGGAGAAAAGAAAATCTCCATCTCCAGACAGAGCAACAGATGAAGAGAAATCGGTATCTAAGAAGTACAGCAAGCAGGATCAACTACCACCAAAGAAGAGGGCCAGGCTGATTGAAAAGGAGCAGCAAGAAGCAGAAAGAGAAAGGGAAAGAGAGAGAACTAGTCGGGCAGTCAGGTGAGCTATCTATTCTTTACAGGCATCCGTCCACATGTAGATGTAAACGATGTATATTATTACAAGTTTGATCCTTATCAAAAATATATCTTGAGCTAAAGTAAATTTTCATGAAAAGATAGTTCAGTGTCACCTTTTGTGAAAGCGATTCATGAATCATAGGCCATCTGGTATAAAAGTGTGCACAGATTATGTCTTTTTAATCAAGTTGCTTATACATGCAGCCTACATTATGCAAAACCAGTTATCAACACACTGTCTCATCCTATCTTTTAACCTAGTACTGTTTCAAACTGTTATGAAGTGACATTTGATGTGTATTAAATAGATATTCATAATATTTCGTGAGGTGGCAAAAGTTCACATTTCTGTGACCACAGGTTTTGATTTTCTCTGAGGTTTATGTGAAAGCAAATGTCAGAAACTAGGGTAAGGGGGGGGGGGGGGGGGTCCTGAGGGCCTCTCATATCCCATGTGCAGTATGGCTTCTTAAGTGGAGTGGGGTTAATGGTACGTTGTGTATAACTATGGGTTAAAAGATGTAAATCCTGATTGTCTATTGCTTTGTCATACTATATTTAGAAGTCGAAGTGACCGTGAACGAGCAGCTGGTTGGACGCGTAGTGAGACCAGGGATTATGCTGGTCAAAGTCAAAGACCACCTAGGAGACCTAGTCTATTGGATCCCAACATTAAAATTCCAAAGGAGCTGTCATTAAGCAAGCTGGCAAAGGTGTTGGAACAGGTAAAAAAGGATTTGTTTTACTTCTTGCTTTTTACTCCAATAAAATGTAATGGATGATTATAAATATAAGGTGCTTGTTCTTTGTTATTGGAAATCTTTCATAGTACATGTACATTCTAGACTCTAGATGCTTCAATTTTCTTTCTTTTAGTTGTGTTATTTCAGGAAGGGAAGTCTATTTCAATGTGACATGCATCGTCACATGTGTATTTTCATAGTTATCCAGGAATTACATTTCCATTTTGGCAAGTTTGAGTGGTAAAGGGGAAAAATTCATCAATTATAAATGTTACATATATTATAAACATACTGCTCTAAAAAAAATATATATATTAGTTGAAAAATAGAATAATTTGCATGCTGGAAAATATGTTGATAATTCTGTTGAGAGGTTGATAGTGATTCATATTTTTGTTGTAATTTTGTAAAAGATGATGCTGGCAGAAGTGTTATTTGGTGATGACACTAGTACAAGACATACCTGAATGTTTACTGAGTGTTTCTGATGACTAACAATGTTGTGTTGTTTCTTTTTGCTGTCCAGGCTGAGAAGCAGCTCCACTCTGGAGCCTTGACCCACCAACAGCATCAGCAGCTACTTCGGGAGCTGAATGAGATCTATAACATTCAGCAACAGAAACGGGAAGAAGAAGAGCGGTATAACAGACACCAACCACCACCACCAGAGTGGGGACCTCGTGATCTACGAGATCCTCGAGACCCTCGAATGATGCGAGACCCAAGAGCTCAGAGAGATTCAATGCCATACAATGGTCCGCATGGTCTCAGGGATCCGAGGGACGCATTCGATCCCAGAGGTCCACCAGATATTCATGCTGGCCCTCCTTATGTAGATTCCAGACCACCACATCACCGCAGGGAATTTATTGATAGAGATCCAAGGGCTATGCAAGATCCAAAGGGTCCTGCCCAAGAAGATCCTAGACATCGATCTTTACTTGAAGATCCTAGGATGAGGAAATTTGCATCAAATCCTGATGTAGATGAAGGTGGCAGGAAGTTGCCATTGTTGCAAGATCCTGGAGCGATGCCTGATCCCAGATCAAGAATCATGAAACCACAAACAGAGGATGACCTAATACAGGGCAATATTAATCCTGGAATGGATGTAGATGAGAGAAAACGTACCTTCAGACAGTATAGAGGTCCTCTTGATGAGAAACTTCCCCTGCCTGTTACTCCTAAGGATACAGATGAACGAGACTTCAAAAAACAATTTGCTGAGATGGGTGACACAGATCTACGCAAACTGCCCCCTGGTTCTGATGGACAGAGCAAAATGGATGTTGATTACCGAGTTTTACCTGCTGCTTTCCAAGGTAATGAAGGTATCATAGACACGGATGAAAGACAGAGGGTGAAGGCTGGAGACAGCGATGTGAGGAAAATCCCTGATGACTCTGCAAAAGACAAACCGTCAGAAGAGTCAAGCAAGCCAAAGGAGGAAGGAGAAAAGAAGCAGACAGCTCAAGATAGTGCTCCTTCAGGAGAGATTAAAAAAGAAACAAAGTTTATAACCAAAATGCCAACTAGATCATCAGCAAAAGCTGAATGGGAGGCTGCTGCTGTAGGGGGAAATCTGGACGAAGATGTCGATATGAGGCCTAAGTCTGATATCAAGAAAGTAAAAACAATTGATAGTAATGATGAGATATCCAAACCAGTCCAAACTTCTGCACCAAGTGGGTCAGCAAAAGTTGATATCAATGATAAAGATGACAGAAAGAAAATAGATGAATCTAGCAAGGCTATGAAAGAAATAAGCAGCAGTGACACTGATGAGAGGAAATTCCTTGCAAAGTCAGAAGTGACAGAAATTACAAAGGTCGATGATAAAGTTGACGATATGGACTTGCCCGCAGATGATGTAGATTTGCGTCAACCAATGCCCAGGCTGGAAGAAGAGATTAGACCTTTAATGGACTTTGGACCTGATCCAAATATGCTGTATGATGAGAGGGAAGAGCTGATGGATAATGATTATATGCAAGGGCAATTTATGGGCCCAGGTCATCCCCATTTCAGACGTGGCCCTGATGGTGAACCAAACAAGTGGCGGACATGGAAAAAGGAGCATCCAGACGAAGCCCCCTCTCCTCATTTTGATGATGGCCCTGGAGGCTTTGATCCCAATGACCCTAGGCATCCTGCACATTTCAGACAAAGAACGGATCCAAGGGGTCCGTTTGAAGGTGACATGGCTCCTATGGACTCGCGCCAGCAGAGATTCAGAGAGTCTCCACCTATGGAGATGGATGATGAAGGACCATCGATGGATGCCTGGCGCCGCAGGACTAGAGGTGACATTCCAGACAAACATTTCCGTTTCAGAGAAGGGGATGGTCCTCCTCCACTGGAACGACAAGACTTCAGAATGGATGACAGACCTCCTATGGAGGAAGGGGACTTCCAACCAGATAGGGATGCTAGAGATCCGGGGATAATCAGAAATGGACCAGTCCGCTTGTCAAGGGAGCAAGAGAGTTTTGACACATTTCCTCCTGACATCACTCCTGCAGATACGCCTCAGTCTCCTGATTCTGAGAATCGTTTGCCACCTATGTATTGCTTGGGCCCTGATACGATACGGAAGCCAGAACAAAAACCATCTCGTGATGATAGGTAAGCTATCCATTTTATAATTCCTGTTATTGTATATGAAATATTGAATGTACTTCTAAAGCTCTCTAAAGGAAAAAGAAGACATGATACAGTATGAATGAACTTGTTTATGAGCTATTTATTCTTGCTTTCTGTTTAAATACCCTTCTAATCATATTCATGATTAAGCATATTCATGATTTTGCCTTTGGTAAGGTTCAGCCTTGCTTAAAAAGCATTTAAAAATATGTTTTGCTCGAGAAATGCTGAACTGTCACTATTATCAACGTGACAAGAAACTGTTCTTGTCATGAGATTGAGCACCAAAATATTCAAGTTTGCTTCCTCTTGCACTTGTTCTTATATGATAAAAACTAAAATCATTGAAAGTAGAACAACAAAATTTCATTCCCATTTGTGATTTTTTATATCACAAAAGTGACAATTGATTGATGTCAGTTAAAGATGATAGACTATTAAAAAAAACATATTTTTCATTTTTCCATTAGGGAACCTCATCCTCCATTCCCTCAAGAGAGACTGCCATTCCAGCGAGGAGAAGGCCCTGTATTGAGAGGACCCAGACCTGAAGAAGTAATGCCACGTGGTCCAGAGGGCTTCAACCCAAGAGACGGTCCACCCTTCAGAGGACCAAGACCAGATGGTAGAGATAGGCACGCCCACATGGGACCAGATGGTCCAAGATTTATGTCTGGGCCAAGGGGACCGTCTGACATGCCCAGATTTCCTGGACCAGGTGGACCTCGGAAAATGGGACCTGGAATTCGTCCAGATGGTCCAGTGCACGGGCCGAATCAGTTTCAGCACAGAGCCAATAGTCCACCTGTATCTTCCGATATGCAGAGGCCACCAAGGAATGGACCTGCCAGTAATCTTCCTGGTAATATTTTGTCAAACTTTGGCAATCTGCAGCAGATTGTGCAGATTCTGAGAAAGCAGGTGACAAACCAACAGCAGCCTGAACAGAACCAGAACCCGATTCCAGCTCACAATCTCATTCGCTCTGCCTTACAGACTATGGGAGTGACGGGCAATGTACCTAGCCATGTTATGCAAGCTGCTCAAAATAATCTGCTTGAGCAGATGAGATCGATGCCAAATATGAATATGAATATGTTGAGAATGATGAGACCTCAGAGGCCAAATATCCCTAACCAACGTATGGAGAGACCACCTATGCCACAAGGTCCAAGGCAACAGCTGCGTGGACCCCCTCCCGGAATGCAGCCTCGTCCCCCTTTTTCATCTGGTGGGCTCCCACCAAACAGTATGGCTTCAGATATGCAAAAAGGCTTTCCTCAAGGAATGGGACCACCTCCAAACTCTAATCTGTCGGGGCTTCCCAACCAAGGGATGCCTCAACAAGGAATGCCTCCACAGGGGATACCCCCACAAGGGATGCCCCCACAGGGGATGCCCCCACAAGGAATGCCCCCTCAAGGAATGCCTCCACAGGGAATGCCTCCACAGGGAATGTCTCCACAGGGAATGCCTCAACAGGGAATGCCTCAACAGGGAATGCCTCAACAGGGAATGCCACGAGGAATGATGCCACAAGGAATGCAGCTACAAGGTATGCCTCCACAAGGAATGCCTCCACAAGGAATGCCGTCACAAGGGATGCCTCCTCAAGGCATGCCTCCACAGGGAATGCCTCCACAAGGTATGCATCCTGGGATGATGCCAGGTTCGCGAGGAGGACCAAGTGGCCCAGGATTTTTACTGCAAGGAGTGCCAGGTCTTGGAATGCCAAAACCACCCCGTCCTGCAGGTATGTAATCTGATAATTAAGAAAAACATGAATCGTTTGTGATTAGGAAATGTCAAAACCACCCCTTTTTAATCTGATAATTAAGAAAAACATGAATCGTTTGTGATTGGGAATAGTCTGTTTAATCATTTTGCAATTTTAGACTTTGCCCAATTTCATAACAAATATGCAAAGATTATTCTTACAACTTGCATTAACTGAAAACGGTGGAATACTTCAGTATCATTGAATGCTAACTGTTATTCCTGTGCCTCTGGTTATATTATCCTCTACTACTATATTGCTTATGTTTATTGCAGCTCCTGCATCAGGGCTGCCCTCCCAGCTGGACATAACCTCATTGTTCTCCAAGCTGGTTTCCTCAGGGATCTTAAAGGAGCCTCTCAAACCAGCCTCCCCCCTTCCCGACCAGACCTCTGCCCATGCAGCTACCATTGCACAAAAGGCAAAGGAGGGGGGCGAGGCAGAGGGTGAGAAGGAAGAAGACGACTCCCAGGAGGTGGAGGATGATGGTTCCTTTGACATTCCGCCGATGGCACTCGTAAATGAGGAGCTCAAAGTGTAAGTAGAATCATGATAATCTTTATTTAATTAAATGTTGTAAGTTGGTGAGAGAACATAGTTTTCAGTTGTATTACTTTAAAATTAACTTGTGCACATCCAAACACGTAAATGTCACACGTTTGGAAAATTGGAACTAATTACAAGGTTTCTTTGACGCTATGAGGTTTAGATAGCTTAAAGGGAGTGGATCGCCAGTTTCCATGTGCAGAAGGCCATATTTCGCTGACACCAGACTTGGTGGAAATACCATTAATGGGGGTACAAATTTGCACACAGCAAACCCATAGTCCAGTCAAGAATTACCCCCTAATCTCTCGGAGAGCTCGAGAGTCTTCGGGCAAATCAAAGCATTACATAAGGTCCAATGGTCATAAAACTCAAGGCTAACCCTGGTGATTGACAACACCTGTTATTGGGTAAACACCCGAACGGTGTCGAATTCCCCATGAGAGCCGACTACTCAGTGACTTTAAGTCATAACCCAAGTTTGTTTGTCCATCAAGTTATATGGTTATAAAATTTGGAGTAAAGTGGTTATGAAATCTGGACTATGGCTCTAATCATGTCGAATAGGTATTTTTCCTGTAAATGTGAATAGGAGGTATCTCATATTATTATCTATGTAAATATTGTAAGGCTTCCAAGTGGTACAATAAATCGATGTATTTAATATCTTGAACACAGTACCCGGATGACAGATCAATATTGTTTTTGTATTTCTCTGTCATCCAGAAATTTTAACTGTCGATACAATATTGCTTGATTATCAAAAATCAACAAAACCTTTGCTGGTACCTGGTCACTGTACCCAATGTGCAAACTGGTGTTCCTTCTGTTATTTCGCTAGTCAGCCTGATATAGATAATAATGATAATAATATTGTATGGCTTTGTTTGCGTGTGATACAAGAATATATTATATAAGTATCTGCAACATGTTCAATATTCACAGACGACATCCAGGAATCATCAAGCGTATCTACAGCGGGATGCAGTGCACCTCTTGCGGCATGCGCTTTGTGATTGCCCAGATGGACCGGTACCGCAAGCATCTGGACTGGCACTTCAGACAGAACCGCAAGAAGCAGGACGGCATCAAGGCAACTACCTCTAGGAAGTGGTACTATGATGTGGACGAGTGGCTGGACTATGAAGAGATTAATGACATGGAAGATGGTGAGTGGACAGACAACATAGAAAGAATCTTCTGGACCCTGTTTCATAAAACATGATATCAATAACAAGTTACAAGCTACTGTTATAAGCTACTGAAATCAAGGCATCTGATTGGCTGAGAGTAAATTTATCATAGAAATTAAGCATTTGTTATAGATAAAAAGTTTTATGAAACAGGCCCCTGGAGTGGAAGAGATGTGAGGTTCATTTGCTGGGAGATAGGGCATTAAGGCCAGGGTGATCAGAGATAAAAGCCACGCAGTCATCTATTTCCGTAATTCGCTGACACCAAAGTTGGTTGAAATACCTATTAATATGCGTACGTACATGTCTCCAAGGCAGCAAGACTGTCGCTCGCCAAAAGAAATTACTCAAGCTTTCATTCAAATCTTGTGGGTGAGGGAAATTTATGATAATGATATTTCCTTATGGGGTCATTGGTGGAAGGTTCTTTGCAGTAATGCACTAATATGGGTGATTGACAACACCAGTTATTTGGTAAACACCAGACTGGTTTCCAATGCCCCATCAGGATGGAAGCAGGATTGTATTTAGACAACCACCTCCAGGACATATTCAAACAAGGTGGAAGAGTGGCTGAACTGTGTAGAGATCACTGGCACAGAGGATGTTGAGTGGAAAGCAGAGAAATAATCTTTCATGGAACAGGAGAGGGCGGGCAATTTGGAGATGGGATACGAGTGTAGGGAGATTGGAGGGTAAGGGTTAGAGAGGGAGGTATGTAAGAATCTGGTGACAGGATGGTATCCATGTACTCAACCACTTCAAGAAAGTGATTTTGAGAGGTGGCTGGAGATCATTGATACAGAGGGTTTGCGAGTGGACAGCACAGAAAGAATTTCTGGAGTAGGCATTTATGTGAATGTGTAATCAATCCTTGTTATCCCATACAGCCAAAAGTACCTTCTTTGAAGAGCAGGCTCAAGAGTTTGCAGATAAAGATCGAGGTGATTCCAGTGTGCCAGTTACAAGTGACCCCAGTGATGAGGTGAGAGAATGCGGCAATTGTGGGCATTTTGGAAAATTTGTAAAGAAAGAACTCGTGTATTAAAGTGACTTAGTAACATTGCCTCAGATTCTGAAACGTAATCCTGTATTTAGCTCATGCTCCAATCATAATTATAACTATAAACCTTTAGGTCAGTCAGGAATCCCATGACTTTTACAAGCCTGTCTGATTATCAAGATATGTATGATTGGAAATCGAAATTTCATTTTCGTTTTTTTCGATTTTTTTTTTTTTTTAAACACTACAGTCTATTGGGGAAAATGAGTATGGTGAAGCCTGTCATTCAAAGATGTTTTTTTTTTGTTTTTTGCATGATCATTTTGAAGTGCAAATTTTTAGGGCTTCAATATTACACCATATCACAGACACTGATAACATGCAGGGCCATGCATCTCAGATTTTACATTGTTAAAAGATACCTTTAAGAATGATAAAAAATCAACCCAATACCTACTGCCTGTATGGTATCAGATATTCCTGACCTTGCTATGTTGGACAAAGATTCAGTTACACACATTGAAATAGATGTTGTAGAGAGGAGAGCTGAAAAAAAGAAGAACCTCATCATAGCAGCCAAAATTTGATGTCGCTTCGTCAAGTTCACGTTTGTGCACCCGATCAGGTTTGGGAAGGAAGGCCTGTGGGCCATGGACATTAGTTGACCTGTTCCTTACCCCAGGCTACCTGGTTGGGTGCTCAAGTGTCAAATTATTGTATGTATTCATTATGTCCTATGTACATGTACATTGTATATTGTTTCCTGGTTTTGTTTCTTTTGAAAGTGCCAAATAAATAATAATAATAATGATAATAACAGAAAAATGTTACCTATCATCACACCTTTTTTTCTTCTCCATTGTTCCATAATGTACAGATCTGTAAGATATGCAGAGAGAACTTTGAGCAGTTCTTCAACGAGGAGACGGAGGAGTGGCATTTCCGTAACTCAATCAGAGAGGATGGAAAGGTAAGGGTTATGAGAACAATGGACCAAGTTTGATAGTAGGATTTTAAGAAGAGAATTCAGATGTTTAGCATTTTTTAAATGACATATATGTACAAGTAGTAGGGAACAACTCTTCCAGCTGTTTTGCCCTAAGATATCAATTTCGATTTCCCTCCTCAGTAATTTTTTTTGTCTATAAGACCCCGTTCTCACTCACTTCGTTGGAGCGCTCTGGAGCGCTCTAACTAAGACCCGCTCCTTAGGAGCGGTTCTTAGGTGAGTGAGAATGCTCAAAGTGGTCCAGGAAGCTGACTTCTGGACCGCTCCAGAAGTCCACCTTCCGAGGTGGTCTTGAGGAGCGGGTCTTATTAAGAGCGCTCCAGAGCGCTCTAACGTGCAATGTGAACGGAAAGCGTACTTTGAGCGGAAGTGAGCTAGTGACGTTGCGTGCGAAACGTAGTACGGTACATACGGTTTGGATTCCGCGCGCGAAAAAATTGACCCGCCTACCTGAGCTGCCATAGCAACAAGACCACTTTGACTCGTGGAGCGGTTTGAGCCATAAAAACTGCTCGGAGTGTGAACGCTCGCAAACCGTTCCTCAAGACCCGTTCCTCTGGAGCGGTCTGGAGCGGTCTAACTTGGAGCGCTCTCAAAGTGAGTGAGAACGGGGTCTTAGTATATTGCAAATAAATGATGTATGACTTGTCCTGCAGAGAAAAAGTGTGTGCTCATCAATAAAATCTGGAGAAAAAAAATCGGTGTAGGAGCTTATTTAGATCTTATGGCTTAGCTGACCTCATTCAAACTTATACCAAAGCGTATCACTGGTCTGTTTCCTTTTCTTTGGGGCAACTCCCTGTGGAGCTGACAACTGTAATTTATGTTTTTCTCTGTCTTTATTTTTTGTATTCCAGACTTTCCATCCATCTTGCTACGATGATGCTAAAGATGTAAGTATCAATCTTGTTTTTGTACTATGTTTGAAAACTATGAAGGAAGCAAAGTACTTGGGTCTTATTATTAACACCTTGGAGTAGAGATTTCAGTCCATGCTGTTTAGCAATGGAAAAGAACAATTTCTTTTCACGCTGATAATAATGACAGTTCAGCATTTCTGGAACAAAAATCAAAATCCCAACTCTGGAATTCAGTGAAGCTGGAATAAACACATTTATAGATGACATGACAATATGACTTGCCTGTCTTGTTTTTATTTGAACGGTGTTGCAGTGATTGTGAAATTTACATACTTGTCAATGTTGTCAGATCTCTTTGTTGATAAAAATAAAATTTAGTAGAATGTCATCTTTGTTTCCTCATTATGAGAAATTTTACGAATCTCTACATCTTTTTTTACTTTGCAGACATCCGGGTTCCTTGAGACACCCACTGACGACCTGCTAAGCCCCCCAATTGTACGGACCAGAAACTCCTTCAGCGGCACAGCAGTCAGTCCTGGTGCTAGCCCTGCTTCCTTAAAGCCTTCATTCATCGCTCCAGGAAAGGAGAGCTGGGATGCTGTCATGAGTACAGATAGCAAACCAGCATCTACTGCTGGTGTTACCATCAAAACCGAACCAAAGACAGAAGCAAATCCTGTTCCAGAAGGCAATGCAAGTGAGGATACGTCAAAGGCTTCCGACTTGGTGAAGGTGAAGTTGGAGCCAGAAGAGCCCATGGAATTCAAACCGTCAACTGAGGAAGCAAGTAGCAGCAGTGGGACTGAAATCAAGAGTGAAATCAAGATTGAACCATCTTTAATCACTATCAAATCAGAGCCAGGTGTTGGAGAAGTCCAGACTACGTTACTGGTAAAGCAAGAACCAGGAGTAGACAGTGCAGTTTCCAAAACACTGGTAGAGAAAAAAAAATTTAGGCAAGAGGAAATGAAGTCATCTTTAGATGTTCTCAGGGCAAAGTCTTCACCCGTGCCATTCTTGGAGGATGTTTCTCTAGAGGATATGGAGACTGATGCTGCTGCACCAGATACAGTGCCAGCAGAAACAATTGATTCACCATCAGCTCAGATGCCTGGAGAGGATGCATCAACCAAAGAATCCACCGAAGATGCTAATACAATTGCTTCTGTACTTTCTGAGAATACTATACCAACTGATGTTGAAGAGCAGGCTGCGACTGAAACAGGAGCAACCACAGTGGCTCCTTCTGGATCTGGAGATGCAGCAGTTGCGTTAGATCCACCAGTTGAATCCCCTGCAGATAATGGACATATCTCTAAAAAGTTACGCCTCAGTGAAGAAGTGGCGACAATCAGAGAGTCAGAGGACTCCGCAGAACCCCCTGTACTGGAGGTTGAAGCCCCATTGTCAAGCGCCAGTCAAGACCAGACAGAAAACGGTGCTCGGTCCTCTTCCCCTGGCATCTTTGAAAAGTTGACGCCTCCTCCCGCACTCACCAGCATGGAGAGTGAAGAATCAAAACCAACTGTTGTTGAAGAACCCCCTGCAGAGAGTAGTGCAGGAGGTGGTGATGCGAATCAAAATGCCATGGAAACTCAGGAAAGTAGTACGTGAGAGCAAGTATAAGAAGAACAATGAAAGCTGTTCCAAAAGGGGTACGATCACAATTTGCCTCAGAACCATGTTTTAGGGGAATCCCCAAGAATGTTTTGTTCATATTGAAGATTAGAACATTGCAAATAATCTGGTCTATTTCAAAATCTGTTTCCCATAGTGACCTTTGATCTTTGGATGTAAATAAACAACACAGATGATCCTGTTTCGGGCTCAGCTCAATCCCATGCCCACTTGTACAAGTTTTTGCTCAATTTGAGTCTTAAATTCCAAAGCACTTTGTTTATTTTTGATAGAATCTTACTTCAGATCCTCAGATTCATTGTCATAAACTTTTTGAAATATCTCATAGTAGTTCAGAGTATTCTATTTTTTTGCATTTTCTGTCTAAAATGTTCATAAAAATCAAGAAATTGCCAATATGTACATGTAAATAGTGATTATAAATTTCAGCCAGCATTGCTAATTTGGACTCTTCAATTAGTATTTTTGATTAAAGTGATCTTATTCATGAACGCATCAATTTACTGCTGCTGCAACAATTAATTTATTCATGATAGAATGTTTGTTCCTGGGAATGTTACAGATTCTGTAGCTTCATTTTGCTCATTGTGTTGAGATCATTTACCGGGTAGTCTGTATTAGTTTCATGTCGTGTGCCACTTTTTCTGTACAGAATTTTTGTTCTTACTTTTCAAAAAGCCCATCTTATATTTGATGTTATTCCTATTACCAAAAAAGATATTGGTTTATTACATTTTCATTTTTCTTTACAGATGGGGATGAAATGCTAAAGAGATATTTCAGCTACTTTAACTTACCTTAGAAAATAATGATGTTAGAATATACTCTAGATTTCTATTTTAGATTTTTCTCTTTGGAGGGGATATTTCCATCATTTTAGGATTACTGCATACATAAGAAGTATTTTTTTATTGTTAGAAAAACTTTTGAGAAAGGTATGAATATTTGGGGGATTTTTTTTCTTCTTCCATTTTTAAAGGCAGGTTAAAATTACATTCATATTTACAAAATGATTGTATACTTATTTGATTTTATTTACATGCATTTCTTATCTAAACTTGTATCTTTTTACACAAATTCTGTTGTTGAATGTAGGCACTTTCTTTGGACAAACTGATGATTATTGATAATATAATCTATACCCTTTGTTATTGATCCTTGATATCTTAATTACAGATTTCTATCAAGTCTATGTGTTTATTTCAATGAGACTACAGCATAGGTAACAAACAAACAAAATATAAGTAGAAGACAAGCTTGCACATCTAAAATTTTATCCATAGGACCCTGGCACATGTACATGTTATGTGGTTCTCTGATGAAACATATGCAATTTGATTATTGGACTGATCAGTTTGATTTCTAGTACAGTTTGTTAATTTGGGTTTGATTAACTCTGACATACTTTATGATTAGTTTGTATTCAGAACTTACATGTAGATACTTTTATTAAATACTGTGAAGTACGTACAGATGCCATATTTGTGTTTGATAACATATGAACAGGTTATCAAAGTTTGTATATTTCAAACGCTTTACTTATAGATTGATTTTGATGGAAACAATTTCATTGTTGCTGCTGCTAAAACATGTATTTATGGCTTTGTCTTCCCTTTATTCTGCTGTGAACGATATTATATTTGGATTAATGAGATAAATTACTGTATTTCTCCAATAACAAATCTTGGATTCACTTGTCTTTAATGTACTATTTACTCTCTTCTGTTTTTATGAAGACATGTTATCTGACCTAAATTATATACACTTTTTGTATGTTTTTTTAATTCTTTTTAATTTTGTGTAATTCATGTGGTTCTTTAGGGGGTATCTTATATCTTCTAGGTTGTCAATATAAATATTGATGAAAGACTTGCACTACGTGATATGATATTGAAATGTTTTACAAAATGCGAAATGTATTGAGATTTTTTTTCTTCCAAGAAGGTCGGTGAGATATTTATGTATAAGTTTTAATCAGAAATAGTGATGAATTATTGAGAAATAAGTACCCCTAATCGGGATTACAATCTGGTTTATGAGTGTAAATATAAACAACAATAAATCTGAGAAAACATTTAAAATCTGTTTCAGCTATTTCACTTGTTATTTAATACACTCATTACATGCATGTGAATGTGGTATATGGCTAGATATGGAGAGAAGAAAGAAATACTTTAATGGAAAGATATAGAGAGAGGGGATTGAAGAGAGAAAGTACATGTGTAAAACGTTGGGTATAAACGGTGAATAAGAGAGAGATACATGTCGTAAAATACATGGAGAAAACGAGAGATATATCCTTAGGCCAAATAAAAAAAAAAACATGTTTAGCGTCCTGTTTTTTCGAAAAATAGGAAGGAGGCCCTTTTTATTTTTTATTTTTTATTTCAAAATGGCCGCTCGGTACATTTTCCCTGACAGTCGGGGCTATTTTTTTTCAAGATGGCCGCCGACAATTTTTTTTTTTTTAAATCAGAAATGGAGCCATTTTAGCAGTGTTTTTCATGATTTTTTTCTTTCAAAAAAAAAAATTCAAAAAAAAATTTCAAAAAAAAATTTCAAAAAAAATTTCAAAAAAAAAAAAAAAAAATCAAAAATAGGAGGCGGCCTCCAAAAAGGAAGCGGGCGGGGACGCTAAACATGTATATTTTTTTGAATGGCCTTAGTAAATGATAGAAAAGTGATGAATAAGGAGAAACGTTTGTCAATCGAGTTTATGTAAGAGTATTCGATATTTTAGGGCAAGACGAGGCCAATCATTGTAATGCAGACCTCGATTTGTCCGAATATGGCAGTTAATTAATATTTTATTGTGAAGTTCTTGTAGGATGTGTGCCCATATATGATATTCGACTGGCATCAGTGATCATGCTCTTGCATTTGCCACATTAAAGTTCGTGTTCGAACGAGCATAGCCGTTGTGATTTCAGACGTGTTTACATTCTCAACACGGACAGAAGATTTTTGTTTTCTCTTTTCCTCATACGAGGCACTTTATTACTTTATATCATTTTAACAACATTGTACATAGAGTTTAATTACAATATATATATATATTCACAATCAACAAACTGATATAATAAAATAGGGGAAACACGGACAGAAGATGAAAGTCTGGTGAATTTTGATTTAGATTTTTTTTTTTGATTTTTTTTTTCGTCATTAAAAAGAGGAATGAAGCTAATAGGAGGTAAAGCGTTTTCATGATCACGTTTTGGCAAAATGTGACGTAAAGTGGATATGGTAACTCGATAAAGCAAGTAACATTACAAGATAACATTATGTTCACTGTATTACGCCTACGCAATTTAAGACTGGGTCGACGTCAGTGGGGATTCCCCACGACCTCGATGTCTGGGTCATACCATGGACCTAATATGGTCATACATACGGTACAGAGAGAGGTGAGGGAGAGAGATAGAGAGAGAGAGAGAGAGCGTAATAGATGGGTAAACAGAATCTGATATGTGACCAATAGCACTACTACCAAAGCTAATACAGTTAATTTCATATAATTAATCTAGAGGGATACACAAAAATCCTTTCATGCAGTTATTTAAAAGTAAATAGTTAGGGCACTGAGGTAGCGCAAGTAAAATGCGGGTAGGCGGGGCACTATAGGGAGGCCTATGTTTCCCATCCACGCTCTAATGGAAAATGAAGAAGGGTATTTCAACCTCAATCTATAGATTTTGCATCAGTTGTCGAATGCAAGTGTTCCTGTCCCCCCCCCCCCCCTGCCTTAGTATCGTCACTTTTATGGGGATGGGGCACATCTTTAACACTAATGATTATCATTGTGCTGCAAAATGAGACAACGAGAATCTCGTCATTAGTGTTATACCGTCTCCCACCACCCCATCTACCCTCCCTGATCCCTACGCCCCTTACAACGTATCATTTGAAATTGTTTGTGGGGGGGGGGGGGGGGGAGGGGGCGTGTGCCGGTCGAAGGCTTGTGTTAGTGGCGTCACTTTTGTGGGATGGGGCACATCTTTACTGTGCTGCAAAATTATCCAACCACAATCTCGCACTTGGTATATACCGTCACCCATCATCCCACCCCCTCCATCCTCACTGACCCCTGCACGACAGATGTAACATGCATTCGATTATGGATGACTACATAGCTTGTTCGGTTGTGGCGAAAAAACGAAGCTTTCTGTTATGCTAATTTATTTTATCGGCTACTCGTGGAGTTCAAATGCAAACAACCCTGGGAAAACCCATGAGTGTCTAGATCGGATCTATTAATAGCTTTGTGGGAAAACCCTGTATAATAATATGATGCAATGCATGTGGAGCAACGTACATGCCACGTCTTATGGACGTAAATGGAGGGGTGTAGCCTGGATACACTGACATTAAAGGGGGAACCGGAATTTATGGGATGGGGTACAAGTAAAAATCGATGGACGAAAAACAAATTAGCGATTTTATGAAATGGAGTAGGAGCTAGGGGGAGTATAGGAATGGTCATAGCACCTTCCTAACACGTTTCATTTCCTCCTTCCCCGTTTTTTCTCACCATTTCTCTTAACCCCCCCCCCCCCTCCCCCAAAGGGCACATGCCCTTCTTCTATGCCCCCATGTATCTACGCCATTGCGCTCACATGGTACATGTTTTGCCATGTTTCAGGCTATCAACACCATACGCATTTTTGTTTAAAGCACTGTGACTAGAAACTGAACAAATCTGATTGATAGTTGACGTTGCACCTTAGTAATTTCAGTAACTACGCAAAAACATTTCCTTGATAACGCTTGTTATGAACCCAAAGTTATTTCATCAAAAACATTTTCTTTCTTTTTATGATATCATTGATAATAAGTGGGATGCTTGTTGAAGAATATGCCCCCTCACAACCCCTCATCTCCCCCTCTCGCTCTCTCTTTCTCTCTCTCTCTCTCTCTCTCTCTCTCATTTGCTCTCTCTCTCTCTCTCATTCCCTTTATCGCCCATTGGCCTTTCTCATTTCCATATTACCACATCCAATATCTCCCTCGATAACATGTATTTTTCATTGACGTCACTAAATTTGTTTCCTATTTCAAGCTTTTTGCTAGGAAATTTGGAAATATTACATATCATTCACTTTGGGTATTGTACTCTCATGGTTTTTCATTCCCTGGATTCGCCACTCAAAACACGCAGACAAACCCAAACAAACAAACAGCAGGTAGCAAGACTGTTTATAAATTAAGGTTAAAATTTTAATGAAAGTATAAATGATGTCATTCAAAAAAAAATATCTGTAATGAATTCAAAATTGCACAACTTATATCACACGTCACATCATTATTCAAATATTCCACACGAGACTTGTGCAAAATGCTACTAGGCTGACACGTCTTTGCTGCCTACATATGCCTTTACATAATTATCACATTTTTCTGCCAAATTCTTTGTACGTAATGTTGTATTGATCATTTAAATTCACCTATATTCAAAAGTATACACATATACATTGTCTTCAGAAGTTCTGGTTAAAACTATGGGCAAGAGGTGACTCCGATAGTACTTTTGCTGAAGGGCACCCCAGAGTAAATAGTACGATTGGAGTCACAGAGGCCCATAGTTTTAAGCAGTACCTTAAAAAGAAAGAAGGGTATATTTGTTCTATATCCTCCAACAAAAATTCCAACGATAATAACAAAACCAAAAAAATCCAATATTTTTCTTTTCTTTATAGAACTGAGTTAAAATTTAGATATAAGCCAGTATCTCGAAAAGAGATACAAAAATCTTTTTTTTTTGTTAATTATCAAAACTAAAACAAATAAAAATGTTTTAACGTTTTACAATTTAATTTTAATAAAATCAACAACAACAAAATAATTTTCAAACAAAATTTCTACTCCTACTTAGTAATCTCAAATAGTACTTATCCAGAGCAACCTTAAATTGTTGAAATATTTCTGGTCACGTGAAGAGATCTCAACCAATGAAAAAAGTAATACATTTTTTATGCAGGATATAATACCTTTTATCTACGAAATAATAATTCCTGAATACGTGGATGTTACCCAATCACATATTATCATGAAGGAAATCTAAATTCATAAAGATGTAATGAAATTTTTTCATGATATACCCTCCATTGATGTATGTTTTGTATAGGCCTATAATGGCATGTGAACTTATGATGCACTTGGCGACGAATTTTAATTAACAAATAATATATAATGTAGTACATACACATATAGATTATGAATGCTTAAAAATGATATAACATTAATTTACAAATATAATTTCATACATGCATAACATCACGAATGCTAGCAACATGTTTAAACAAAAGTGACGTTACGAATTCCTATTTCATCATCATAGTACTTGCATAAAAACATAACTTAACGAAGTCAACCTTTTCAGAAACAAAAAAAATGGCTGAAACCGTATATCACATGACAAATAATTTAATCTAATTACATGAAAGGCATCGATGTAAGGATTAGGAATGAACAGGTATACATTAACTATATTTCATGTTTTTCCACATAAATTAAAAAAAAAATATTTCATGTTTTTCTGTCTAAAGAATGACACATTACTAAACATAACACAAAATATTTTCTATCGTTCGTGTTTTTTTTTTTTTTTTTTTTTTTTGGGGGGGGGGGGGTGCTGAATGTTAAACTCTAAGACAAACTTCCTGACATATTTACATTTTGTTTTGAATGAGAAATGAATTGTTCAAGATGTTTTCATTTTTAAAAAAATCAATTCAATTCAGTTCTAAGTAACATTTATTTTCTTCATTTTTTAAAAATTATTTCAAGAAAATATTCAAGTAATGAATGTGTACATACATAATGATTAGCAATTTCACAGGGCATATTAACAGTTTTATTACAATGAAGAAGTCGCAAGGGCTTTGTACAATGTTGCTGTTCATGACTGTGTAGCCTAAATCGCAAAGAAGGGGAAATGAATTAAGGGGGGAAAAAGACCACCCCTCCCTTAAAAAAAACAATAAAAAAAACAAAATAATCATCATCATAATAATAAATATAATAATAATCACAACAATAATAGTAATTAAAATAATAATATATAATAAAAAGGAAATGGAGAAAAAGATTCTATCGGCTACCTCCACAGAGCCTTTCAGTCATATTAATAGTACATAGATTTCCAATACCTATGGATGACAATGTTCTTGTTTTTGGTGTTATGGTGTCCAAATTCCGACCGCTGAATGTTAGCCTCTGCTGGGACTGGTCAATGCTGGTTCTCGTCTTGATCTCTCCCTGGAGATCGCCTAGCGTGGTGTTGTTGCTAGTGTCGATGACGAGGGTTTTCCCGTTGGTTTGTCCGACTAAGACCTGGCTCTGAGCCCTCTTCTTGGCCTCGCCAACGTCCTCCATCGATGGTCTGGAGTTTGTGTCAGGTGATCGATGAGGATGGCGAGGTTGGTGTCGTCTTTTCTTTGAAGAACTCGCCTTGGATTCATCTGCTGAAATTATTGAAATTAATACCGTAATCGGTCATGTTATTTTCTTCTTTGTTTGTTTGTTTTATTCTTAAATGTTGTTTTCTTGTTTCTGTTTTTGTTATAATACATTATGATATATTACCATACAGAGAGAGAGAGAGAGAGGAAAATGATACTTTTTAAAGAGATAAACATGTACATAATAGAGTGAAAGAGCGAAAGAGAGAGAGAGAGAGAGAGATGTGCAAATGAGGATTACATGAAAGTGCAAAAACAATATGATATGAAGCATAAACAACTATTACTAGATTTCCTTTTGAAAACAACAAAATTTAACCACTTTTATAGGAGTTTAATTTCGTATTTCACATTAATTGTTGAGGTCTAGAATTTGTACATCATGTTTAAATATTAATGACAGAGGCCAGGGTTGTAATTGTGAGTTCTGGGCGCCGTCTTATGAAGAGTTGTGCTTGATCCAAATCAATCACAAGTCCTCCAATCAATCGCAAGTTTGCATTCCCGTATAAATACTTTAAAATGAGACAATAATCGGTCCATCATCATGCTCATCAATGAAGTTAAAGATAAATCGAAGGACTTACTATTTGGTTCATTGTCATTAGACCTGATCTCAGCCACTATGCTGTTGATGCGGTAGGCGATAGGGAGACCGTCGATTCCTCGGGGTGGTAGGTTGTGGTCCTTCAGGCACTTGGAGCATTTGATACCTGGTGTTGTTCGTGGCTGCATCGTCAGGCATTCTCGACAAAAAGAGTGTCCGCAAGGTAGATAGCGGGCGTCTATCATCAGATTTTTGCAGAATACGCAGGAGAACGTTTCCCGGACTTGTCTGCCAAGGGTGGCGCTGCCGCCTCCGCCAGTCTTGTTGATACCCAGGAGGGTGTTGATGGCGAAGCAGCTCGGGAGACCTTCTGCTCCTCCAGAGGGTAGAGATGGCTCCTTGCATTCTGGACATTCAATGCTTCCTGGAGGGAGGATAGCGTCAGCCTCTTTAACAACGTCAGCTAAACTAGTGAGACAACCCTTGCAATAGGTATGTCCACAGGGTAAACTCTTGGTATCCTTGATCCTGTCCTGGCATATGCTGCACTTCAGCATCTCCTCAAAAGGGATTCCGTATCCGTTAGACATCTTTAGAAATGATTCCTGATGTATCAAAGCAAAACGAAAACTTTGGAATATCTATGCAAAATGTGAAATACAATTTGGCTCAAGACAAAGTTTGGTGGGTGGCTTACTGAGAAGGGAGTCGTTGAAAGAGTGAGCATGAGCAGCGCCGCATTGATGTGACTCCCTTCAGCTCAGCTCAGCTCAGCGCGCGCGCGCACAGTGGTGACATCATCGAGCATTGGGGAATCCCCCGAAAGCGGAAAACCCCTGGATTTATAGCGCAGTCTCTGTAACAGCTCATTTACTGCCTTGACAAAACAGTGCGATAGTGTAAGAGGAAGGGTTATTGAATATGAGGTAAACTGGGAGAGAGAGAAGGAGAAAGAGGTACCATGGGAGGGCAAGCAAAATGCGGGGAGGGGGTCATAAAAACCCAGGTAGGCTGGACACTAGGGAGGCCTATGTCTCCCACCCACGCTCTAATGCCATAAATGAATAAGGGTAAGGCAAGTGTCTCTGCCTGCCCCCTCCCCTGCCCCCCCCCCCCCCCCCCCCCCACCTTGCCCTGGTGACTCGTCACTGCTGTGGGGATGAATCGGCTACGTGTGGAGTTCAACTGCAAACAATCCTGGTAAAACCCTTGATTGTTCATATCGGATTTATTAATAGCTTTGTGGGAAAACCCTAGATAACAATATGATGCAATGCATGAGGAGCAACGTACATGCCACGTTTTATGGACGTAAATGGAGGGGTGTAGCCTGGATACACGGACATTAAAGGAGGAACCGGAATTCATGGGAAGGGGTACCAGTAAAAATCGATGGACGAAAAATATTAGCGATTTTATGAATTGGAGTAGGAGGGGGGAGTATAGGAATGGTCATAGCACCTTCATAACACGTTTCATTTCCTCCTTCCTCGTTTTTTCTCACCATATCTCTTACCCCCCCCCCCCTCCCCCAAAGGGCACATGCCCTTTTTCTATGCCCCCATGTATCTACGCCAATGCGCTCACATGTTACATGTTTTGCAATGTTTCAGGCTATCAACCCCATACACATTTTTTTTAAGCACTGTGACTAGAAACTGTACAAATCTGATTGATAGTTGATGTTTCACCATAATAATTTCAGTAACAACGCAAAAAACATTTCCGTGATAACGCTTGTTATGAACCCAAAGTTATTTCATCAAAAACATTTTTTCTTCTTTTTATGATATCATTGATAATAAGTGGGATGCTTGTTGAAGAATATGTCCCCTCAAAGCCCCTCATCTTCCCCTCTCGCTCTCTCTTTCTTTCTCTCTCTCTCTCTCTCTCTCTCTCTCATTTGCCCTCTCTCACTCTCTCTCCTTCTCTTTTTTTTTCTCTCTCTCTCTCTCTCTCTCTCCCTCCCTTTATCGCTCATTGGCCTTTCTCATCTCCATATTTCCACATCCAATATCTCCCTCGATGACATATATTTTTCATTGACGTCACTAAATTTGTTTCCTATTTCAAGCTTTTTGCTAGGAAACATGGAAATATTATTACATATCATTCACTTTGGGTATTGTACTCTCATGGTTTATCATTCCCTGCACTCGCCATTCAAAACACGCAGACAAACACAAACAAATAAACATAGGGTAGCAAGACTGTTTATAAATTAAGGTTAAAATTTTAATGAAAGTAAAGAATAAATGATGTCGTTTTTTTTTTAAATCTATAATGAATCCAACATTGCACAACTTATATCACACATCACATCATTATTCAAATATTCTGTATGAAACTTGTGCAAAATGTTACTAGGCTGACACATCTTTGCTGCCTACATATGCCTTTACATATCACATCTTTCTGTCATATTCTTTGTATGTAATGTTGTATTGATCATTTACATTCACCTATATTCAATAGTATACAAATATACACTGTCTTTGGAGGTTCTGGTTAAAACTATTGGAAAGAGGTGACTCCAATAGTAATATAAAATTATTTTGCTGAGGGGCACCCCAGTACTATTGGAGTCACAGAGGCCCATAGTTTTAAGCAGTACCTCGAAAAGAAGGCAGGGTATATTTGTTTTATATCCTCCAACAAAGATTCCAATGATAAAAACAAAACCAAAAATTACTAATATATTTTTTTTTTTAACATTTTTTTTATAGAACTAAGTTAAAATTTACTTTTTAACCAGTACCTCGAAAAGATTTACATTATTATTATTTTTTTATTTTTTTAATTATCAAAACTTAACCAGTACCTCGAAAAAATTTACATTATTATTATTTTTTAATTTTTTATTTATCAAAACTTAAACAACAAAAAATGTTTTAACATTTTACAATTTAATTATTTAAAAAATCAACAACAACAAAATAATTTTCAAACAAAATTTCTACTCCTAATTAGTAATCCCAAATAGTACTTATCCAAAACAACCTTAAAATTGCTGAAATATTTCTGGTCACGTGAACAGCTCTCAACCAATGAAAAAACTTTTAATGCAGGATATAATAGTAATACTAATTATAATAACAATATTTATAAAGCGCAACACATAATACCTTTTATCTACGAAATAATAATTGCTGAATACGTGGATGAAAATCGAAATTCATGAAGACGCAATGACATTTTTTCATGATATACCCCTTCCTATAATGTTTTTTTATGGGCCTATAATGGCATGTGAACCATGTAAACTTATGATGCATTTGGTGTCAAATATAAATCAACAAAAATATAGAATGTAGTACATATAGATTATGAATGTTTAAGCTGATAAAATATAATTTAAAAATATAATTTCATATATACATTACATTACGAATGCTAGCAACATGTCTCAACAAACGTGACGTTACGAATTCCTATTCCATCATCATAGTACTTGCATAAAAACATAAATTAACAAAGCCAACCTTTTCAGAAAAAGAAAAATGCCTGAAACCATATATCATTTGACAAAAAGATTAATCTTATTATGGGAAAAGCATTGATGTTAGGATTAGGAATGTACATGTCTACATTTACTATACTATATATGATTTTTTTTTCTCTGTCTAAAGAATGACACATGAATAAATATAACACAAAATATTTGTTATCGTTCTTTTTTTTTTTAAAGGGGGGTGGGGGCTGCTGAAGTTAAGCTCAAAGTCAAACATCATGACATATATACATATGTTTTGAATGAGAAATGAATTGTTCAAGATGTTTTTCTTTAAATTCAAGTCAGTTCAATGTAACATTTATTTTCTTCAATTTATTTTATGGTATCAACAAAATACTCAAGTACATACAATGATAAGCAATTTCACAGGGCATATTTACAGTTTTAACATAATGAATAATGCGTAAAGGCTTATGCAATGTAATTTTCCATGTGTAGCCTAAACAAAGGAATTAATACAATTAATAGATGATCAAAAGGAAATGGAGGAAAGACTATATCTATTGGCTACCTCCACGGAGCCTCGCATTCATATCAATATTAGAATGATTTACAATTTCATATGATGACAATGTTCTTGTTTTGTCGTCCAAATTCCGACCGCTGAAGGTCAGTCTCTGCTGGGACTGGTCGATGTTAGTTCTCGCCATGACCTCTCGCTGGAGATCGTCTACAGTGGCGTTGGCTCTGGTGTTGATGGCGAGGCTCTTCCCGTTGAATTGTTTGACGAAGACCTGGATCTGGTTGCCGGCCTGGGCCCTCCTCTTGGCCTCGCTAACGTCCTCTATCAATGGTCGAGAGTTCGTGTCAGGTGATCGATGAGGATGAGGAGGTTGGTGTCGTCTGTTCTGGGAGGAACTCGCCTGTGATTCATCTGTTGAAATTATTGAAATTAATAAAGAAATCAAGTCATGCTCTTTTATTCTATGTTTGATTGTTTTAGTCTATTATTTTGTTTAGTTATTTTTTTGTAATAATACATCATGACATATTATCTATACAGTTAGAGAGGAAAAGGGAAAAGAGGGATATTAGATAGATAGATAGATAATATCTATCTATCCCTCTTTTCTGTGTTTCTCTCTATTATCTCTTAGATATATCAAATAATAGAGTGAAAGAGCGAGAGAGGCATAGAGAGAGAGACAAAGATATGCAAATGAGGATCACATGAAAGTGCAAAAACAATATGAATCATATACAACTGTTACTAAATTTCCTTTTGAAAACATCAAAATTTAACATCTTTTTAAAGACTTTAATTTCATTTTTTATTAATCATTAATTTTTGTGGTCTTTAATATATAAATCATTTCTAAATATCAATGAAGGAGACCAGGGTTATCATTTTGAGTTCTAGCAGTTATTGTTATTCAATTCAATTCAATGTATATATGTTTCCAACAAAACATTACGAATGAATTGTAAACATTTACAACAAATGTAGAAATACATATTGAAAACGGAGGGGACCACTAAAAACCAATGCTTTATACATGACTTCATATTAAAATAAGTACTTAAAAATGAGACAATAATCTGCCAATCATCATGCTCATCAATGAAGTCAAAGATAAATCGAAGGACTTACTGCTAGTTTCACTGTCATTAGACCTGATCTCAGCCACGATGCTGTTGATGCGATAAGCGACAGGGAGACCGTCCCCTGTGCCCTCCTCTTGGCCTCGTCGACGTCCTCCATCAACGACCTAGAGTTTGTGTCTGGTGATCGATGAGGATGGGGAGGTTGATGTCGTCTGTTCTGGGATGAACTCGTCTGGGATTCATTTGTTGAAATAATTGAAATTATTAACGAAATCAGTCATGCTCTTTTCTTCTTCGTTTGTTTGTTTCATTCTATTATTTTGTTTTGTTTCTGGTTTTGTTATAATACATTATGGCATATTATCATACAGAGAGAGAGAGAGAGAGGAAACAGATAGAGGGATAGATAATAGAGTGAAAGAGCGAGAGAGACAGAGAGGGAGACACAAACAGAGAGATGTGCAAATGAGGATTACATGAAAGTGCAAAAAACAATATGAAGTATATACAACATTTAACAACTTTTATAGGACTTTAATTGTATTAAACATTAATTTGTATGGTCTTGAATTCGTACATGATATCATTTTTAAATATCAATGAAAGAGGCCAGAGTTATAATTATGAGTTCTGGCTGTTATTATGTATTATACATGACTTCATATCAAAATAAATACTTTGTAATGAGACAATAATCTGTCCATCATGATGCTCACCAATGAGATAAATCGAAGGACTTACTACTAGTTTCACTTTCATTAGACTAGATCTCGGCCACGATGCTTTCGATGCGGTAAGCGACAGAGAGACTTCGATGCTTCCTCGAGGGTTGGTAGCGTTAGCGGACCTAGTGAGACGACCCTTGCAAGAGGGATGTCCACAGGGTAGACTTCTGGGCGCTAGTTCAGAACTGTGACCATACTTTGGACCCGTGACTCCGGCGTGGAGATAGCCTACTATAACATACCAAACATCAACTAAATCTTCAACAATTGTTCAAATAATGGTCATGATTTGAAAGTCGGTATCTTTCTTACCTGTTTCGTGTCCATTTTCAGATTTTTTTTCGTGAAAAAGAAGACGTTATGATATACATTTTCTCACATGTTTAACTGCAAACCGCCGCACAATACAATACAATTGCATAATGACGATGGCTTTCGGCCGGGGGCGCGCGCCTGCGTGAGGTTATCGACCATAATGAGGATCTAAGACGTCTCAGATTTCATTACGGTCGATACTCCGAAAAAAGGTAGGAAAATTGACACGAAGCAGGTAATAATAATAATAATAATAACGGTGGCCTCTTACATGTATATAGCGCACATGTCCGTCACGTCTGCGATTATTACCATGGCTTTAGCAAGGCGGTCATTACGGCGCTCTATCATTTCAAGGAATTAATTCCTGCCAGGTAAGAAAGATAACGACTTTTAAATCATGACCGTTATTTGAACAATTGTTGAAGATTTGGTTGATGTTTGGTATGTTATAGTAGGGTATCTCCACGCCGGAGTCACGGGCCCAAAGTATGGTCATAGTTCTGAACTAGCGACGACTCCTTGTATCCTCGATCCTGTCCTGGCATAAGCTGCACTTCAGCATTTCCTCAAAAGGGATTCTGTATCCGTTAGACATCTTTAAAAATGATTCCTGATGTATCAAAGCAAAATGAAGACTTTGGAATATCTATGCGAAATACAAATTAGCTCAAGAAAAATTTGGTAGGCAGCTTACTGAGAAGGTAGTTGTTGAAAGAGTGAGAATTAGCATCGCCGCGTCTCTATTTAAGTAGAGATGCAACTGCTGTGAATCCCTATAGCTCAGCTCAGAGCGCTCACAGTGTTGACATCGAGTATTGGGGAATCCCACAAAAGCGGAAAAACCTAGGATTATAGCATAGTCTATGTCACAGCTCGTATTACTGCCTTGCCAATGAAGAGGGATATTGTAAGAGGAAATCACAGGGAAAGGGTTGTTGGATATGAGGTAAACTGGGAGAGAGAGAGAGAAGGAGAAAGAGGTACTGTGGGAGGGCAAGCAAAATGCGTGGGAGGGGGTCATAAAAACCCCGGCTGGGCACCATATAGGAGGCCTATGTTTCCCAACCACGCTCTAATGCCAGAAATGAATAAGGGTAATTCCCCGGCCCCCCCCCCCCCCCCCACTCAGTGTTATTTAGGGTACGCATATGCGTGTTCCAACCGACCCCCCCCCCCCCCCCCTTTTCAGCAAAAGTCCGGTGTGTAAAGTCCATACGGCTCGACCTTTTTCTTTTGTATACGAGCCTTTTTCAGCACCCCCCCCCCCCCCCTTTCAGCAAAAGTCCGGTGTGTAAAGTCAATACGGGTCGACCTTTTTCTTTTGTTACGAAAAGGACATTTTGGCAACACGCATGCGGTCATTTCGAAACCTGAGTGGGGGGGCCGGGGGTAATTCCATCTCAATCTATAGATTTTGTATCAGTTATGCAAATCGAAGGCAAGTGTCTCTGCTTCCCCCCCCCCCCCCCCACCCCCACCTCCCCCACTTTGCCCTGGTGTCGTCATAGTTTTAGGGATGAGACACATTTTACGTTTTTAACAATAATGATTATAATGTGCTTCAAAAATGATACAACCAGAATCTCGTAATTAGTATTATACCGTCACCCACCCCGCCCCCTTCATCCTCCATTATACCTACGCCCCTTGCAACGCTTCATTTGAAATTATATGACAGCTGTAACGTGCATTCAATTATGGACGACTATACCTTGTTTGGTTGTGGCGAAAAAACGAAGCCTTCTGTTATGCTAATTTATTTTATCGGCTACTTGTGGAGTTCAAATGCAAACAACCCTGGGAAAACCCTTATTAATATCTTTGAGGGGGCATATTCTTCAAAAAACATCCCACTTATTATCAATGATATCATAAAAAGAAAAAAATATGTTTTTGATGAAATAACTTTGGGTTCATAACAAGCGTTATCAAGGAAATGTTTTTTGCGTTGTTACTGAAATTGCTATGGTGAAACATCAACTATCAATCAGATTTGTACAGTTTCTATTCACAGTACTTTAAACAAATGTGTATGGGGTTGATAGCCTGAAACATTGCAAAACATAAACCATGTGAGCGCAATGGCGTAGATACATAGGGGCATATAAAAAGGGCACGTGCCTTTTTGGGGAGGGGGGATAAGAGAAATGGTGAGAAAAAACGGGGAAGGAGGAAATGAAAGGTGTTAGGAAGGTGCTATGACCATTCCCCCCCCCCCCCTTTTCAGCAAAAGTCCGGTGTGTAAAGTCAATACGGGTCGACCTTTTTCTTTTGTTACGAAAAGGACATTTTGGCAACACGCATGCGGTCATTTCGAAACCTGAGTGGGGGGGCCGGGGGTAATTCCATCTCAATCTATAGATTTTGTATCAGTTATGCAAATCGAAGGCAAGTGTCTCTGCTTCCCCCCCCCCCCCACCCCCACCTCCCCCACTTTGCCCTGGTGTCGTCATAGTTTTAGGGATGAGACACATTTTACGTTTTTAACAATAATGATTATAATGTGCTTCAAAAATGATACAACCAGAATCTCGTAATTAGTATTATACCGTCACCCACCCCGCCCCCTTCATCCTCCATTATACCTACGCCCCTTGCAACGCTTCATTTGAAATTATATGACAGCTGTAACGTGCATTCAATTATGGACGACTATACCTTGTTTGGTTGTGGCGAAAAAACGAAGCCTTCTGTTATGCTAATTTATTTTATCGGCTACTTGTGGAGTTCAAATGCAAACAACCCTGGGAAAACCCTTATTAATATCTTTGTGGGAAAACCCTGTATAATAATATGATGTAATGCATGAGGAGCAACGTACATGCTACGTTTTATGGACGTAAATAGAGGGGTGTAGCGTGGATACACTGACATTAAAGGGGGGGGGCCGGAATTCATGGGAAGGGGTACCAGTAAAAATCGATGGACGAAAAACAAATGTTATGAATTGGAGTAGGAGGGGGGAGTTTAGGAATGGTCATAGCACCTTCCTAACACCTTTCATTTCCTCCTTCCCCGTTTTTTCTCACCATTTCTCTTATCCCCCCTCCCCAAAAAGGCACGTGCCCTTTTTATATGCCCCTATGTATCTACGCCATTGCGCTCACATGGTTTATGTTTTGCAATGTTTCAGGCTATCAACCCCATACACATTTGTTTAAAGTACTGTGAATAGAAACTGTACAAATCTGATTGATAGTTGACGTTGCACCTTAGTAATTTCAGTAACAACGCAAAAAACATTTCCTTGATAATGCTTGTTATGAACCCAAAGTTATTTCATCAAAAACATCTTTTTTTCTTTTTATGATATCATTGATAATAAGTGGGATGTTTGTTGAAGAATATGCCCCCTCAAAGCCCCTCATCTCCCCTCTCGCTCTCTCTTTCTTTCTCTCTCTCTCTCTCTCTCTCTCTCTCTCATTTGCCCTCTCTCTTTCTCTCTCTCCTTCTCTTTCTCTCTCTCTCTCTCTCTCTCTCTCTCTCTCCCTCCCTCTCTCTCTCTCCCTCCCGTTATCGCTCATTGGCCTTTCTCATCTCCATATTTCCACATCCAATATCTCCCTCGATGACATATATTTTTCATTGACGTCACTAAATTTGTTTCCTATTTTAAGCTTTTTGCTAGGAAATTTGGAAATATTACATATCATTCACTTTGGGTATTGTACTCTCATGGTTTTTCATTCCCTGGACTCGCTATTCAAAAAACGCAGACAAACACAAACAAACAAACAGCGGGTAGCAAGACTGTTTATAATTTAAGGTTAAATTTTAATGAAAGTATAGAATAAATCATGTCATTTAAAAAAAAATATCTATAATGAATTCAAAATTGCACAACTTATATCACACGGTACATCATTATTCAAATATTCTACATGAAACTTGTGCAAAATGCTACTAGGCTGACACATCTTTGCTGCCTACATATGCCTTTACATATCACATCTTTCTGCCAAATTCTTTGTATGTAATGTTGTATTGATCATTTAAATTCACCTATATTCAATAGTATACAAAATCACTGTCTTGGGAGGTTCTGGTTAAAACTATTGGAAAGAGGTGACTCCAATAGTACTATAAAATTAATTTGCTGAGGGGCACCCCGGAGCAAATAGTACTATTGGAGTCACAGAGGCCCATAGTTTTAAGCAGTACCTCGAAAAGAAGGCAGGGTATATTTGTTTTATATCCTTCAACAAAAATTCCAATGATAAAAGCAAAAACAAAAATCCCTAATATATATATATTTTTTTCTCTTTTTTATAGAACTAAGTTAAAATTTAGTTTTAACCAGTACCTCGAAAAGAATTACATTATTTTTTTATTTTTTTTTTAATTATCAAAACTAAAACAACAAAAAAACGTTTTAACATTTTACAATTTAATTTTGATAAAATCAACAACAACAAAATAATTTTCAAACAAAATTTCTACTCCTAATTAGTAATCCCAAATAGTACTTTTCCAGAGCAACCTTAAAATTGTTGAAATATTTCTGGTCACGTGAAGAGCTCTCAGCCAATGAAAAAACTTTTGATACAGGATATAATAGTAATAATAATAATAACAATATTTATAAACCGCAACATATAATACCTTTTATCTACGAAATAATAGTTGCTGAATACGTGGATGAAAATCGAAATTCATAAAGACGTAATGACATTTTTTCATGATATACCCTTCCTATAATGTTTTTTATAGGCCTATAATGGCATGTGAACCATGTGAACTTATGATGCATTGGTGTCAAATATAAATCAACAAAAATATAGAATGTAGTACATACAAATATAGATTGTGAATGTTTAAGGTGATAACATATAATTTAAAAATATAATTTCATATATACATAACATTACGAATGGTAGCAACATGTCTAAACAAACGTGACGTTATGAATTCCTATTTCATCATCATAGTACTTGCATAAAAACATAAATTCACAAAGCCAACCTTTTCAGAAAAAGAAAAATGCCTGAAACCATATATCACTTGACAAAAAGATTAATCTTATTATTGGAAAAGCATCGATATTAGGATTAGGAATGTACAGGGTCTACATTTACTATACTATGATTTTTTTTTTTCTGTCTAAAGAAGAATGACACATGAATAAATATAACACAAAATATTTGTTATCGTTCTTTTTTGTTAAGGGGGGGGGGGGCTGCTGAAGTTAAGCTCAAAGACAAACATCATTACATATATACATATGTTTTTAATGAAAAATGAATTGTTCAAGATGTTTCTCTTTCAATTCAATTCAGTTCAATGTAACATTTATTTTCTTCAATTTCTTTCATTATATCAACAAAATATTCAAGTAATGAATCTGTACATACATAATGATTAGCAATTTCACAGGGCATATTAACAGTGTTATCATAAAAGCTTGTGCAATGTTGCTTTCCATGTGTAGCTTAAACCGCAAAGAGCGGGGGAAAATGAATTAAAGAAAACAAAAGACCATCCTCCCCCGCCCCCCCCCAAACAAAATAAATAAATAATAATAATAATAATAATAATAATGATAATAATAATAATACATATTATAAGATTTATAACAATAAACAAAAATATTTGATAACAATAAAATATAATGGAAAGGAATTGGAGGAAATATTATCTATTGGCTACCTCCACGGAGCCTCGCATTCATATCAATATTAGATAGATTTACGATACCATAGGATGACAATGCCCTTGTTTTGTCGTCCAAAATCCGACCACTGAAGGTCAGTCTCTGCTGGGACTGGTCAATGCTGGTTCTCGTCTTGATCTCTCGCTGGAGATCGCCAACGGTAGCGTTGGCACTGGTGTCGACGGTGAGGGTCCTCCCGTTGATTTGTCGTACTAAGACCTGGATCTGGTAATCGGCCTGTGCCCTCCTCTTGGCCTCGTCGACGTCCTCCATCAACGACCTGGAGTTTGTGTCTGGTGATCGATGAGGATGGGGAGGTTGATGTCGTCTGTTCTGGGATGAACTCGCCTGGGATTCATCTGTTGAAATAATTGAAATTATTTACGAAATCAGTCATGCTCTTTTCTTCTTTTATTCTTTTTATTCTATTATTTTGTTTTGTTTCTGTTTTTGTTATAATACATTATATAATAATATAATACAGAGAGAGAGAGGAAACAGATAGAGGGATAGATAGGTCTAGATAGATAGATAATAGAGTGAAAGAGCGAGAGAGACCGAGAGATGTGTAAATTAGGATTTAAAAAAAAACATGAAGCATTACTATTACTAGTTTATCTTTTGAAAACATCAAAATTTAACCACTTTTATAAGACTTTAATTTCATATTTCATTAATCATTAATCTTTGTGGTCTTGAATTTGTACATCATTCTAAATATCAATGAAAGAGGCCATTGGTTATAATTTTGAGTTCGGGCCATATGTGTTATAAATGACTTCATATTAAAATAAATACTTTGAAATGAGACAATATAATCTGTCCATCATCATGCTCGTGAAAGATAAATCGAAGGACTTACTACTTGTTTCACTTTCACCAGACTTGATCTCGGCCACGATGCTGTTAATGCGGTAAGCGACAGGGAGACCGTCGATTCCTCGGGCTGGTAGGTTGTGGTCCTTCAGGCACTTGGAGCATTTGATACCGGGTGTTGTTCGTGGCTGCATCGTCAGGCATTCTCGACAAAAGGAGTGTCCGCAAGGTAAATAGCGGGCGTCTCTCATCAGATTTAAGCAGAATGCGCAGGAGAACGTTTCCTTGACTTGGAAACCATGTCTGCCAATGGTGGCACTGTCGCCTTTGCCAAAGGTCTCGTTGATATCATCCAATAGGCTGTTGATGGCGAAGCAGCGCGGGAGACCTTCTGCTCCTCCGTAGGGTAGCTGAGATGTCTTCTTGCATTCTGCACATTGGATGCCTCCGGGAGGGTAGGTAGCGTTAGCGGACCTAGTGAGACAATCACTGCAGAAGGTATGTCCACAGGGTAGACTCCTGGCATCCTTGATCCTGCCCTGGCATACGCTGCACTTCAGCATTGCCTCAAAAGGGATTCTGTATCCGTTAGACATCGTTAGAAATGATTCCTAATGTATCAGTATCAAAGCAAAATGAAGACTTTGGAATATCTATGCAAACTGTGAAATATAATTTGGCTCAAGACAAAGTTTGGTAGGTAGCTTTATACTGAGCAGGTATTCGTTGTAAGTGAGCATTAGCAGCGCCGCGTCTCTATTTAAGTAAGGATGCAATTGCTGTGATTCCCTTACGCTCGGCTCAGCGCGCGCACATTTGTGACATTTTAAATCTAGCATTTGGGGAATCCCCCAAAATGCGGAAAAACCCAGGATTACAGGATAGTCCCTGTAACAGCTCATATTATACTACCTTGCCAATAAAGAGCGATATTGTGAGAGGAAATCACAGATAATGGTTTTTAGATATGAATAAAAAGAGAAAGAGAGAGAGAGAGAGAGAGAATGAGAGACGGAGAGAGAAAAGGAGAGATAGTGAGAGAAAGAGAAAGAGAATTAGGAATGGAGAGGGAGAAATGGAGAGAGAGAGAATGAGATAGAGAGAGAGGGGGAGAGAATGGGAGAGAGAATTAGGAGAAAGAGGGAGAAATGGAGAGAGAAGGAGAGAGAGAGAACGAGAGAGGGGACGCTGATAGAAAGAGGGTGAGATGAAGATAGATGAGTAGGGGAAATGAAAGCCTATCAACGTAAATCTATGCAAAATGTTTATCCTTCCCTCCGGAAGAGTATACAGAAACATCAATTATTATCATACTTTCTGCTCTCCTACATCAGGGTTATGCTATGATCAAGGTCGGCCTTCCCATAATTCATAGGGTAAATTGAAACAAATCTGGCAGTGATGACCGATGACACGATGACACGTATTTAAAAGAGCGGCACTTCCTATCACTATAATATGTGCAATACAAGGACTGAATTGAATAGACTATTTAAGTCATTGCGCAAGGCGATCTCGAACTGTATTTGGACAATGTTCAGCTTACGACATTCGAAAGATCTAGAAAGTGTTGTTTTTATCCTTGATAATTCTGTTTTGTTTTCAGTTTAAAAATATCTTCTTTCGCAGTTCATGTTCAAAAAATGTAGGACATGTTTATCGAGGTCAGCACCATATCCAAATGGCATGTCTTATTTCTGCAAGGAACATGTAATACCATGCTAAGCAGGACTTTTATCTGTCGGCAATTTAGACTGATGATTTAGAAAAATCAAACGCAAAAATACATGAAATTCAAAATTGGAAATATGAAACTTAGAAACATGAACAGTAATGGAGGGAGCATAGCCTCCTCATTTGATCGAATAACTTAATAAAATATAGAGAAAGAGAGGTAAAGAGAGAGAGAGAGAGAGAGAGATTGAGAGAGAGACCCCACCCGATATTTACTGAACCAACCCATCACAACATGCACGATATGCTAACCTGTATGACGTGTCTCACAGCCCTTTGCTTTGTGTCAAATTAATTTCTTTAGTACGCAATGCGGGGTGAATACAGATGGCACGAGGGCGGGGGGGGGGGGGGGCATATGCCCCCTCTACAATTGTGAGGTGAAAATTAAAGAAAATTAAAGAAAAAGAGAGAGAAAGGAGGGAGAAAGGAAAGTTAAAAAAAGACGCCTTAAAACAGTTAAAACCACCTCCCTCCCCATATTTAATGTAGCCTCATACATTTTGAAATTTGGCATGTTATTTCCCGGGTCTCCGCTTCCTTCATCAATTCAGTGGCCAATTCAATAATTGGACACATGCTACACCATTTTGTAAGCATAAGAAGCTCTGTTTTTTAATTCTTCTGCATGTACATTGGAGGTGCACTATTCAGGATAACATTTTGAGAATGTTTATATTGTTCGTCGGAAAATGTATGGGAAGTATACTTGGTATTTGAAATTGGATCAAGACCCTAGAATATCCCCTCTATCCTAAAAGCGCAAAGTAGAAAAAGGTATATTAGTAGGAAAATAGGGCTGAGCACTAGTAATAAGACAATGTTATAAAAGTTCAAACATTTTTGAAAGTATTGATTAAAATATACAGTTTTTTTTTAAAAATATTGAGTTTTGTAAGCCTATTACTCCTTTGATTTATACTTTCTATTTTGCATCAGTGAGTCTTTTTTTTTATTCTTGGCAATTTTATTTCAGATGTAGACAAAATGGCAAGTGTAAGCCATGTGAGTATAAGAAAGTGGAAAGCTGGGATATTTAGCGAAACAATAATAAAGAAAAGATCAAAACGAATGTCGAATAAAACTGCCCTACGATATTCATTATGCTATATCCTTCTTCGTCATTATTTACATCATAAAATATACAGGCAATGCAAAATGAATTGTCTTTCATGTGGAGCGAAACTGAGCGTGATTGCAATACCAGCTATGAAATTCAACTCATGGACATGAACAACCTAAAGAAGATTACTTCTTTCTGGTTCAAATAAAGAATTTTCCGAAGCACGAACCGCAACAAACAGTTAAATCTATAAAAAAAAATTGAACCATGTTGCAATTGATAGTCGTGTTTATAAACATCGCAAGTGGATTGCACAATTCCCGGTGCAGCCGAGCAGACACGATGCAATAATGTTGAACATTTAGCACTGAAGAGCCTGGCGTTAGCTGTAGCTGGAATCATGGGGTTTTTCCGGTTTGGGGGGATTCCCCAATGCTCGATGATGTCATCACTGTGCGCGCGCTGAGCTGAGCTGAAGGAGTCACAGCAATTGCATCTCTACTTAAATAGAGACGGGGCGCAGCTAATGCTCACTGGTGCAACGACTACCTTCTCAGTAAGCTACCTACCAAACTTTGTCTTGAGCCAAATCGTAATTCACATTTTCATAGACATTCCAGAGTCTTCATTTTGCTCTGATACATCAGGAATCATTAATATAAAGATGTCTAACGGATACATCATCCCTTATGAGGAAATGCTGAAGTGCAGCATATGCCAGGGCAGGATCAAGGATGCCAGGAGTCTACCCTGTGGACATACCTATTGCAAGGATTGTCTCAAAAGGTCCGCTAACGCTACCTACCCTCCCGGAGGCATCCAATGTGCAGAATGCAAGACTAGATATCAGCTACCCTTCGGAGGAGCAGAAGCTCTCCCGCGCTGCTTTGCCATCAACAGCCTCGTGGATGATATCAACGAGACCTTTGGCGGCAGCGCCACTAGCAGCAGGAGAAGCAGTACGAGCTCCGGCAGAGGGGAAGAACTGTCCCTTGGCAGACATGGTTTCCAAGCTCGGGAAACGTTCACCTGCTCTTTCTGCTTAACTCTAATGAGAGACGCCCGCTATCTACCTTGCGGACACTCCTTTTGTCAAGAGTGCCTGACGATGCAGCCACGAACAACACCAGGTATCAAATGTATCAAGTGCCTGAAGGACCACAACCTACCAACCCAAGGAATCGTCGGTCTCCCTATCGCTTACCGCATCAACAGCATCGTGGCCGAGATCAAGTCTAATGACAGTGAAACTAGTGGTAAGTCCTTTGATTTATCTTGGACTCCATTAAAGAGCATGATGATTGACAGATTATTTTCTCATTTCAAAGTATTAATTTCAATATGAAGAAGTTTGGTATAATACATAATAAAGGCTAGTGCTCATAATTACAACCCTGGCCACATTCATTGATATTTGGAAATGATGTAACAAATTAAAGATTCAAAAAAAAAAATATATATATATATATAATTAAAGTCTTATTAAAGACATTCTTTAAATGTTGATGTTTCCAAAAGGAAATCTAGTAATAATTGTATATGCTTCATATTGTTTTTGCACTTTCATGTTATCCTCATTTGATCATCTCTGTCTCTCTGTCTCTCTCACTCTCTGTCATCTCTCGCTCTTTCACTCTTTCACTCTATCATCTTTCTGTCTATTCCTCTATCTTTTGCCTCTCTCCCTGTACAATGATATGCCATGGTACAGTTGTGTATATTATAACAAGAACAGAAACAAAACAATATAATATAATAAAACAAACAAACGAAGAAGAAAAGAGCATGACTGATTTCTTTAATGATTTCAATTATTTCAACAGATGAATCGCAGACGCGTTCCTCCCAGAACAGACGACACCAACCTCCCCATCCTCATCGATCACCTGACACACATTCTAGACCATTGATGGAGGACGTCGACGAGGCCAAGAGGAGGGCCCAGGCCGGCAACCAGATCCAGGTGTTCGTCAAACAAATCAACGGGAAGACCCTCGCCATCAACACCAGAGCCAACGCCACCGTAGGCGATCTCCAGCGAGAGATCAAGACGAGAACCAGCATTGACCAGTCCCAGCAGATGCTGACCTTCAGCGGTCGGAATTTGGACGACAGAAAAAGAACATTGTCATCCTATGGAATTGTAAATCTATCTAGTATTGATATGAATGCGAGACTCCGTGGAGGTAGCCTATAGAAATTCATTCCTCCATTTCCTTTTCATAATTTTTTTTAATTTAAATTATTTATGTTTGTTTGTTTGTTTGTTTGTTGTTGTTGTTGTCGTTTTTTTTTTTTTTTTGGGGCGGGGTAGGTTTTTGTTTTCTTTAACCCATTTTTACTTTCTTTGCGGCTTAGGCTATAAACAATTAAAATATGCCCTGTGGTTTGGCTAATCATTATGTATGTACAGATTCATTATTTGAATTTGTTGATGATATGATAAATTAAATTGATTTTTTTTTTATTAATACTTTGAATTGAAAGATTTTTATGAAAACATCTTGAACTATTCATTTCTAATTCAAAACACATGTATATATGTCATGATTGTTGCCTTTGAGCTTAACTTCAGCAGCACCCCACCCCCCCCCCAAAAAAAAACAAAAACAAAAACAAAAACAAAACACGAACGATAGAAAATATGTTCTGTTATATTTATTAACGTGTCATTCTCTAGACAGAAAAAAAAAATCATATATAATTTAGTAAATGTAGACCTGTACATTCCTAATCCTAACATCGATGACTTACCTAGTATAATTAGATCAACCATTTTGTCAAGTGATATATGGTTTCAGGCATTTTGCTTTTTCTGAAAAGGTTTGCTTCGTTAATTCATGTTTTTATGCAAGTACTATGATGATGAAATAGGAATACGTAGCGTCACGTTTGAACATGTATGGAAATATATTTGTAAATTATATCTCATCATTTTAAGCATTCATAATCTATATTTGTATGTACTACATTATATATTTTTGTTAACTCATATTCGACACCAAAATGTATCATAAGTTCACATGGTTCACATGCCATTATAGGCCCATTAAAACAATTATAAGAAAGGTATATAACGAACAAATATCATTGCATCTTTATGAAGTTGATTTTCTTTCATGATATTATGTCATTGGGAAACAACCACATATTCAGCAATTATTATATCGTATAAAAGGTACTAATGAATATAGGTGAATTTAAAAGATCAATACAGCACCACATACAAAGAAATACGGCAGGAAGATGTGATATGTAAAGACATATGTAAGCAGCAAAGATGTGTCAACCTAGTAAAATTTTGCAAAAGATTCATGTAGAGTATTGCATAATGATGTACCGCGTTATATCTGTTTTGCTATGTTGGAATTATTATAGACATTAAAAAGGAAAAGCGCAATCATTTATTCTACACTTTCATTAAAATTTGAACTTGAATTCATAAACTGTCTTGCTACCCTCTGTTTGATTGTTTGTGTTTGTCTGCGTGTTTTGAATGGCGAGTCCAGGGAATGAAAAACCATGAGAGTACAATACCCAAAGTGAATGATGTGTAATATTTCCACGTTTCCTAGCAATATGTATAAATATTTCAATACAGATGAGAAAAAAACCAATGAGCGATAAAGGGAGAGAGAGAGAGAAAGAGAGAGGGGGAAAAAATTATAAAAGGAAAGGGGAAGGAATAAAGAAAGAAAAAGAGAGAAAAAAGAAAGAGGAAGAGAGAGAGAGATAGAGGGAGAGAGAGAGGGGGGGGGGGGTAGATGCCTTTCCCTCAAATATCACCAGGTTCTGCCGCGCTGCTCCCCACCCCCCCCCCCTCCTTATTTACCAAATCAAACCAAACCTAACGCTGAGCACGGCAAATTTTGAAAATAATTCAAACGTTTTTAGAAAGTATTGATAAAATATATAATCAAATACATTTTCTTTTTTAATATTGATTTGTGTAAGCCTATTGCTCCTTTGAGTTATACTTTCTATTTTGCATCAGTGAGTCTTGTTTTTATTCTTGGTAAATTTATTTCAGATGTGGACAAAATGGCAAGTGTAAGAATGTGAGTAGAAAAGAATTAAAAGCAAGGATATTAAGTCAAACAAAATACAGATAAGATAAGAACGAATGTCGAATATTTTTTATGCCATATTTCCTACTTCGTAATTATTTACATCATAAAATAAACATGCAATACAAAATTAAATTGTCTTTCATGTGTAACGAAACTGAGCACGATTGCATTACCAGCTATGAAATTCAACTCATAAACATGAACAACCTATATAGAAAAAAATTACTTCTTTCTATTGTTCAAACAAAGTATTTCCTGAAACTCAAACAGCAACAAACATTAAAATCTAAAAATGTACTTGAACCATGTTGCAATTGATAGTCGTGTTTGTAAACATCGCAAGTGGATTGCGCAATTCCCGGTCCAGCCGAGCAGACACGATGCAATAATGTTGAACATTAGCACTGAAAAGCCTGGATGCTCGATGAGTGCGCGCGCTGAGCTGAGCTGAGCAGAAGGGAGGTACAGCAATTGCATCTCTACTTAAATAGAGACGAGGCGCTGCTAATGCTCACTGGTTCAACGACTACCTTCTCAAAAAGATACCTACCAAACTTTGTCTTGAGCCAAATCCTATTTCACATTTTCATAGATATTTCAGAGTCTTCATTTTTCTTTGATACATCAGGAATCTTTAACATAAACATGTCTGACGGATACAGAATTCCTTTTGAGGAAATGCTGAAGTGCAGCATATGCCAGGGCAGGATCAAGGATGCCAGGAGTCTACCCTGTGGACATACCTACTGCAAGGATTGTCTCACTAGGTCTGCTAACGCTACCTACCCTCCCGGAGGCATCCAATGTGCAGAATGCAAGAATAGATATCAGCTACCCTCCGGAGGAGCAAAAGATCTACCGCGCTGCTTCGCCATCAACAGCCTCTTGGATGATATCAACGAGACCTTTGGCGAAGGCGACAGCGCCACCCTTGGCAGACATGGTTTCCAAGTCAAGGAAACGTTCTCCTGCGCATTCTGCTTAAATATGATGAGACAAGCCCGCTATCTACCTTGCGGACACTCCTTTTGTCGAGAATGCCTGAAGATGCAGCCACGGACAACACCAGGTATCAAGTGCTCCAAGTGCCAGAAGGACCACAACCTACCAGCCCAAGGAATTGAAGGTCTCCCTGTCGCTTACCGCATCGAAAGCATCGTGGCTGAGATCAGGTCTAACGAAAGTGAAACTAGTGGTAAGTCCTTCGATTTATCTTGGACTCCATTAACAAGCATGGTGATTGACAGAATATTTTCTAATTTCATTTCAATATGAAGAAGTTGTTTATAATACATAATAAAGGCTAGAACTCTTAATTACAACCCTGGCAACATTCATTGATATTTCGAAATGATGTAACAAATTAAAGATTAAAAAAATAAATAAATATATATATAAAATTAAAGTCTTATTAAAGACATTGGATAAATATTGATGTTTCCAAAAGGAAATCTAGTAATAGTTGTACATGCTTCATATCGTTTTTGCACTTTCCTGTTATCCTCATTTGATCATCTCTATCTCTCTGTTTCTCTCTCTGTCATCTCTCGCTCTTTCACTCTTTCAGTCTATCATCTTCCTGTCTATTCCTCTATCTTTTGCCTCTCTCGCTGTACAATGATATGCCATGGTACAGTTGTGTATATTATAACAAAAACAGAAACAAAACAATATAATATAATAAAACAAACAAACGAAGAAGAAAAGAGCATGACTGATTTCTTTAATGATTTTAATAATTTCAACAGATGAATCACAGACGCGTTCCTCCCAGGAGAGACGACAACAACCTCCCCATCCTCATCGATCACCTGACACTCATTCTAGACCATTGATGGAGGACGTTGATGACGCCAAGAGGAGGGCCCAGGCCCAGGCCGGCAACCAAATCCAGGTCTTAGTCCGACAAACCAACGGGAGGACCGTCGTCAACGACATCAGCGCCAACGCCACCGTAGCCGATCTCCAGCGAGAGGTCACGACAAGAACCAACATTGACCAGTCCCAGCAGAGGCTGACCTTCAGCGGTCGGAATTTGGACGACAGAACAAGAACATTGTCATCCTATGGTATTGCGAATCATTCTAATGTTGATATGAATGCGAGGCTCCGTGGAGGTAGCCAATAGATATTCTTTCCTCCATTTCCTTTTTATCATATATCATTTTTTTTATTTGTGTGATTGTTTATTTATTATCATTATCATTGTTATTATTATTATTATTATCATTATCATTGTTATTTGTTAGTAATTTTTTTTTTGAGGTAGGCCTTTTGTTTTCTTTCATCCATTTTCCCTTTCTTTGCGGCTTAGGCTACACAATTTAATTAACATTGCACAAGCCTCTGCGCCTTCTTCATTGTGTTAAAACTGTTAATATGCCCCCGGAAACTGTTAATCATTATGCATGTACAGATTCATTACTTGAATATGTTGTTGATATGATAAATGAATTGAATTATAATATTTTCATGAAAACATCTTGAACAATTCATTTCTCAATCAAAACATTTGTATAAAGGTCATGATGTTTGTCTTTGAGCTTAACCTTAAGCATCCCCCCCCAAAAAAAAAAAAAAACACGAACACTAAATAGAAAATATGTTGTGTTATATTTATTAACGTGTCATTCTTTAGACAGAAAAAAAGTTCATATATAATTTAGTAAATGTAGACCTGTACATTCTTAATCCTAATATCGATGCTTTTCCCATAATATGATTAATCTTTTTGTCAAGTGATATATGGTTTCAGGCATTTTTCTGTTTCTGAAAAGGTTGTCTTCGTAAATGTTTTTATGAAAGTACTATGATGATGAAATAGGGATACGTAGCGCCACGTTTGAACATGTATGGAAATATATTTGTAAATTATATCTCATCATTTTAAGCATTCATAATCTATATTTGTATGTACTATATTATATATTTTTGTTAACTCATATTCGACACCAAAATGTATCATAAGTTCACATGGTTCACATGCCATTATAGGCCCATTAAAACAATTATAAGAAGGGTATATCAAGAACAAATATCATTGCATCTTTATGAAGTTGATTTTCTTTCATGATATTATGTCATTGGGAAACAACCACATATTCAGCAATTATTATATCTTAGATAAAAGGTACTAATGAATATAGGTGAATTTAAAAGATCAATACAGCACCACATACAAAGAAATACGGCAGGAAGATGTGATATGTAAAGACATAATATGTAGGCAGCAAAGTTGTGTCAACCTAGTAAAATTTTGCAAAAGATTCATGTAGAGTATTGCATAATGATGTACCGCGTTATATCTGTTTTGCTAGGTTGGAATTATTATAGACATTAAAAAGTAACAAGCGAAATCATTTATTCTACACTTTCATTAAAATTTTAACCTTAATTTACAAACAGTCTTGCTACCCTCTGTTTGATTGATTGTGTTTGTCTGCGTGTTTTGAATGGCGAGTCCAGGCGATGAAAAACCATGAGAGTACAATACCCAAAGTGAATGATGTGTAATATGTCCACGTTTCCTAGCAATAAAATATTTCAATACAGATGAGAAAAAACCAATGAGCGATAAAGGGAGAGAGAGAGAAAGAGAGAGGGGGTAAAATTCATAAAAGGAAATGGGAAGGAATAAAGAAAGAAAAAGAGAGAAAAAAGAAAGAGAAAGAGAGAGAGATAGAGGGAGAGAGAGAGAGGGGGTAGATGCCTTTCCCTGAAATATCACCAGGTTCTGCCGCGCTGCTTCCCCCCTCCCCTCCTTATTTACCAAATCAAACCAAACCTAGAGCTGAGCACGGTAAAGTTTGAAAATAATTCAAACGTTTTAGAAAGTATTAATAAAATATATATACAAATGAATTTTCTTTTTTAATATTGATTTGTGTAAGCCTATTGCTCTTTTGAGTTCTACTTTCTATTTTGCATCAGTGAGTCTTGTTTTTATTCTTGGTAATTTTATTTCAGATGTGGACAAAATGGCAAGTGTAAGAATGTGAGTAGAAAAGAATTAAAAGCAAGGATGTTAAGTCAAACAAAATACAGATAAGATACGAACGAATGTCGAATATTTTGTATGCCATATTTCCTACTTCGTAATTATTTACATCATAAACTATACAGAAAACAAAAAATTAAATTGTCTTTCGTGTGTAACGAAACTGAGCATGATTGCATTACCAGCTATGAAATTCAACTCATGAACATGAACAATCTAGAGAAGATTACTTCTTTCTATTGTTCAAATAAAGAATTTCCTGAAACACAAACCGCAACAAATAGTTCAATCTAAAAATGTGCAAAACCATGTTGCAATTGATAGTCGTGTTTTTGAACATCGCAAGTGGATTGCGCAATTCCCGGTGCATTAGCACTGAAAAGCCTGGCGTTAGCTGTAGCTGGATTCCTGGGCTTTCCGGTTTCGAGGGATTCCTCAATGCTCGATGATGTCATCATTGTGCGCGCGCTGAGCTGAGCTGAAGGAGTCACAGCAATTGCATCTCTACTTAAATAGAGACGAGGCGCTACTAATGCTCACTGGTTCAGCGACTACCTTCTCAGTAAGATACCTACCAAACTTTGTCTTGAGACAAATCCTATTTCACATTTCATTTTTCTTTGATACATCAGGAATCTTTAACATAAACATGTCTAACGGATACAGAATCCCTTTTGAGGAAATGCTGAAGTGCAGCATATGCCAGGGCAGAATCAAGAATACCAGGAGTCTACCCTGTGGACATACCTACTGCAAGGGTTGTCTCACTAGGTCCACTTTCGCTTCCTACCCTCGCCCTCGAGGAAGCATCCAATGTGCAGAATGCATGAAGACAACTCAGCTACCCTCCGGAGGAGCAGAAGGTCTACCGCGCTGCTTTGCCATCAACAGCCTCGTGGATGATATCAACGAGACCTTTGGCGGAGGCGGCAGCGCCACAAGCAGCAGGAGAAGCAGTACGAGCACCGGCAGAGGGGAAGAACTGTCCCTTGGTAGACATGGTTTCCAAGTCAAGGAAACGTTCTCCTGCGTATTCTGCTTAAATTTGATGAGAGACGCCCGCTATCTACCTTGCGGACACTCCTTTTGTCGAGAATGCCTGAAGATGCAGCCACGAACAACACCAGGCGGTATCAAGTGCTCAAAGTGCCAGAAGGTCCACAACCTACCAGCCCAAGGAATCGACGGTCTCCCTGTCGCTTATCGCATCAACAGCATCGTGGCTGAGATCAGGTCTGGTGACAGTGAAACTAGTGGTAAGTCCTTCGATTTATCTTTGACTTGATTGGTGAGCATGATGATAGACAGATTATTATCTCATTACAAACTAGTTATTTCAATATGAAGAAATTGTGTATAATACATAATAAAGGCTAGAACACAACGTAACCTTGCTTCATTCATTGATATTTAGAAATGATTAATGAAATATGAAATTAAAGACAGTGGTTAAATGTTGATGTTTCCAAAAAGGAAATCTAGTAAAAGTAGTTTATGCACTTTCATGTAATTCTCATTTGCACATCTCTCTCTCTCTCTCTCTCTCTCTTTCTCTCTCTCTCTCTCTCTCTCTCTTTCTCTCTGTCATCCTTCACTTTATTATGTATATCTGTCTATTTCTCTCTCGTTTTCCTCTCTCTGTACAATGATATGCGATGACGTATTTTAACAAAAACAGAAACAAAACAAAAAAATATAAGAATAAAACAAACAAACAAAGAAGAAAAGAGCATGACTAATTTCGTTAATAATTTCAACAGGTGTATCATCACGGACGCGTTCCTCCCAGAACAGACGACATCAACCTCCCCATCCTCATCGATCACCTGACACTCATTCTAGACCATTGATGGAGGACGTCGACGAGGCCAAGAGGAGGGCCCAGGCCGGCAACCAAATCCAGGTCTTCGTCAAACAAATCGACGGGAGGACCCTCACCATCAACACCAGAGCCAACGCCACTGTAGACGATCTCCAGCAAGAGATTAAGACGAGAACCAGCATTGACCTGTCCCAGCAGAGGCTGACCTTCAGCGGTCAGAATTTGACCGACAGGACAAGAACATTGTCATCCTATGGAATTGTAAATCATTCCAATATTGATATGAATGTGAGACTCCGTGGAGGTAGCCAATAGATATTCTTTCCTCCGTTTCCTTTTCATAATTTGTTTTAATTTTTTTTTTTATTTATTTATTTTTTTTATTTTTTTTTTAGGGGTGGGTTTTTGTTTTCTTTAATCCATTTTCCTTTCTTTGCGGTTTAGGCTGCACATACAAATTAAAATCGCACAAGCCTTTGCGCCTTCTTCATTGTGTTAACACTGTTAATATGCCTTGTGAAATTGCAATCATTATATATGTCTACAGATTGACTACTTGAGTAATATGTTGGTATGATAAAAGAAATTGAAGAAAATAAATGTTACTTTGAGTTGAATTGAAAGAGTTTTATAAAAACGTCCTGAATATTTCATTTCTTATTCAAAACATACTGTACAAATGTCTTTAACCTTCAGCACCCCTCTAAAAAAGAACAAGGACAAGAAAAGAAGAACAAAACACGAATGTTAAAAACAAATATTCAGTTTTAAATTTATTCATGTGTCATTCTTTAAACAGCAAAAGAATTCATATATAGTATAGTAAATATAGACTTGTACATTCCTAATTCTAACATCGATGCTTTCCTATTATTAAATTAACCATTTTGTCAAGTGATATATATTATATCAGGCATTTTCTTTTTCTGAAAAGGTTGGTTTCGTTAACTTATGTTTTTATGCAAGTACTGTGATGATGAAATAGGAATTCGTAGCGTCACGTTCGTTTAACCATGTTGCTAGCGTTCGTAATGTAATGCATGTATGAAATTATATTTGTAAATTATATCTCATCATTTTAAGCATTCATAATCTGTATTTGTATGTACTATATTATATATTTTTGTTAACTCATATTCGACACCAAAATGTATCATAAGTTCACATTGTTCACATGCCATTATAGGCCTATACAAAAAAAAATCATAGGAAGGATATATCATGAACAAATTTTACTGCATCTTTTTGAATTTTGATTTTCTTTCATGATATTATGTCATTGAGAAACATTCACATATTCAGCAATTATTGTTTTGTAGATAAAAAGTTTCTAATGAATATAGGTGAATTTAAATGATCAATACACCATCACAATGATCACATACAAAGAAATTGGCAGAAAGAAGTGATATGTAAAGGCATATATAGGCAGCAAAGATGTGTCAGCCTAGTAAACTTTTGCAAAAGATTCATGAAGAATATTTGAATAATGATGTACCGCGTGATATAAGTTGTGCAATGTTGGATTCATTAGAGATTAAAAAATAACAAACGCCATCATTTTTTCTACACTTTTATTAAATTTTGAACTTTAAGTTATAAACAGTCTCGCTACCCTGTTTGTCTGTGTCTGCGCGTTTTGAATGGCGAGTCCAGGCGATAAAAAAACCATGAGAGTACAAAGTGAAATGATGTGTAAACAATCCATATGATATATATGCATATATATTAACATTTTAATAGAAAAACCAATGAGTGATGTAGAGGAGAGAGAGAAAGAGGGGGGGGGATAACATTCAAGAAAGGAAAGAGGAAGAGATAAATGAAGAGAAAGAGAGGGAGAGAGTGAGAGAGGAGAAAGGAGATATATCTATATAGATAATATATATATATATAGGCGTGAAGAAAAAGGTCTAGGAACGTGAGACGTAGCTGTACTTTTTATATATATATATATAGAGAGAGAGAGAGAGAGAGAGAGAGAGGAGGGGGAGATGCCCTTCCCTAAAATATAACCCGGTTTTGCCGCGCTGCTCCCCACCCCTATATTTACAGAACCAACCCTTCAAAAACATGCACGCTTTGCCAGCCTGTTATGACGTGTCTCAAAGTCCTCTGCTTTGTTAAAAAAAAAAAAAAATTAGTACGCAATGTGGGATGAATGCAGGGGGCGAAAATAATCCAAACGTTTTTGGAAAGTATTGATAAAATATTATAACACTTTTCTTTCCTTTTTTGGTAGTTTTATTTCAGATTTGGAAAAAAATGGCAAGTGTAAGAATGAGAGTAGAAAGAATGGAAAGCAAAACAAAATACAGAGAAGATCCTGACGAATGTCGAATAAAACTGCCCCACCATATATATTTCATTCTTCGTAGTTTTTTAACATCATAAACTATTAGAAAATAAAGATATAATTGTCTTTCATGTGTAACGAAACTGAGCATGATTGCATGACCAGCTATGAAATTCAACTCATGAACATGAACAACCTAAAGAAGATTACTTCTCTCCATTGTTCAAATTAAACATTTCCTGAAGCCCGAATCTTAACAAACAGTTAAATCTAAAAATGTGCTTGAACTATGTTGCAATAGATAGTCGTGTCTGTAAACATCGCAAGTGGATTGCGCAATCCCCGGTGCAGCCGAGGAGACATGACGCAATGATGTTGAACGTTGAACCCTCAACGAGTTCATTAGATAGTCTTATCGTGCAGACACTCGTTGCACTAGTATGAGGTTAATTATTGAGAATACAGGAGTGGAGCTATGATTGTCAGGAAGGGGAGGGGCTGAGGTTTAACCCAAATGTAATATTCACAGGAACCTCCCTGTACTCGCTAATGTTATTCCCCGTTAGGCCTAATTCATTTTTTTCCCACGAAAATCCCATAGTGTTCTGTGAGGTGATCCCCCCCCCCCCCCACAAAAAACCCGATAATACCAGCACATCAAATGTCAAGAATAATTACATTGTGTGGGTGTACCCCGCATAATATCGTTTTGAGAGTATATGTCGAGTTTTATAATTTAGCTAAATAGTAGGCCATGAGTATATTTTCCGGACACGTAGGATCAAACCCGATGTATGTTCCAACTTCCATGTTGTGTCAAAATTGCCTTGTCTTGGCCTTTTAAAAGGTTTTAATACTGCTTCATTTATTTCCTCTTTTATTTTCAATCGCTCCAGTTCCCCACACATAAACCTTCTCTATATACGACATTGCTATCCCCAGTCATCTTCCCCATATGTTTGATTTCGACCCCAAACCAGTTTTCACCGGTTTTATCGTGATCTGAATCCACAGCTGTGGCAGCGATAGTGGGGGGAAAACCCTTGCATTACGTCATAGGCCTTAATTTGAGACATTGGTACAGACAAGCCTTAGCTTTAGCTGGACTGCCATGGTTGTAGTCCAGATGACGCATGCCTATAATTATGCACTGTGTTGAATTAGAGTTTTTTTATTCAAAAATTAAGGGAACATGTAGAGACCAGTAAAAGAATAGAACAATATCCTTTCATCAGCTAATTTCACAGATTGATTTAAGAAATAATATTGTTATCCCTCTATACCTTTACTGGTGAATCATTTGATTTTGAAATTAAAGGTATAGACCGGTAGTGGTAAAATTGCGGTTCCCCTTTAACAAATAAATATAATCAACTGGTGTATGACCGTCATTAAATAATTTAATTATAGTGATTATCATCATTTTGTTACCTGTCGAAATGCATTTACGTACATTGTTGTTTTTACCTCCAATCAAAATTCAATTTATAACGATTGATTTGTCTCATCTAATCATAATTATATAGGCCTAATTCTAAACAGCTGCTACAGAGGAAATGTATTTGTATTTTCTCCTCCTCTTTTGGGCTTGTTGCTTTTTGCTTCTATTTTTCTGTGTAAGTACTGATTTATTCTGATTTATTGAAATAATTAAACATGATTTCATATTGTCTTCGAAAGGTTTGAACGACCTGATACTGCTAAATTTGAAAAACCGAATTTATTTCCGCTTAAAAAAAAAAAGTCGTTGACTCAGCAAGTAATTCTATCTATGCCTTGTTTATGCGGAACGGTGTTATAAATATAGGAGTGGAAATTCCCCAGGAACAAAAGGAATAAAGAAAATTCTCTGTGTGTATTAATGCAGCAGGTTGCACACCGTAAAAGATAAGAAGAGAGAGAGAGAGAGGGAGGGGGGGGGGGGTAGTCTGCAGGCACAAACCCTGTTCAGTCGTAAAAGTGAGTCTGCACTATAAGATTACCATAGGCCATGTACTGTAGCTGCTCCTGACACAACCAGTAGGTAGCTGGGCTAGGCTTATCTCAAGGCACAATAATTGTTTTGTTAAAGTGTCAAATTAGGGTCTGTGCTTGCAGACTAGGGGGGGGGGGGAGGGTGATGTATGCCACTGAAAATAAATCATCATTTTAAAATCTCGTAGAGTAAATAAATCAAATCCCTTATCATATTTATTATTTTGCTTGATCACAATGGAAGGTAAACATGGTATTCCCCATGCAAAAGGAAGATTGAAAACATGATTATTATTTCGTTGTGTTCTACATTCCCCACTTCAATGGGTTAACAATCAATAAAAGGGATTTTTTTTTTTCCTTAAATTATTTCAAGAAATAAGACTGATATACGGTATGTAAGCTCACATTATGTCAACGTTGCAGTTTTGCTTTATTTCTCGTTGGTTCATTGTTCATGATAAAGACGCATTATGTAATCCAAACATGACTTCTACAGGTGACATCATCATGATAATGGCGTATCAAAATTGCCATTCGTTTGATTTTTTTTGTCTTGGCCATCGTGTTTCATCAACTATTCTCAGCAAATAAAGAAAATGGACACCTTTTTATTGTTCAAAATTTTCATATAAAACATGAATAAAATATATACAACCCTGCACCAAATATAAACCACAACAAAAATAGTACTCTACCAATTTCAATAAAGATTAATTAAGTTTTTAACTTTCACATTAGGAAGGGCACATTCATTTCACTGTTGGAAGATCGGACAATGAAAATACCAAAACTAGAGCAAGTAGAAATTCAAATGTTAATGAACATGTGGATCTGTGAGACATTCTTGTTCAACAAAGGAAACAAAGAATGAGAAACAATCGAGAAGGATTTATCTCTGGATGTCAACTGTTAACTCAGGATATCATCAACACTATGTTTTGAATGCCCAGATGAACCATTGTTTGCAATTTTTATTCAGAAACTCATTTATTGTCAAATGGGTATGCTCACCCATCAATGAATGATATGATTCTTATTGCATACCATCTGAAAGAGGATTAATTTATGTTTATTTTCATAAGTATATGAAAATTAAGTTTATATTAAATGTTTGTTTGAAATTCTTAACTATAAATAGTGTCCACTTCTGTTTTGTAGAATGTATATGAGTTGACTGATGTATCAATAATTCCACCAGCCTCTCACTCACTCACTCACTCAGTCAGTCACACACTTACTCACCAATTCACTCACCCACCCTCTCACTCACCCACTCACTAACTCACTCACTCACTTACTCACTCACACTTACAAATCTACCAGTTAGATAATCCAAGCAATACATACTAATTATATAACATTTAATAACACTTGTCACTGCTTCATAGTACTACAAAATTACACAGCATTATTTTTTTAAGGCTTCATTTACTACACAGCTGGTCTTCCATGGAGTTCTCAATATATATATATATATAACAAAACAGAATACATGAATTTAGTTATAATAACAATAGTCAAATGTAAAATTACACAATTATGATTGACAAGTGAAATAATAATAACACCTCTTCCTAGTCTGTTTTACATTCGTTTTTTTAACATGTATGTGTTATATTAGTATTGTTATTACTGTTATCAGCCTTCCCACCGAAACTAAGCAGTTTATGTATGACAAGTTTCAGGACTGAAAAGCTTTAGATAGAGTATGCGATGTTTTATCATTTCACATGTACCTGTAACCACTACCTTTAAAAACAAAAATCTCTTTAATCGCACCACACGCTTCAGACTATTATTTGTTATTGTGTTTGCGTGGAATTCCCCATACATAATATTATGCATGTGAACACAATCATGATCTAAAATAGAATTACATTCAAGACAGATAATATGAAATTCAGGGGTTAGTCTTTAAAAAAAAACGCATTTTATGAGAAGGATTCATAAATACCATAGTAACAGAAATTCATTCTAGTATTTTCCCCAAAAAATAATCTATCACAGCACAAGCTAAAGACTACTAGTTTCTCATTGTGCTTGCGTGGAATTCCCCACAATATTGCACATAACGGTTAAGACATGATCTAAAAATAACATTGGTGGATCGAGGCAAGGGAGGGGGCGGACACGAAGCAAAACCTAATCTGGCATACATCTGGTACACATCGAGTTCAAAAAGTAAATATGCCCCCGGCAATCTTTGAAAGGCACCTGAGAATATTATGTGATATTTCTTCTTAATTTTTTAAAAATAAATATTTTGTCTACTTTATTTTGTTTACATTTTGTACTTCAATCAAAAACACATCCCAAATTCGAAATGACTGTTTTTTCTTCATAGCAGAGAATTTTCGAACTTGTGCCCCTCCCCCTTCCCCCTCCCACCCGCAAGAGAATCCTAGATGCGCCACTGAAGGTCCCAACATGTCCATTATGAAATATCTTCATAATTATTTAATGATAACAGCAGGCTATGATACGACAAATCAAGTATGTACAACATTTTTTTCTTAAATTATCCTCTTAGGTGTTTTATTTCACACATTTTTTCTTCTTCTTTTTAACCCTTTCAGGGAACTTATTTCACATATCTACAACGTGCACAATAAAATATATATACATATATTAAAAGATTATCTTAGCATAATTATCAGTCAAAAAATTTCATTAACCTTTGCTTTTGTTTCAGAATTTAAATATGACATCAATTCATACTTCAAATCATTAAAAAGAGTTCTACCCCATTCATTTTGCTGTTTGTTTTCAAATGTTTAACGTAGTTCTTAAAAATAACATATTCAGCAAAATTAATCAAAATATTTACCATGTAATTTTCTAACTTGCCTATATTATATCCAATTACTAAAGTCTTTTCATTTATGTTGATATCTAATCCAAACAAATGATATATTAAACGTGTTACAATTTTCCAAAACACAATTATTTGTTTACTCTATAGTATCATATGCCGTCATGTTTCAATTGTATTACAATCCTCACATATATATTTTCATTTTCCGTATTGGCCTAAAGTTAACATGAAGTTTATCCCCAAATTTTCTTTTTCTTCAAAATAAAAACCTATAACTAATGCTTTTTCACATTTATTTGTTTGCCCATGAAAGTAATTAAAAAATAAGTATTCAATAATTTTCCCAAAAAAAAATCGAACCTTATTACATTTTAACAAAACATGAAAAGTAGTTTCTGTTTCTTTACATATATCACACTGGTCTGTGTCAATTATACACCATCTGCATTTGTTATGTGTTGATGGAAAGATATTATGCAATACTCTGCAATTATAGCTTGCTTTATCCTATTATCTCCTATTGAAATTTAAAATTGAATACTTTCTGCCAATTAAAAGAAAAAGGTAAATTCAAATAATTTTGAACGTATGTACAACATATACATGTCATAAAAGGCCTTGTGAAATGATTTCGTTCAGCAATTATCTTGCAGTTCTCGACGAATTCTAAAATAATGGATCTGAATTTGTTCAAAATTATATTTGAACGAATTCCTTTGACAAATCAATGACCATAAGAGTTCTTATTTTGTTTGGCATTTTGAAACGTGTGCTTCTTTTAAAATAGCGTATCAGTCCATGATGCAATGAGTATAATAATTTGTTGTCCATCAGGAAAACCATACTTTGGAACAACAAAAGTTCAAATGAAATTCAAAACGAACATTATGAGTATAAGTGTTGCAGTAATGCGATAGAAACATGTCGGGTTAAAGATAAATTTGAGTTCTGGTAAAAAAAAAGAAAATGAATTCAGACAGAATCAAACGAAACTTACACTGAATGTTCAAGATTACAAATAAATGTCATTTACCAAACAGTTTTGGTAGAAAATGTATAGCATAGAAAGATAAGGAAATCAAGGTTAGTAGGCCCGACACCATTTGTGTATAGTCCCATATACATCTTTCTGTGTACAGTGCTTGTTACCAAGACTGGGCCAAATTTATTATGATGTTGATGATCCCAGAACCTTGCAGTACACACCAATACTTACATGCTACATGATCAACTTTTTTATCCATTCCACACCTTTCCTTTCACAATGCAATCGCATGACTAGAACTCAACTTTATCTTTAAGAAGGCAGCTATAGTAAATAAGGTCATGCAGTATAGACAGGAGGGGTCGTCAGACGAGTCTTCTTATCGACAAGTTCTCCACAGGTGAGTTTGCTAATCATGCAAACAAAGCTGGTCCTCACTTTTATAGACTTGTCGACATGATATAAGATTGGTTCCAACTTCCATGGGTTTACAAATAATGCTAACAGACCTACAATTGCGTGTCCATATTTTTTTTTTCAACTGGGGGCGTCATCCTCGAAAGACGGGAGTATGATGTATCGGGCAGCTCCGCGTGATGTATAAGAAGTGGTTTCTTCTTCTTTTTCCTGTCCTCCGTCTCCGTTTTCTTTCTCTTATTTTGCCTTATGGGGTGGGTGGTATATGTCGGGTCTATTCCCTGCTGGATATGCCACTTTGGCTACGCCTTGTGTCAAATTCGTCTCAGAATCTTTAATTTCTAAGCTGCACCACCCTGCAGTCGACCATGCACATGCACCGTGCTCAAATTTTGGAGTCCCAGACATTTTAGACTAGAAGTCGACTCATCATCGAGGGTCTCGCTTTGGAACTGAAGCCGCTGCTGAGAAGGGGCGATCTTCAGTTTCTCCTGGATCTTGACCTTAAGGTCTTTGACCTTGTCCGTCGGTCTGACCCTCACGATGTGCGTCTTGCCGGCAGAATCCACGACCTGGATCTCTATTACTTCTGCTGTGGGCTGCGTGTTCGTAGTCGGGATATGGGTGCCGACTTTTGTAAAACCTTTAAAAAAAAAGGAATAATAAAAGTAGGAATAAGATAATGTACGTTTGATGTTGGAAACCATCTGGATTCGTAACTTTATCCGCCTGGCCTGCTAAGAATAAGAAGGCCATCAAAATACATGTTGACCGGGGAATCCAACTATCATCAAATATTACTCAATGTTTGATCGCAGAATATAAATAGCCTAGATTTTAAATATTCAGTGTTTTTTATTTTCCTTTTCTCTTTTTATTTTTCAAATATAGACTGAACCGTCATCACGATAATTAGCATTTAATACAGTGCTGCTCACCATTGAAGTGGATATTAATTCGGAGTGTAGGAAATTATGGTGTTACGGACTCCGAGGCAGAATGATAATCTCGAAATAAAGAGTATTTATTTTTGTATCCTATTAATTCACAAAAGCCTATATACCCGATTTCGAATAGGTTCCTGTGGCATGTCCAGATCTCTGCTGATGATCGGCCGTCGAGGTCCGAGTTCGTTCAGACTTCCTTGATGTCGCCGTCACATCGCTATGAAGCGTGGTTGTACTGTCGTCACTTTGTTCACTCGAGAGGGACGATCGTCGACTTGAGGAGACGCTGTTTGGATAGCCAGCACTGCTCTGACCACCTGCGAATGAAAATGAATCATGGAAGAGAAAAATGTAATTTTATTATCAAAATATACTGGAAAAGTTACACAAATATAACAAAAACCATGTTACTTCCCAAATATAAAGTAGTAGCTGAAATATTACTCTTAGGTACTTGAAATGCAATTTTAGTACAACACACACACTTTTTCAAATAGTATTAGTAAATGTACAGAAAAGATACTGTATTTGGACCATGAACTTGTCACCCCTCATCTGTTTAATGATAATCCATTTTGTTCTTCTTATTTTGTATTAATTTATCATAATTTACCTTGTATTTGGAATATGAAGTGCTTAGTGTTTTTGAGTTGGTGAATAAGATACAATATTGAATGTGATGAATGGGATTTAAGTATTTTCGGAGAGAGAGAGAGGGAGAGAGAGAAAGAGAGAGAGAGAGAGAGAACTTACTAGTACGAGATGAAAGGGATAGGCCACTCATGCCCGACATCGAACTGGCATTCGAGCTAGTAGAGCTACGGCGATCGGACATGGAGCCGATTGCGGAGTCGTTGCTGGAAGTCGCTGACGACCTCATGCTAGATAAAGAATCTCTCCGGCTACCAGAGTCATTGGATGCGATCCCACTGTCCTCTCCCATTTCATCCTCAATCATCGCTTCTGTCTGGTGATCATGTTCATTGTCCATGGAGGATGATGGTGCTCTTGATAGGCCCTGCTGATGATCGGGCACCAAGGTACGACTCCGTTCAGACCTCTTTGATGTCGCCGTCACATCGCTACGACGCGAGGACGATCGTCGGGTTGATGAGACGCTGTTAGAATAGCCAGCACTGCTATGACCGCCTGAGAATGAAAATGAATCATGAAAGAGAAAATTAACTATCAGAATATGTATTGGATAAGTTATAAAAAAATCACAAAAACCACGTTTCTTCCCAAATATGAAGTGGTAGCCAGGCGAAAAAAAGGCTATACCCGAATATATGCAATTAAAATAAATCTCGTGGATGGGTTTTGCAACCCTCCGGCAACCCCCAGCCCCGCGTTTTGTACTGAAGTCAATACATGTACTGTTCAGGCTAACCTATTTCACTATATCTTTATCAATAGAACAAGTTTTCTCAATAAAACCTGGACCTGGGCCAAGGGTTACATAGATATCATGTTCGCAATGATAAAATTTCAACTTTATCACTCGTGTCTGTCAACTGTAATATGACTCTTGGGTCTTCTTTTTGAAAAATACATTTTTGGTACAACACACATACTTCATCAAATCGAGAATGTATATTAATAAATACTGAATCGGGACCATGAAGTTGTCGAACCTCCTATGTTTAATGATGCTCCCTTTTGTTCTTCTTATTTTGAAATAATTTAAAATAAGTGCTGAATTTTTTTAAATTGGTGAAAAAAATGCAGTATGAACTGTGATGAATGGGAATAATTATTTTCGGAGAGAGAGAGAGAGAGAACTTACTATTGCGAGATGAAAGGGATAGGCCACTCATGCCCGACATCGAGCTGACATTCGAGCTAGTAGAGCTACGGCGATCGGACATGGAGCCGATTGCGGAGTCGTTGCTTGAAGTCGCTGACGACCTCATGCTAGCCATGCTGGATAAAGAATCTCTCCGGCTACCGGAGTCATTGGATACGATCCCACTATCCTCTCCATCATCCATCATCATCGCTTCTGCCTGGTGATCATGTTCATTGTCAATGGAGGATGATGGTGCTCTTGATAGGCCCTGCTGATGATCGGCCACCGAGGGACGACTCTGTTCAGACTTCCTTGATGTCGCCGTCACATCGCTACGACGCGAGGACGATCGTCGGGTTGATGAGACGCTGTTAGAATAGCCAGCACTGCTGTGATTGCCTAAGAATAAAAATTAGGCATGAAAGAGAAAATGTAATTTAATTATCAAAATATACTGGAAAAGTTACAAAAATTACGTAAAATCCACGTTACTTCCCAAATATGAAGTGGTAGCCAGGCGAAGAAAAGGCTATACCCGAATACATGCAATTAAAATAAATCTCGTGGATGGGTGTTGCAACCCTCCGGCAACCCCCAGCCCCCCCCCCCCCCCCCCCCCCGCCCCCGCGTTTTGTACTGAAGTCAATACATATACTGTTCAGGCTAACCTATTTCACTATATCTTTATCAATAGAACAAGTTTTCTCAATAAAACCTTGACCTGGGCCAAGGGTTACATAGATATCATGTTCGCAATGATAACATTTCAACTTTATCACTCGTGTCTGTCAACTGTAATATGACTCTTGGGTCTTCTTTTTGAAAAATACATTTTTGGTACGACACACATACTTCATCAAATCGAGAATGTAGAGGATTAATAACTACTGAATCGGAACCATGAAGTTGTCGAACCTCCTCTGTTTAATGATGCTCCCTTTTGTTCTTCTTATTTTGAAATAATTTTTTATAATGTACCTTGTATTTTTATTTTGAAGTGCTTAATGTTTTTGAGTAGGTGAATAAAATGCAGTACTGACTGTGATGAATGGGAATAAAGTATTTCGGAGAGGGAGAGAGAGAGAGAGAGAACTTACTAGTACGAGATGAAAGGGATAGGCCACTCATGCCCGACATCGAGCTGACATTCGAGCTAGTGGAGCTAGGTCGATCGGACATGGAGCCGATTGCGGAGTCGTTGCTGGAAGTCGCCGTCGAGCTCATGCTAGCCATGCTTGATAAAGAATCTCTTCGGCTACCAGAGTAATTGGATGCAATCCCACTGTCCTCTCCATCATCCATCACCATCGCCTTTGTCTTGTGTTCACGTTCATTGTCCATGGTTTATGATTGGACGCTTGATAGGCCTTAAAAGAAGAAGAGAGGAGAAAAATCACTTTACAGAAAAAAAAAACGTGACGTTAGCCTGACGTAGTACTACGTCAGGCTAAAGTCACACGTGATCTCTTTTTATTGCATAATGAGGATGCATTATTTTTGTTTGCGAAACAGACCAAAGTTCTCCTCACGCTTCGGTTTCGCGTATGTTGCACCATGGGCCTACTAGTAGTAGGTCCATGGTTGCACGCACATGATTGCTGCGGTCGCGTCGTCCGAGAGTCAAGCCACGGGAAAGACACATAGTCTTGGCAGGCTATACACTTCCTTTAATGTTTGGTGTATGGACAAATTGACTTTACAAAATATGTATTCTTCATTTATGCCTAGGTCACATTTGCCGCGGCGGCCGTGCGGTCTAAAATATCTACGGCCAATAGCAATTATAGGGCCTCGGCAGCATTCCCACCGTCTATACGGTAGCGGTCACATGTTAGGGTAGCCGGCTAGCCGCACGCCTTTTTTTAATTTTTATCTTTTTATAGTAGGCTATGTTGTTTTTAACTGTAAAACGTCAACGGGAACCATATTTATAAAATAATTGATGCATACGAGTTTATTGTCGAATAATTATTTAATACAGAGAACCTTAATTGTGAGTTTTATAATCACATGTTTCTTTATACTTTATTCATAAGCCTTAAATTATGTAATGCATGTATTCATGATGATGGAATGTGAACCTAAGTACGAATAATAATACTCAGCTTTTACATAGCGCGAATTACAATTATAAATCTCTAAGCGCTTCCAAACTTGGAAATTATTAACCCGGCTTTAGCTGTGCTGCTTTTACGGCGCTCTAGCATTTCAAGGAATTAATTCCTGCCAGGTACCCATTTACATCACCTGGGTTGAGTGTGGCAAATCGGTAGATCAATGTCTTGCCAACGGGCATTAGTGTCGCGGCGGGACTCGAACCGTACTTGTCTCTTTTTAATTTATACCGAAACATGCGTTTCCAAAATTAGAAAAGGATGCAGTGAAAAAGGAAAAGGTAAAACTAACGTTTGAATTTATGCATAAATTAAAAATATTATTACTGTTTGCAGCTTTACATACCTCACTTAAGAAATCCAGCCATCTGATTGGTCGAAAATGCAGTCGTGGTTTTAGCCATTCCCGTAAATAAACGAAAAATGCCAAACCCATGTAATAGTTCTAGAGTAAATCGGTAAAATCCCGGCAAAATTCCAGTTACCGGGAAAATAGTTCAGTCTTGCTGAAATACCCATTGGTTCACATGTTAAAATCTGGTTTGAGCGAGCGCGGATGCCATACATTGTGTGTGTGCGATTTGGTCGCTAGCTTAATATTTTTTTTATTTTTTAATGTCGATCGTTCTAATAAATGCGGCCTAGATTCTACTTATAGTTTAAAAACAAGGCAAAAATGGCTAGAAACTCTTTCTAGGTTTCAACTTCTTGATGATGATCAATTGCAAGACTTGATTAATTCTGCTGACAGCAAGAACACCGAAAGGGTACGTGAAATTCTCCATAAAAATATTGAAATTAAAATAATAGGGTGTCTGATCGCGCACTCAGTTTTGTGTCCTTAAATCCTTCCCATAGAGATTGCACACATCCCTATGCAGTCCATGTGCATTGCGCACTCATTCTAATTTGGTCGATGTTTTAATTACCAAAATGAGATTCAAACCAATATTGCTCGTGATCCTGAAGGTGATACTCAATAAGTGAGGTGTCATATGAAAGAGCAGGTTTTCTTCATATTCCCATATAACTAGAATCTAGTCTAACTCTCAAACTAGATACACTCATTAAAAAAAAAACGTGCAGATAAACTAGAGAAAGGCCAAGGTGGTGTCATAAGTTGACTCTTTTTTTTTCGGCATTTAAAATTATTAATGACTGCTTTAATATTCGAGAAATAGTTGTTTTTATACGCTCTCGGGAAGGTTACGATTGGGATATTGCCCTCGGCACGCCTCGGGCAATAGCACAATTGGAACCTCCCTTGAGCGTATAAAAACAACTATTTCTCTCAAAGCAGTCATTAATACTATAATATTACATTATTATAATGTTTTATGCTTTACTTCAATTGCCAAGTACTGCCAGAGTGAACGATTTGTAGTGTACTACTTTGTTAATTTTAATAGATATTCATAACTGAAAATCAACATTCGAATTTCACTATATACCATAATCCTTGACTATACAGTGTGAGTCAAAAAAAAACTTTACACCTAGGAAATTACAAATAATTTAAAAAATAATTTATAAACAGTAAAGTATTATACATCATATGAAAGAGTGTTTTATCCCGAATCATTTGGTACCATTTTTGGGTGGTATGTGTTCACACTTGGATGAACAGGAGGTATTGTTTGCGAGAGTGCAAAAATCGAATTGCGCCAAAGTATTAAAGTGAGAGAATGAATTGAATGTATGAAATGAGATGCATTGCAGATGCTTTTTTCAGTAGCAAAGTCACACACACACACACGCACACGCACATATGAAACACACACACTAACACACCCACCCACACACACGCACACACACACAAACATATGATAATGGTGTTTATTTGGAGTAAAATACTTTATTTTTTACTTGATCTTCAAATTGTTAACGATCATCATAATTATGATGATAATGTTAATTCAAATGCTTATCATCATGGATCCTTTGAAGCTTCATTTGTGACATGCAAGTAACTGTCCGTTCATCTACTCCTCGACATGACCTCCGTCCCTTTCGATGCACTTTCTAGCGCGATGGAGCATCTCCTGAAACACTCGACGAAGCATGCGCCTGTCTCTTCCAAGTGCTTCGCTCTCAATCCTGATCCTCTCTCGTAGGTCGTTGAGGTTCGCAGGTGGGCTCTGGTACACCCGAGACTTGAGGTAACCCCAGACGAAAAAATCAAGCGGTGTTAGGTCCGGGGATCGACGTGGTCACTCCACAGGTTCGTTCAGAGCGATGATCCTGTTCCCGAAGAGTTCTCTCAACCTGGTCATCACAATCCTTGTCCTGTGAGCAGGGGCACCATCTTGTGCCCACCAAAGGTGCCTGAAAGGACCGTTTCTCTGACGCCTAAATCGTGCCATCTGATCCAGAGCCGGGACAACCTGATCATCTATCATTCTTAGATAGCGCTCCCCATTCACTGTCTGTTCAAAGAAGAAGGGTCCAAGAAGACTTCCATTTCCAAGAAGGCCGATCCAAACTGTCACATCTAAATTTGCTATGCGAGTGTGTGTGTGTGTGTGTATGTGCGAGTGGGTGCGTGTGTTTGTGTGACTTATTGAGTGTGACTCTGTGTGTGTTTTGATATGTGTGACATGATTAAATTTGGTAGGGATGTTATTTGGATCTGCAAAGACCGAATTAATACCGAAATCCCAATTGTTTTATTCAAACATCACATAAGCATTATTTGGCGCAAGTCGATTTTTGCACTCTCGCAAACATTGCCTCCTATTTATTCAAGCGTGAACACATACCACCCGAAAATGGTACCAAATGATTCAGGGTAAAACACTCTTTCATATGGTGTATAATAATTTACTTTTCATAAATGATTCTTAAAATTATTAGCATTTTTCTAGGTGTAAAGTTTTGTTTGACTCACACTGTACAGAATTATTCTATTTGATTATGTATCCTAATTAAATTATAGTAAGACTACGAGTGATATTTCGCGACACGTGTATCTACTGCATAATGTCATTCGACTCTGCTATTAAACCAAATTGTATTCGAATAGATAGTTGTGAAAAGGAAATAGCGGATGAGTTGAATATACTTACAGCTGTAAAAAGAAATCCGATGGTCGACGTTAAAAATGATAGTTGTCTCTTTGCGAATGCGTCTGTTCTGAAAGAAATGCTTGGCACTACTGATGCCGGAGTTAAAAAACGCCGCCTATAATGATTTGCCGAGTGTGCTAAAATTACGTAATGACGTAATGGAAAGGGGAATACCCACTGATCGCAAACAGCATGACTGTGTGCATTGCGTAGCTCGGCTGCGTGTAATATCAATACATTGTAATGATTGAAAATTTATATTGCCCAATGTTTACTCTATTTTTTTTCTAGATAATCTCAACGGCCCGAGTTAATATCGATGCAGGTAATGTAGAAACAGTAAGGGGATGGAGGGTCTATATAGATGGGAGATATAACACTGTAAATCATTCAAGCTAAAGATAAAAAGGAGAAGCTTAAATATCTAAAAGTAGGCTGATCACAGTGCATGCACAGATTGTCTGCCACACACAGTGTACACACACTGCCAAACTTGAAAATCAGACTATTTAGAACTAAAATATTATAGACTTTGAAAGCTGGTACGGGCTTCGTTTTTTCACACAAAGTAAGTTAATTCTTTCAGCTAGGTATCTGTGAATTTAAAAAATCGTAGGTCATGGGAAAATATTTGTAAATGTTTTCTGATTATAAACTGTTTTCCAGTACAGTGCCTTGAATGTGTAGTGTCACCACTGATAAAATTACTACTCGATCGCGCCGTGGGCCCGTGACATAGTTGGCCCATCATGTCCCTTGTTAAACACTTCTATCAACATTGGACTTTCCTCATATAATTATATATTCCATTAAATGAACATCGATGACCTTACAATACAGTTTAGCCGTGACCTTTTTCATGTACGTGCAGTATTTGTTTTGGGGAGATAGACCAAATGACAAAATTTCAGAGAATGCTTCAAGAGGCGTTGAGCAGTCATCGTTTTTGTAATAATATACTAGATTTGAGTTGTTAATTATATACAGTTTCAATTCATAAGCTCAAATTTGTAGTTCGACTGGAACACTTGAGGAAATGCAACAAAGTTATATAGATGTCTCAACTGTCTATCATTTGAAAAGTAACGTAAACAATAGACCAGTTCACGGTTAGCACATGTCCCAAATGACCCCGAATATCCACAGATCTTCAAAACATGAAGAGGTCCCACTTTGTACATCCCGAAATAATCACTCAAACAGCGATGGAGTTGCTACATTAACAGCCTTTGTTTCCCCTTTTCAAAGCATACTTCCACCTGTGTATCACGGAGTACACTGCTTGTGCACAAATGAATAATGATTACATAGCTTTCATGAGCACGTATCCAGGATTTGGTCTCTGTGTATTTCACAATTTGTTCTGCAATTACCTTTATCTGATCATGCTCAGACTGCAACCGTGAACTGGCTTATTAATATCCATTACTGTACATCTGTGTATATCATTACCAGACAGGTCAAATGGCTTATTAACAAAATATATATATATATATATTACGGAAAATATGCATTTCAGGTTGCGAATATTATAATTAGCTAACTTGCATATTTAATGACAATTTACTATTTAAAAATATGCACAGATACAAAATACTCTCCAAGATAAACATTCCTGTAAAGTTTCAACTAAAAAGAACTATGCGCATATTAATTTGCTGCTCTTAGTCATTTTTGGGACAATATTTTCTGCACCTGCAAATGTGTAGTTGAACAAATCGGCATTTTTGACAACTCTGTGTGTTAAAATACAACAAGACTGAAATTTATACTAGTATTTCCAAAAATAAATAATCAATCCCACCATATGCTAAAATCTACTAGTTTTCTCATAGTGGTTGCGTGGAATTCCCCACACATAATGTTACACGTATTAAACGGTTAAGCATTGGTGGATCGAGGAAAAGGAGGGGGTGGTGGGTGGACACGAAGCAAAACCCAATCTGGCATAAACTTAAGTAGGCTACACATTAAATTCCAAAAATAAATGTGACCCCGGCATGGCTGCAAAGGCACTTAAAGTTGATTTTCTGTTTTTAACTTTTCTTCTTCACATTTTTGGTTATTTTTTTAATATTTTTTGTTGTTGGCATTTTGTACTCTAGTAATAAAAAAATAAAAAAATAAAAAATAAAAAAACGCATCCCCAAATCGTAATGACTGTCGTTTTTTGTTTTTTTTCATAGCAGAGAATTTCCTCGTTTTACAAATTTCTTTCAGTAACTCATTTATTGTTAATTGCGTATGCTCACCCTAGCATGAATGGTATGACTCAAATTGCATATCACCTTAAAGAGGATTCATTTATGTTTATTTTTTTCAGTATATGAAAGTTAAGTTTATATTAAATGTTTATTTGAAATTCTTAGCTATAAATACTGCCCACTTTCTTTTCTGAGGTGTGTATATGAGTTTATTGATGTATCAATAACTCAACCAGTCTCTCACTCACTAACTCACTCACCCACCCTCTCACTCACCCACTCACTAACTCACTCACTCATTCACTCACTTACTCACTCATTTACAAATCTACTAGTTAGATAATCCAAGCAATACATACTAATTATATAACATTTAATAACATTTGTCACTGCTTCATAGTACTACAACATTACACAGCATTATTTTGTTAAGGCTTCATTTATTACACGGCTTTCCATGGGGTTCTCGCTATATATATAACAAAACAGAATTCGTGAATTTCATAATAATAACAAAAGTAAAATATCAAATTACACAATCATGATTGATACGTGATAGAATTTCAATAACAATTCGTTTGCAGGAACATTATAACAATAATTGCATCTCCTCATCCTTTTCTGATAAATCAGTATTTTTATTACTATTATCAGCCTCGCCAGTGAACTTAAGCAGTTTATTAATCACAAGTTTCAAGACTGAAAAGTTTTAGATAGAGTATGAGATGTTTCATCATTTCATATTTACCTGAAACCACTACCTTTAAAAAAAATATCTTTAATCGCACCACACGCTGAAGACTATTATTTTTTTTTCGTGCTTGCGTGGAATTCCCCTACTTAATATTATGCATGTGAACACATGATATAAAATAGCATTACATTCACGACAGATAATATGAAATTCAGGGGTTAGTCTAAACAAAAAAGTATTTTATAAGAAGGATTCATAAATACCATAGTAACAGAGATTCATTCTAGTATTTCCCCAAAAAAATAATCTATCGCAGCACAAGCTGAAGACTACTAGTTTCTCATTGTGCTTGCGTGGAATTCCCCACAATATTGCACATAACGGTAAAACATGATCTAAAAATAACATTGGTGGATCGAGGAGAGGGAGGGGGGGGGGGGGGACGAAGCAAAACCTAATCTGGCATACATCTGGTTTACATTGAATTCCAAAAGTAAATATGCCCCCGGCAACCTTTGAAAGGCACCTGAGAATAGTATGTGATATTTCTTCTTAATTCTATTTAAATAAATACTTTATCTATTTGATTTTGTTGACATTTTGTACTTCAGTCAAAAACACATTCCGAAATCGTAATGACTGGGGTTTTTTCATAGCAGAGAATTTTCGAACTTGTGCCCCTCCCCCTCCCACCCGCAAGAGAATCCTGGATGCGCCACTGAATGTCCAAACATGTCCATCGCCAGAAAAACAAATCTTCATAATTATTTAATGTTAATAGTAGGCTACAACTGTACAATCGTACAATGTACAACTTTTTTTTCCTCTTATCCTCTTACCGAGGTGTTTTTTTTCACATACTTTTTCTTCTTCTTTTTAACTCTTTCATGGCACATATTTCACATATCTACACCGTTCACAATAACATATATATAGGCCTACATATATTAAACGATTATCTTAGCATATCAGTCAAAGTTTTCATTAACCTTTGCTTTTGTTTTAGAATTTAAATGTGACATCAATGCATACTTCAAATCAGTAAAAAGAATTCTACCATTCATTTTGCTGTTTTTTTCTCTCAAATGTTTAACGTAGTTCTTAAAAATAACATATTCAGCAAAATTAATCAAAATATTTACCAAGTAATTTTCTAACTTGCCTATATTATATCCAATTACTAAAGTCTTCTCATTTATGTTGATATCTAATCCAAACAAATGATATATTAAACGTGTTACAATTTTCCAAAACACAATTATTTGTTTACTCTATAGTATCATATGCCGTGATGTTTCAATTGTATTACAATCCTCACATATACATTTTCATTTTCCGTATTGGCCTATAAAGTTAACATGAAGTTTATCCAAACGTTGTTTTTTTCTTCAAAATAAAAACCTGAATGTACAACTAATTATTTTTTCATAAATATTTGTTTGCCCATGAAAGTAATTAAAAAAAAAGTTCTCAATAATTTTCGCCAAAAAAATCAAACCTTATTACATTTTAACAAAACATAAAAGTAGTTTCTGTTTCTTTACATACATCACACTGGTCAGTGTCCATTATAGACCATCTGTATATATTATGTTTTGATGGAAATATATTATGCAATACTTTGCAATTATAACTTGCTTTATCCTATTATCTCCTATTGAAATTTAAAATTGAATACTTTCTGCCAATTAAAAGAAAAAGGTAAATTCAAATAATTTTGAACGCATGTACAACATATAGTAGTATAGTACATGCCGTAAAAGGACTCGTGAAATGATTTCGTTCAGCAATTCTCGACGAATTCTAAAACAATGAATCTGAATTTGTTCAAAATGATATTTGAACGAATTCCCTTTAAATCAATGACCATAAGAGTTCTTAGTTTGTTTGGCATTTTGAAAAGTGTGCTTCTTTTAAAATAGCGTATCAGTCCATGATGTAATGAGTGAAATAATTTGTTGTCCATCAGGAAAACCATACTTTGAAGCAACAAAAATTCAAATGAAATTAAAAATGAACATTTTGAGTATAATTGTTGCAGTAATGCGATGGAAACATGTCGGGATTAAGAAAAAATATGAGTTCTGGTAAAAAAAAGTCTCACAGTATCAAACGAAACTTACACTGAATGTTCAAGATTACAAATAAGTGTCATTTGCCAAACAGTTTTGGTAGAAAATGTATACTGGCTGAGTAATGAGCATAGAAAGATAATGAATTCAAGGTAAGTAGGCCCGACACCATTTATGTACAATGTACAGTCCCATATTACATCTTTCTGTGTACAGTGCTTGTTACTTTACCAAGACTGGGCCAAATTTATTATGATTTTGATGACTCCAGAACCTTGACAGGACACACCAATACTTACATGCTATGGATCTTTTTTGATCCATTCCACACCTTTTCTTTCACAATGCAATTGCATGACTAGAACTCAACTTTATCTTTGAGAAGGCAACTATAGTAAATAAGGTCATGCAGTATAGACAGGAGGGGTCGCCAGACGAGTCTTCTTATCGACAAGTTCTCGACAGGTGAGGTTGCTAATCATGCAAACAAAGCTGATCCACACTGTTGTGTGTAGACTTGTCGACATTATAGAGGATTGGTTCCAACTTTCATGGGAAAAAAAATAATAATGCTAACAGACCTACAATGGCTTGTTCAAATTTTGTTTTCAACCGTGGGGCGGCATCCTCCAATGAGTCCAAAGACGGGAGTATGACGTATGGGGCAGCTCCGCGTGATGTATAAGAAGTGATTTCTTCTTCTTTTTCCTGTCCTCCGTCTCCGTTTTCTTTCTCTTATTTTGCCTTATGGGGTGGGTGGTTTATGTCGGTTCTTTTCCCTGCTGTAGTGCTGGATATGCCACTTTGGCTACGCCTTGTGTCAAATTCGTCTCAGAATCTGCTTTAATTTCTAAGCTGCACCACCCTGAAGTCGACCATGCAAATGCACCGTGCTCAAATGTTGGAGTCCCAGACTTTTTAGACTAGAAGTCGACTGATCATCGAGGGTCTTGCTTTGGAACTGAAGCCGCTGTTGAGAAGGGGCGATCTTCAGTTTCTCCTGGATCTTGACCTTGAGGTCTTTTACCGTGTCCGTCGGTCTGACAGTCGCGATTTTCGTCTTGCCCTCGTAATCCACGACTTGAATATGAATTAATCCTGTCAAGAATAGATAATTGGTTGACGTTAAGATAGCAGGTAAGAACAAGCAATGGATAGAAGACCATCAAAATACATGTTGGCCGAGAAATCGAATTATCATCAAAATAATATTATTCAATTGTTGATCGGGGAATATAATTTAGCCGAGATTTGTTAATGTTCAGTGTTTTGATTTTTATTTTCTCGTTTAAAAAATACATATAGACTGAACCATCATTACGATAACTATAGCATTCAATACAGTTCTGTTCACCATTGATTTCGAATATTAATTCAGAGGGTATGAAATATTGGTATTACAGACTCCGAGGCAGAATGATAATCTCGAGATGAAAAGTATTTATTTTTGTATCCTATTAATTCACGAAAGGCAGTTTAAACATACCCGACATCGTTGAACTGGCATTCGAGCTAGTGGAGCTACGGCGATCGGACATGGAGCCGATTCCGGAGTCGTTGCTGGCCGTGCTTGATAAAGAATCTCTTCGGCTACCGGGGTCGTTGCTGGCCATGCTAGGTAAGCTAGATAAAGAATCTCTTCGGCTACCGGAGTCATTGGATGCAATCCCACTGTCCTCTCCATCACCCATCATCGCTTCCGACGTTTGATCATGTCCATTTTCCATGGTTTATAATCGGGCTCGTGATTTGTAGGCCTGAAGAGAAGAAGAGAGGAGAAAATTACTTAGTACTCGACGAGTGATGCATCGAATGCCTTGCCAAATTTCAGCTGTCAGATGGCGCTGTCACTATGTAAGTGCAAAGTTTATAATCAAACATATTGTTAGTGTTTTAAGGATACCGTCGTTGTTGAAACATGAATATTTATTTTTGATCGAGCCTAAGTGTAGTTTTCCCATAATCTATGACCGCAACGTGGTGTTTTTGTATTGATTCGTATGTCTCATGTCTTGGTTCAGCTGCTGTGCAGCGAGCCATGCAAATTTATTTGTATAATTTCGAACCGCACCATGCACGAGGTATTCTGCACTGCACATATGATTTTGATACACGAAGGACGCGTGTTTTTTTTAGCAGGCAAGTCAGCTTAGTTTTTGCAGCGTTTTGGTATGAGAGAGGAGAGAAAATGGATCCAATAATTTAGTTTTTGATAGACACAGATATGAAACGATTGAGGGAATAAAATCCAGGTCAGAGCCTTACTCTACATCGACAAAGGTTACCACAGATGCCCTGCATTGAAGTTTTCGAGATAACGGTAAGTGTTATAAATTTGTATTTAGCTAGGGTCTGTAGTTTGAGGTGACCTTAAGGTCTTGGTTATAATGTAAAATATGATATTAATATATCACCATCATATTTTACATTATCACCAAGCCCTTAATGCTATTTTGAGGCCCTTCTTAATTATCGATGATTTCATGTATGCTGAGAGAGTGCTTTACTTTGTGAACATGAATTAAATTGATTATTGATAGTAAGTTGTTTGTAACTATGAAAGGTCAACGGGAACCATATTTATAAAATAAATGATGCACACAAATTTAATGCATAGGCCTACGAGTTTATTGTCGAATAATTTTTGACGCAGAGAATTGTGAGTTTGATAATCACATGTTTCTTTATATATAAGCCTTCTTTTAGGTAATGCATGTGTAATGGTACGCTCATTTGGGCATCTCATTTGACCTAAAAGGGGGCGCTAGAGCCAAAGAGGAGCCGGGCTGGGTTGATTATTGAATTCACCTAAAAGTTAAATAGCATTAATTATGTTTCCAATAGTATGCCGGGAACGGGTAAACAACCCCTGGTTTTGAATTCTTGCATAAGATTAAAGTGTTCATTTCGATAAGCAAGTTGGACAATAGACTATTTTTTCCGGGGACGCGACATTCTCGCGAAGAGATAGACTCCTCCCATTTTTGTCGGTGACTAGTTCAAATCACTCTTTATCTATTATGCTTTGTCATTGGTTATAATTAATTAAAGGTATAACTCCTCTCTTAATTGGTCGGATGACCTAAGGGTAGTTAGATATATCCCGTCTTGTAATTGGTTGTCTTCGTAAGGGTCCTCCTGGTTGGCTGGTGATATTGTATTTAAAATGTTTCTACAATATTACTCTTCGTTTGTAACGATTGGAGCTTCGGCTGACTTATATAATTAATAAAGTTGACTTCAACTGTAATTCCGAGCTTCTTTTGTTTTCATTTATATTTAAACTTGTCGTCTCCAACTCATTAACTGGCCCACCACACATGTATGATGTATACATGATGATGGCATGTGAACCTAGGTACTTTTGATGACGTACTTTTTTCTTTTGAATTTATACAAAAACAAGATACATTGGAAGGTGATTCATTAAAACAGGTAAAGGTAAAACTAACATTTGAATTTATTCATGAATTTAGATGATTGTTACTTTATCCACCTATATTACATTATTATACTTTGTTAAAACTTTGATTGCCATATACTGCCAGAGTGAACGATTTGTGCTATACTTTGTATAATACTTTGAATAGAGATACAAAAATGATAACCAACATTCGAATGTCACTATATATATATATATATATATATATTATATATCATAATCCTTAACTATACAGAATTATTTGTTTATGTATCCTAATTAAATTATGATAAGAGTGATTTTCCGCAAAACATGTAGCATAGTCATTCGACTCTGTCATTTACTGTCATTCAAACCAAATTGTAATAGAATAGATAACAAATCCTCTATGTGGGCATGCCTTGAACCATAATGAATGGCCCTACAGAGGAACTTTTCCTGTTGGGGACCGGGGGGAATCTATACTAAAAAGCAAAGCTTGTATTATGTAGGTCCCAGTTAATAAGTTTGTATATAAATTAGGATATCTGAATAAACGTAAGATATTTACAAAAGCATATGATTATACATATTTAACTAAACATAGCGTAAACAATTGAGAAAAAAAGGAAGTGTTCTGTGCTTTCCTCAGCATAACCAAATATATATAAATCAAATTAAAGGAAATGAAAATACTTACAGGTGAAGAAAAGTAATACGAAGGTCGCTACTCAAATTTGGTTGTCTCTTTGCGAATGCGTCTGTTCTGAAAGAAATACTTGGCACTACTGATGCCGGAGTCACAGAGCCTGGACGCCGAGAATGCGATCTGCCGAATGTGCTAGAATGACGTAATGACGTAATGGAGCGGGGAATACCCACTGATGAGCAGACAGCCTGTGCGCATTACGTAGTGTGTGTAATATAATACAGTACATGGTTGTAAATTTATATTGCGCAATGTTTATTTTTCATCTTGATAACCCCGACGGCCCGAGTTGATAAGAGAGGGTGTAAAGAGGGAGAAGGATGTGAATAGGTGGAGTGAGAACTAAAGAGAGGATGACAAAGAGGGGTAAGGCCTAAAAAAAAATGTTGTATTGCTCTTTGCGCAAAACTGAGAAATATCAGCCCAAAGAGGGAGGGAAAGAAAGAAAATTAATATATAACAAATTATTAATAAATGTCATGCGGATCATAAAAATATGAGTAAGCTATTTTAGCTTCATAATAACGCTATAGAACCCCTCATCTTACTACAGAAACGTCAACATCTACAAGTTCAGTCATTTCTTATATTGTGGCTGCAAGACTTCCTACATAAAAGGGCACAGAAGGTCAATGTCAATGGTATTCTCTCTGATGAACTTATCACAACAATTGGTACCCCCACAAGGGTGTGTCCTCTCTGCGACCCTATTTACCCTGTACACCAATGACTGTATATCAATTACTCCATCTGTTCACATACTTAAATATGCAGACGATAATAGTAAGATTGATTGAAACTAAAAATGAACTTGATTACAGAGCTACCATTTCCATGTTCGAAAATTGGTGTAGGGAAAACTATTTACTGCTTAACTCAAAGAAATAAAAAGAAATTGTTTTTGACTTTAGGCAAATAAATGTTTTGAACCCATTGATAGACCTGGATACTTTAATGATGATACCATTGAGAATGTTGAAAGTTATAGATACCTAGGTACACAAATCGACAATAAGCTGTCTTGGGAAGACAAGTCAAAGCGCACCCTAACACAATGCAACCAGCGTTTGTATTTTCTTAGAAAGTTAAAGTACTGTCATGTGAACGATAGAATTATGTTTCTCTTTTACTAGTCGATAATTCAGAGTACTATTACATTTGATTCCATAATCTGGTTTAATAATGCAAGGCAAAGTGATAAACAGAAGCTGAGAAGAGTTGTAAAACAAGCCAGCAAAATAATGAACCATACCGTTGACCTAGATGAAGTCTGTAAGGAAAGAGTAGTATTTAAGGCCCTATCCATTATGTCTGATCTAATCCTAACCCACCCCTTAATGACCAGTACATACACCTGAGAAGCGGACGAAGATTGAGATCTGTTAAAGCAAGAACTAGTCGCCGCATTAATTCATTCATTCCACTTTCCATAAGAGTTGTTAATGAAACCCAGTAAAGAGAAGAGAATGTGAAAACTATCCAAAATACCCTCATTGACATGTTACACGAATATATATATATTGTTTCAGTATACTTACTTTACTGATGTAGGCCTACCCCTACTGTTATACCATATCAAGAAATAATTTTAAACACAAAATACCTACTTCAGATTAGAGCATATAAGAATAAAAGAAATTTAGGTATGGAAGAAGAAAGAGAAGAAGAAGAGGAAGAAGAAGAAGAAGAAGAAGAAGAAGAAGAAGAAGAAAGGGTATTTAAATGTATATTCATCATGATCATGTATATTGTTTTATGCCTTTGTTTGACTCTACATAATAGGCAATAAAGTCTGTTTAAAGTTTACAACTTCAACTGGTTAGTGCTTTATTCTAGTAATCTTCATTCTGGTTGTCAAGTCAGTACATAACACAAGAGGGCGCACTGCCACTCTAAACCATATATAACATCCTTCCTTCTTTAAGAAGTTAATACCTGTGTATTAGTTTGTCGACCTGAAATGCATGTATGAATGCCCATGTCAGTACACATAAATCTAATTATAAATCCTCTGGAAATATCTGTGTTTATAGAAATAGTATCATAATAAATCAACTTCAGCATGGATGCATAATTACATTTGAGTGGTTTTGTTGTTCTTTTGAGACAATACATATGAGCTTAAATTCTGTTTTCTCTCGATTAGTCCTTTGGTACACTGGCTTAGATTATGTATCATCTTCATCAAATTTCAAATAGATCCAAAATCAAATACTTTTGTTTTGATTTGTCTAAACAACATCAACCAATTAATATAAACAACATACTAACTTTCTTTCTTGTTAATTAACAGGTGACTTTCCTGTATAAACAATTAACTTTCTCTTAATGAAACAAATATATAGTTGTCTGTCTACATCTATATAAAGTAGTTACACATAATGTTTATTTAATGATAAACAACAAAATCTTTCATGTGAGCTGGTGGATGGCGAGCTCTGGTACTACGGCGAGCTGGTCTTGGTGGTTCTTGAGTCTCTTCAGCGAGCTGGGGTTCGCGAATATCATTATTTGCTTCGCGACGAGGAGACTTCGCTACGTGATCTGGAGAATTTGTGTCGCTACGCTTCGCTTCGGATGTTGATGGCTCTGGTTGTTCGCGAGTTACGCTAGTAGGCGTGGAGAATATATCTGACTGGTCACTGAATGTGCTACTACATGTGCGCAAGTGCTTCCTGTTTCGTCGAACTATATTGCCATTCTCTGACCTGACTAGATATGATCTGGAATCAACTTGTTTCTCTACTCTCGCTTTGTGCCATCGCTTACTCTGTGCGTTAGACTGCGGCTGAACACGAACAATATCTCCGCGTTTCAATGGTGGTAGCTCTTTCGTGCTCTTATCGTAGTACTGCTTTTGCTTCTTCTGCTTTTCCGCTTTCTTTGCGACAACTCTATTTTGTGTGCGTGGAATCAGAAGCTTGGACGCGGTTGGTACAAGAGTGCGAGTGCGACGACCGTACAGGCGTTGAGCTGGCGAGCTATCAAGTCCTGCTGTGGGTGTGTTACGCCAATTTAGAAGAGCTAGCTGAAAATCTTCTTGAGCTTCAGTTGTCTTACGTAAGAGACCCTTCGCAATCTTGACGGCACTCTCCGCTTTCCCATTGCTCTTGGGATAATATGGGGAACTCGTGATGTGCTCAATCTCATACTCCTGCATGAAGGTCGCGAAATCTTGAGAGTTAAATGGGGGACCATTGTCCGACATAATGGTTTCTGGGATACCGTGACATGCGAAAATGCTCTTTAGTCGCCTGACGACTGCTCTGGTATCTTTCTTGTGTGGCAGAGGAAGAACTTCGAAGTAGTCTGAGAAATAGTCCACAACACAAACATAGTTCTTGTTGTTCAACTCGAATAAGTCTATACCGAGTTTCTGCCACGGACGTTTCGGCAAGTCATGATTGATCAGAGGTTCACTTCTTTGCTTCGGAGCAAAGGTTGCACAGACTTCACAGTGTGAGAGATAGTCTGTAAGATCGCTTGTCATCCCTGGCCAAAATACACATTCTCTGGCCCTTGCGAGTGTGGCCTGTATTCCTGTGTGTGCGCTATGAAGTCGCTGTTTCACACGAGGTCTCACTTTGACAGGAATTACACAACGCTGTCCGCGGAAGATTATACCCTCATCATACGTTAGTTCATCACGGATGTCAAAGTATGGAGAAGTCCCAGGTGGCAGACGAGACTTGTCTTCGGGCCACCCCTCAAGGATCAGTCCCTTTACCGCTTGTAGGCTTTCATCCTGTTGCGTTTCAATCCTGATGAGCGCTAACGTCTTCTGCGACACCGCTATGTCCTCAAGCATGTGAATGCTTTCAACTTCTTTCTCTGTCGGCGATTGCTCGGAGTTCGGTAAGTATGCTCGCGACAGGGTGTCTGCTAGGTACATCTCTCTACCCGGCTTGTAGAAGATCTCTACATTGTACTGTTGCATTCGCAATAGTAATCTTTGCAGTCTCTTTGGTGTAGAAGCCAACGGTTTACGCGTTATTGTCACTAGCGGTTTGTGGTCTGTCCAAAGGATCACCTTTCTACCGTACACGTACTGATGGTTTCTTTCAAGTCCGAAAACTTGCGCAAGAAGTTCCTTCTCGATCTGAGAATATCTAGTTTCGGCCTCAGTCAACGCTCTACTTGAGTATGTCACCGGTTGGTCATTCTGAGTCAACACGAAACCCAGGCCCTTTTGTGAGGCATCACCTTGACCCTCTACCGGCAACTGCTGATCAAAGTATCGGAGAACCGGTGCTTCTGTAACAAGTCCTTTGATCGCGATGAACGCTCTAGACTGTTCTTCTCCCCAGTTCCAGGGAGTGTCCTTGTGGGTCAACCTACGTAACGGTTCGCTGAGCCCCGACAATGATGGCAAGAACTTTGCTAAGTATTGAACCATTCCCACAAATCGCTGGATTCCAGGTATATCTACTGGCTGTGGCATGTCAACGAGAGCTGCGACTTTGCTAGGATCGGGCCGAACACCTTCCTTGGTCAGTCGGTGACCAATGAACTGCACCTCCTTACATTTGTACTCAAGCTTGCTAGAATTCAGCTTGATGTCTCGCTCGCGACATCGGCGAAGGAAACTAGTCATGTTACGATCATGGTCTATGCAGGCCTCTGCATGTGTCTCACCCTGTCCAGTTATGAGAATGTCATCTGCTATGACGAATACTCCTGGTAGGCCTTCAAGGCACTGATCTAGGCGCTTCTGGAAGAGCTCAGGTGAAGGTGATAGACCAAAGGGTAAGCGAAGATACCTATATCTACCCCAAGGTGTCTGAAATGTTGTAAGCTTGGATGATTCTGCGTCCAACTTACACTGTAGAAAACCTTCCTTCAAGTCGGCCTTGCTGAAAACTTTCACATTCGCTAACTGTGGTAGGATATCATCAATCGTTGACAATGGGTAATGCTCACGCTTCAACGACCTATTAAGATGTTGCGGATCGATGCATACTCTCAATTTACCACTTGGTTTCCTAGCTACTACAAGACTAGATACCCAATCACTAGGATCTTCTACCTTCTCAATCACCTGCAGCTTTTCAAGCCTACACAACTCTTCTTTCAAATCTTCTTTAATTGAAAGAGGGACCCTTCTAGGGGGCATCACTACTGGCTTTGCCTCAGCCTCTAAGGTCAAATGAACTACTCCTGGCATGTTACCCAACCCTGTAAATACATCCTTGTATGGGATCAGAATATCATCATTAGCTACTGCATGAACAACTTCTATGTTTTCATACTGTACTTTGATCAACTTCATCTGCTGGCCTGTACTAGCTCCCAACAGTGGTCTTGTGACTTCGCCCTTCACAACAACAAATGGAACTAAGTACCTCTTGTTATTCTTTACATTCCTAAGATGCAACTTGCATTTCCCTGCAACTGGTACTGTTCCTTGACCATACACAATCAGAACCTGATTTGTACTAGTTAACTCTGTCCCAGATGGAACATCTTCTAGATGGATAACATTACATGTCGCTCCACAATCAACCTGCATACCAATCTCGTCTTCGTCATTGATTCTAAACTTTGCAATGATCTTTTTCTGATAATTTGGACTCTTACTATCAGCAGATACCTGAAATGCTTCATCTGTGCCTATCAGAGAAACATATACACACTCTTGTTCAGAATCTTCATCCTCTTCAATTGTCTCTACTCTGTGAGCCTTGTTCTTATTCTGTCTACATTTCACAGCGAAATGATTTTCTCTTTTGCACAGCTTACACTTTTGGCCATAAGCTGGGCATTTTGATTTGTCTTTTTCATGCTGCTTACCACAGAAACCACAATTAATCAATTTAGGAGCTAGCTTCTTGCCCTTACCCCCACTATGCTTCCAAACCTTTGGTTTATGGGACACTGCATAGGCAGATACTGGTTCCTGCATGGCTTTGCTCTGAGCTTTGGACGACTCCATAGCTCTGCAGATATCCAAACAACTAGACAGAGTAAGATTTGGCTCTTGCAAAAGACGTTTTCTTGTATTATCGTCTCTAATCCCTAGAACGATTCGATCTCTGATGAGGTCATCAGTTAGAGTACCAAACTCACAAGTACTTGCAAGAGACCTTAACCTCACATAATAATTCTCAACTGACTCATCAGTATTCTGAACACACTTATTGAACTGATATCTTTCAAAAGTAATGTTTGTTTGCCCGACACAATATTCAGACCAGAGTTTTCTTATGCTTAACTCTTTCTTTCCTCCTCATTTCTGAAAGGGAGGCCTTGTTGAATCTCCAATGCATCAGTTCCTAGTGCCGTTATGAAATGTGCCACACGAATTTTATTACTTTCGTGTTCTAACCCAGTTATGACCTCATAACTGTCCCACATCTGGGTGAAAATACCCCAGTTTTTCTTCATATCCCCTTTTACCGAAAGAGGTCTTGGGAGTGGCACATTTGTTCTACTTGTACTGCCCGGCCTATTTCTGGTCCTAACACTATCATTATCATCAGTATTGTTATCACTCAAGACCTGACCCTGGTTAGTCCCAGTTTCATTTACTCCTTCTGACTCTTCACTTCCCCTCTGGGGAGGATCTTGTACTGCCTCAGTGTTAGACATGTTTATCTCTACCGCCTATACAATTACACTTACAGTAACAAATCAGCAAATTCTAATACGGAGTAAACTATACTGCTAAACCCACTGAATGAACCAGACTGATTGGACTTATCGAGTATTAATTCTGATATTAATGCACTCTTTCCATAAATCCACACCATTTCATTCCAAACAATGCACACGTAAAACAACCAAAATAACTAAACATCGTAATTATTATTGATAGTTCACATTACATCGACTGACGAGTCAAGTCTATTGCGACAATGTTCATAAGTCATATTCACCGCTGCTCAACGACGTCGCGTTTATGGATGCTATGCTACGAACCATTCGCTAATCTGTCCACTGTACGACGACTTCGCGTGTACCCGGTTGCTGCAAACTTGCTCGGAACGTGAACAGTTCGACTCTGTAAATTATTCTTCCTGGCTGTACGCCGATTTCAGGAATGAGTCCATGGTCACTACACTTCTGTCACCATGTTTTATGCCTTTGTTTGACTCTACATAATAGGCAATAAAGTCTGTTTAAAGTTTACAACTTCAACTGGTTAGTGCTTTATTCTAGTAATCTTCATTCTGGTTGTCAAGTCAGTACATAACACAAGAGGGCGCACTGCCACTCTAAACCATATATAACATATATCATATCAAATGTATACTAAAACAGGGCTCTATGAATGTCAATTATATGTTATTCCTATGTTCATATGTTGAAGCAAGATTGTTCATGTGCATATAAACAATTATCATATATGGACACAATAAAGAAATGAAATGAAATGAAATGAAATGAAAATAACAAATTATTAATAAATGTCATGTGGATCATAAAAATATGAGTAAGCTATTTAAGTTTCATAATAAGGAGTGGGAATGACTGAACGCCCCCTCACCCCTTCGCCTTCTTGTTTAATAACCCAGGTTATTTTATAGTAATCTATACAGGAAATTTGAACTCTGTAGATTCTCTCGTGTCTGTTTTGTATAAGTCAAATAGATTATCACTATGATTTTGTCATTACCCGATGGCAGTGTATATCAACAAGTACCACTGGAATAGTTTAGGTAAAATGTCTTTTCATCTTCTAATATTTGTTTAACCTTAATTTCAACATAGTGAATATGTAATACAAGGGATCATGAGGGTTGCCAAAAGCTAGAAAGATCAAATACTTCTTCATTTTATTATACACCTATGAAAGCTATAAGAGGTGCTATACACTATTCATGAATCAGGATAATGTCACCATTCCACATAGTGACGCATGAGCCAACTGACATTGCCTCGGATTAAGCCTGACTGATTTGTAAAACTCTTCGGAATCGTGTTATAGCATACAAATAAATGTTTTGTAAACGAATAAATATTACAGCAAACAAAAGACTTTTTTTTACAAAATGTCCACGAAAATTATTAATGCAAACATTTATTTACTCATCAATAAACAAAGAGTTAGACAAACTTCGAAGAATGAGATGAATACGAAAAAAATATCTAGATTACACATACACATTAGTAAGAATATAATATACTTTTGATTTGAACAATAATTTGTTGCATATTAATCGAAAATAATACTTTATTCAAGTTCCAACACCTTCACGATTTTTTTTTCTTCCCCAAAAACTATGTAGTTACTACCCCACAGGCGATTATTCATATTTTGGGAAATCACAAGCAAAATTCAATAAGCCTGATTAATATTTTTTCTTCAAACAAATAAGAACTTGTACAGTTACTGTTAAAACACATAATGCCTCTTTATATGAAAGGAGATAAAATCAGAATTAAGAGGGAAAAGGCTAATGTAAGTGGAATAATATATAAATACAAATACGATTGTGAAAACTTTGCAAGACTAACGTCAGACAAAACCATACAATCGTAGAGAAATTATTCGTATCTTCTACAAAACCTCTGTTTATTGAAATAAATTTATCCCTGCAAACCATTTGTTTCACGAAGGCTCACGGGGGCTCCTTTTTTGTTGTTTTGGAAGAGCCCCCGTGGCCAAAAAATTAATTTGAGCCCTGTCTAAGAGTGATAGAAACCCATACAAACCTCGTTGCCTGTAAACATACAGCCTGATAGTTGTTACATTTGAATTTATTTGAATTTATTTCCATTAAAAAAGAACTTAGAAGTACGATAATCGAAACATTACACAATACATGTATGTACACATCCTATAAGAGATAAACGGCTGGATGGCCCGACTCAGCATCCACCAACATGGTGGCGCTGTTTCACCATGTAAAATAGAGTACCTACATAATTATGTAGGTACTAATGTAAAAGAACGTTTAGGCGTACTTTATATTTCTCCCCGTACAGGGCACAGGGCGAAACACTTTACCAAGCTATAATGAGTAACACTATTCATTGTGTTAATCGCTAATTTTTCTTTCTAATGTGTAGATATACTGAGAGTGTGTTTAAGAATAAGTAATCTAAAAATCTGTTGGGTCAATGACACACAACGCCTACGTCTTTCTTTATTGAATGGAAAACGCATATGAAGACAATTTATATTTCCAAAACATTTGTGACGCAAACACAGACAATGAATGTGTTAATATAATTATCAGTGGCATATATCCAGGATTGGATAAAATGGCATATGCCCTACCCCCCCCCCTCCAAAAAGAAACACCCACCAACATTTCAATAGAACTTGATAATACCAGAGGGTGCCTCATTTTGAGAAGTTTACAAGGAAGTGGGTACAATATCAAAAACCAATGGTGTATCCCGAAATGTTGATAAATAAAAGGGTTGGGGAATAACTGAGTAGCACCATGACATGAGAAACGCACTACACGGTGAACTGACTGAGTCGGCCTTCAAACAGAGGAAGGGGGAAGAACGCGGGTCCCTGGGTACACCAATAAACATGAAGAAAAACAATTGTATAAGTATGGTGCCACAATATCACCAACGTCAATAACATCATCATATATCATCTTCGACATCATCATCATCATCGTCGTCCGCATCATCAAGACCCATCTAGGCAGTGTCTTTCTCTTTAACGTTGACGCCGAGGCAGGCCAGGCAGCTGATACAGGAGCCGACTAACCACAAGAAAGCCAAGATAATGTAGCAGACAGTGGTCAACCAGAAGGCGAAGTAGTAGAGCGTCGGGTGGCAGTAGTCAATATTAGCAGAACTGAACGTGGTGATGTTGGACTTGTCAATCCCATAGATCCATGCACTTCCTGGATGAAAGCAGTGGTGAAAATAGGAAAATAAACCCACGATATTAATTTGTCTGTTTGTATGAAGTTAATCAAATTTAAGTTTTAGGTGAATGTAAATCGTCACAAAGCAATGAATTGGCTTTATATACCATTCGAAACATTTAAATGTTTGAAGATTTTTAAAAAGCCTGTTTTATGTCTTATTTTTATGGACAAACGATTGAGATAATTTACTTTTTGAGTTACACATTGACGCCCTCAAAGAAAACCATAAATATCTTTGTGGTTTGAGAATTTTTTCAGGATATTTTGCATGTAAGAGGGTTAGTACAGTCATAGAAATATAAGTAACATTTCATACAAAAATTAGGCATTTTTTTCATCAACCTTCAACAATGTTACCGATTCATTTTAAATACTCACCGGCGATGAAAAATCCGAAGCAGCATAATCCGATGAGAATGCTGATCCAGCCCTCCACTTTGTTTTGTTTGAAGTCGGCCTGTTCTTCAGGGGGTAGCTTAGAGCGCTGAACCCTAGCCTTCAGATCGATCAAGATCATTACTATGTAACCCGCCCCCTCGGTGATCAGATATATAGGGATAATGTTTTCTGCAGGGCAGTCGTCGAAATATACGGCTCCTGTGGTTAGTAAAATGAATGATATGAAATTGTCAGCAACGACGACTTTAAATTCTTTTGGTGTAAGTCATTTAGAATACCACAATTTCATATGCTGCCCATGGGACTACATTGTCGGTCTAGTACAAGTAAAGTCAATGTTTATTTGATAATAGAGATATACCATCAGAAACTTAAAAACAATTTTGCATCATCCATTTCAATCCTCAGCTCCGCCCGGTGGGGCCCGGTGCCCTCCAGCTGCTCCGTTAACTGACAATTCGATGGACTAGCCCAGCCAGCACATGATTCACATGAGCTCTAGCATCCGAGCATTTGTAGTAGGTCCATGATCCGAGGCCACCAGGCCCCACACGGACAACCAATGAGACCAAAGGGTGATAATTATTAAGTTCAGATGTATATACAAATAAAATATAAATTATGGATTTAGTAAAATAAACTTAAACAACTTCAGGAAATACGGGGTTACAGATGGAATAATTAAGTCTTAAGACGATCTTTAAAGGTAGAGTATGTTGCAATACAGCAAAGTGATGGGGGAAGCTTATTCCATTATTTGGCTGCTGCATGCGAAAAAGCACTGTCTCCCCATTAATGATGGGTACGGGGAATTTGCAGCAAAGTATCACTTCCAGATCTTAAGGTACGAGTGGGTTGTAGGGGTGTAGTGAGTCTTTGATATATGTGGCGAAATTCCATGGAGGGCCCGATAAACAAGTAACCTAATTTTAAAGTGGACCCTTTTCTGGACAGGTAGCCAGTGAAGAGAGCGAAAAATAGGCGTAACAGAGGACATTCTTGGTGTGAAAGTAAGGAATCTTGCACTGGAATAGTGGTGGATTGAAGGTGGAGGGACAAAATGTTCTCTTCAAAAGGTTAAAATATGATCATCTATGGATATATATCTTCAATATATCTTCACATGTTTTCCATATGTATTTCTTATTTTTTTGTAAATGATTATAATTGATTTGTAATCTTTTGTTGGAAACATAAATAAAATTGGAATTGAAATTAAAAATATAAATTCATATTGTATACAACTATTCGACCACTTTTTTGTCAAGTAAAATAAAATAGTTGGCGATATGATCATCGGTTGGATGAGACTATACCTTTTTATATAGTCAACTCTTTCAAAATTCCCTAATAATATAATCTTTGCTATCATTTTCTTCAATCACCATGTATCTGCTCTTAAGCCTCTTAATAATCATGAAAATACGGTATTAGGTATACCGAATTCGCAGACGTTATCATTAATATATCTTTTTCAGAAATAATTTACTTACCAATTATGATCATTGTAATGGGCATGACGATGATTACTGCCATAAATAATGTCATGAAACCTGTACCAAAAAAAAAGCATGGAAAGTTATTTTAGAAAGAATCCTTAAATTCTTTATGCTATGATAATGGCAATTATTTGTTGATACATTGGTATAGCTTGAATTACAATTTAACAGGGGTTTATAACTTTATATCAATTCAATTAATTATTATATTCATACATGATGATTTGCAGTACTCCTCATATTGGGCGGGAAAGGTCTCATCAAGTTATAACTGTCCGTTCATTCCCCCTTTCCCCCTTGATACGGCCCAACCGTAAATATGGCACCATTCCATCTATTAATCGATTTCTGTAATTCTGAACAATTGGTGTAGGCCAGGCGCGGATTTATGGGGGGAGGGGGGGGGGGGGGGCAAAACAAAATGTTTTAAAAAAAAGATGGTAACGTTAATTTTACCTTCTTTTTTGTTGTTGCTCTAGACAGAGGGGGGGGGGGGTGGGAGTTGAGTAAAAAAGTGTTCACTATCCCCTCCCCTCCCCTAGTTGAGCTCTCCACACAAAAATCTCTCCCCCCCCCCCCCCCACCGGCTGGCTAATTCGGCGCTAGATATTTTCTCACGAATTGGGAGAAGAAAAAATAGTGCTCATTACCCCCATCACCCCCCCCCCCCCCCCCCCGCTTATTCGCCGGCTGCCTGAATCGTCGCTAAATATTTTCTTACGAATTTGGCAATAACAACAAAAATAGTGCTCATTACCCCCCTCTCCCCCCCCCCCGCTTATTCGCCGGCTGGCTGATTCGCCGCTAAATATTTTCTCACGAATTGGGCCTCCCCTTTGCCCCCCCCCCCTTGCCGCAAGCTGGATCCGCCCCTGGATTAGGCAAAGCGGATTCTGCTAGATAAATGTAAGAACTCTGTGTCTATTTATCCGTATCTATTTTTAGGTCTTATTATTTAAAATAAGTCGTATTCTAGCAGTTACATGATTGCCCCCCCCCCCTCCCACCCGCGTTTAAATAAATAGTAGTGGCTCTTGGGTATTAAATTTGTAGACACAAACCCTTGTCTGTTGTTATGCGCAACAGTGTCTGCAATATGAGACTAAAATAGGCAGGGGCGGCCGAGCGACTTCCAAAGTGGGGGGGGGGCACCAACAAAAAAGGGCACTTTCTGGAAAAAAGGGCACCTACAGTGGGAAATCTCAAAGCGAAAATATACAATTTTTTAGACATTGGTGTATACCCCTAAATTGTGATTACATTATCAGGGATGATTTCAATATTTGTTTCTCTTCATACATCATACAAGATATCGCTTAAGCATCATACTTTACAGTTGGGTGTGATGTCTGAATATGCATTTACGAGCGAGCGAAGCGAGCGAGAAAATTTTTAAAGATCTGTGAGGTCGCAGTGTGAAAAATTACATCTTATAAAGAGGAAAAAGCCAATCGTGATGGGGTTATAAGCACATTCTCATAACGGAAGACTGAAAAGACCTTTGATAAGTAACATAATTATATCATCTTTAAATGCGAGCGAGCGCAGCGAGCGAACTTTGGGGGAAATTGCTCTTAGTCGCTTTAAATAAGGGGCACGTTTAATAATTACATGAAAAGGGGACAATTATCGAAAGGGATAAGACACTTATTAGAAAAGAAAAGGAGCACGTGTCAAAGTACAAAGGATAATTATAAGAGGTGAAAATGAGGCATTTTTTCACCTGAAAGAGGCACTCGCCAGTGAAGAAAAAGAGGCGTTTACGAAAATGGGAAATAGGCATTTGTTGACGGAAAAGGGGCACCCATCAGATTTTGATAGGGGCATTTATAAGAGGTAAAAAGGGGATAGGTCCCTTATTAGAAAGGAAAAGGGGCACGTATCATTATTAAAAGGGGAATTATCAGAGTTGAAAAGGGGCACTGACCAGATATGAAAAGGGGCACTTATGAGATGGGGAAGGAGCTCTTTCTTTTTAATGGGGGCACTTATCATAAGGAAAAGGGGCACTTATTAGAAAGGGAAAGGGGTAGTTATGAGAAGGGGAAGGAGCTCTCTCTCTTTTTAATGGGGGCACTGATCATAAGGAAAAGGGGCATTTATTAGAAAATAAGAAGGGCCCATGTTAAAATGAAAGGTGAACTCATCCGAGTTTAAAAAAGGGGTAGTTATTAAAAGGAGAAGGGGCACTTCTTACAAATGAAAAAAGGAGAAGTTGTCAAAGTATAAAGAACACCTCTCAGTTTTGAATAGGGCAATTATCAGAGATGAAGGGGGCACTTATTAAAAGTGAAAGGGGCACTTCTCGTACCTGAAAAGACGCACTTACTAGAGATTAAAAAGGGCACTTATTCAAGATAATTTCAAGATGTATGAGAATGGAAAATGGACACTTATTGCAAAGGAAAATTGGAACATGTCGAAGGAAAAGGGGCACGTGTCAAAAATAAAAAGGGCACTCGTCAGAGGTGAAAAGGGGAAGGGGTTCATTTACTAAGTAACAGGGGCACATCTTACAAAATAAAAGGGGCACTTTTCCTATGTAAAAAGGGGCACTTTTGGGATATCTGAAAAAGTGGGGGGCACTGTGCCCCCCCCCCCCTGCCCCCCGGGAGGGCCGCCTCTGAAAATATGCTCTGTACTTCAGCCACTCCTGAACAAAGCCGGAGACTAACCTAATTATCTAGGCCCCGCTCAAGTCTTTTAACAATATTATGGTCACAGTGGCAAGTGGGACTGCCGAGAAACGTCTAGGAGAGTCTCTAGACCTGATCTAGACCATTTAAATTGGAGGGGGTTGTCTACCAAATGTCCATCAAGCAACCTCACCCCCCCCCCCCCCTCTTCCCCAACCCCTTTCCCGGTCCACGATTTTTTGTTACTGATTTCTAGATACACCACTTTTCTGGACCACTGAAATCTACACTATTTACAGTATGCCCATCGGAAGACTTACACGTGCCGAGCAGGATCATGAAGACAGCTTTGATTTGACTGATTAGACTGCCGTTCTTCTGTCTCTCACTCTTGATCTGGGCAACGATGGATTGGTTAGATGGCGGAGGTGCATCTGATGATCAAGAACAAAAATAAAAGTACACAATTCCCATTTATCATTTTAATACATTTTACTAAGTATTGATCATTTATCATTTCGGTAATTACAATTCTGAAGCATATGCAGTGATTCAGATGTGTGACAGTGGGGGTGTGAGGGGGGGGGGGGGGGTCCAGGATTCTCTCACTAGATAGCGGGCCCAAGACAGTCGAAAAAAAACCTGACAAGAAAAAAGTTTCATCACATTTTCAGGTACTACATGAGGTGAAAAATTGCTGCCGGGTCCAAAATTGCACAATAGGGGGAAAAAGGCAAACAGGCCTACACAATACCAGCCTGGGTTTCGCCGGGGAGTACTCGCTATACTATATATATACGTCAAAGATCTCTTTGTGATTTTAATAATCCTGTACGACTCTTGTCACCAATTTCATTTTCACTGTCACTTTAGCCTACGATTCAGGCACCATATAGTGTCGGATTTTGTAATTCATTGTCTGTGCCGATTCGTGAAACTATATACATACATGATACCGTGATAGAACTATTGATGTATAATATCTACCACATTAACCACTAATAAAACTATAACATGAATAACCAATCCTTAGAGACTAATTCATTATATCCACTTTCAAGTCTGGAGGTCAATAGGGTCGCTGTAAATTATACTCAGCTCTCATTGCCCGATGATAGATGTTTACAGTCATTCATATATAGGTACCAGCTATAGCTGCTTGGTTTTTTCAGTGTTTTGAGCAGTGTATCAGATGAAAAAATAAGTATAATAAGGGCCTATATCTCATTTCCTTCATGCCATTTTTCTTATTTTTAGTTTTGCTGAGAAAATTGCCGTAACAGGGATGGGTTACATAACGCGACAAAATGAAAAGTGATGGTTGATTTCATATCCTTATGGCGTATATAGGGATATCTAGCACAAGATGGATTCATCGTGTCATACGACCCCCCCCCCCCCCCCCCATGGATTCGAATATGCTATAAGGGTTATAAATCCAGGTTGTTGTCTTTGTTCTTCTTGACTGATGGGGGGGGGGGGGGGAGGCAGTTGACCCTCCAAATTGGGAAGGTCTGCGGGTCATAGTTATTAGGTTAACTGTTTCCATACCCGAAAAGCTTGACCGGATGCACCTGCTATTGCAATATATATGTATGTTTTCTATTGATTTTGTCTCAATTCTGTTTTTGTTATATTGTTGTATTTATGTTCCTTGATTTGCCAAATAATATAACAATAATAATAATAAACGTGGTTTATTTCTGATTCGATACCAGTGATTTACAAATGTTGCTGAAATGACATGATTTTCCGGGTTTTTTCTCTCAATTTTGGTCATTATGCCAGAGGCGGCACTGCCGGTGGGAGAGGGGGGGGGGGCACTGTGCCCCGACTTGTTCAGGTTCCCCCAAAGTGCCCATTTTTACATGAGACAAGTGCCCTTTTTCTTTTCTAATAACAGTACTTTTCCTCTCTTTTCATCTCTAGTGAGTACCTTTTTTCATGTGCGAGAAATTCCTTTTTTCACATTTGATATTTTTGCCCTATTTTACTTTGACTCGTGCCCTTTTTCCTTTTTTAAGAAGTGCACTTTTTCCTTCGTAATAAGAACTCCCTTCTCTTTCTCTTAAATGCCACTTTGGCACCTCTGATGAGTGCCCCTTTTATTTTGACACGTGCCCCTTTTCCTTTCTAATAAGTACCATATTTTCTTCGGATAAATGAACCTTTTCCTTTTTTATATGAGCCTTTTAAAAATGGCCCTTTTAGCATCTGATAGGTGCCCTTTGCCTACATCAGGTTCCCCATTTCCATTCTCACAAGTGCCTTTTTTCATCTCTGTTGATTGGCCTTTTTCAGGTGCAAGAAGTGCCATTTTCACCTCTGATAATTGCCCTTTTTACTTTGACACTAGCACCTTTTCTCTTCTAATAACTATCGTTTTTCCTTCTGAGAATTGCATACTTTTCGCTTCTTCATAACATGCACCCCTAATTCAAGGCGACTTAGAGCCCCTTTTTCTTCAATTCTCCCTAGAGCTCGCTTGCTACGCTCGCTCGCATTTCTTGTGCATGTATTTGTTCCTTATTAGACATTGGTATATACCCCTAAATCGTCATGATTGTGATTACAGTACCAGGGATGACACCAATATTTCTTTCCATCTTATACGTGGTACAAGATACTGCCTAATTAAGCAACATAATTATTTGCAGTTGGGTGTGATGGTCTGTATATTAATTTTCGAGCGAGCACATTTTTGAGATTTGTGAGGTCCTAGTGAGAAAAATCACATCTTAAAAAGAAGACAAAAAACAAACCCTGATGAGTATTAAAGCACAATCTAATGAAGAAAGACTGAAAAGTTCTTGTATAAGTCACATAATTATAATATCTATAAATTCAAGATACAAGATACAAGATACAAGATATTTCACTTGGTCTTTGCAAACAAAGTACATAGAAATTTGGTTTATACTGGCGTTACAATAATATTCAAGAAAATACATCATTACAAGAAACAAATATATCATGTTTATAGAAATAGATGAAATGAGGAACAAATACATGCACAAGAAATGCGAGCGAGCGTAGCAAGCGAGCTCTAGGGAAAATTGAAGGAAAGTGGCTCTAAGTCGCCTTGAATTAGGGGTGCATGTTACGGAGACAGGAAAAGTAGGCAATTATCAAAAGGGAAAAGGACAGTTATTAGAAAAGAAAGGGTGATCGTGTCAAAGTAAAAAGAGCAATTTTCAGAGGTGGAAATGGCACTTCTTGCACCTGAAAAGGGACCCTCAACAAAGATGAAAACAGGCACTTATGAGAATAGAAATGGGGAATCTGTTGAAGGAAAAGGGCACCTATCAGATTTTGATAGGGGCATTTATCAGATGTTAAAAGGGGCATTTTGAAATGGGGAAGAGGCTCATATAAAAAAAAAAAGGATAAGGGGCACTTATTCGAAGGAAATATGATACTTATTAGAAAGTGGTGATATAGTATAATTGGAACTAACCTTGATGTGTTGCATCATTCGATGGAGGATCCGTCGGGTCGGTCGGTGACATATCAATGGCAATGTTGTCTTGCGCCTGGAAAATAGAAATTATAATGATTATCAAAACAAATTTACAAACAATGAACCTTGGTTTATTTGTAGGGTGCACGAACGACCCTCAACATTTACGGTCATTCCCTCGATCACTCTCCCCCCTAACAAAACAAAATATGTATAATAACATCAACAAACAAAAAGAGGAAGCGAGTTGGCTCAGTCGGTAAAGCGTCTGCCTGTCGAACCAAAGATCGTGGGTTCGAATTTAACCCAGGCGGGATGACTGAAACCTGCGTTGTGTGTCAACGTGCCCGTCCCCTATATTTCATAGAAGCAGGCTATGTTAAGTGGAATACACTCTGTCCTCGGAAAGGACGTTAAATGGAGGAGAGTCACCACCTCTGCACTGCACTTATTATAAGGCTCCGAAGAAGCTTAAAGTAGGATTTATGATTATCCTAACCGTTCAAAGTTTTCTGTATCAAAATTACTGTCCATATAGTAACTGTCTTAAGGTAATTACATGTATGTACATGCAGGGGTAGCGATCCCGGGGGACGGGGCGGGACACGTCCCCCACCTCAATTCTTTTAAGGGGGATCGTTCCCCCCCCCCCGAAAAATTTGAAAAATTTGAAAAAAGATTATGTATAGCAAATACTGACTAAAGACTCGAACACATTTTTAGGCTCTGGAGGGCCAAAAGTGCGCTGGCGCTTAGACTAATAAAATTGCAAAAAATCTTCTTGCTCGGTCGCTTCGCTCCCTCGCATAATATCCTTCAAAAATGTACAAGTAAATATTGTAGAAAATCTGTAATCCGTTAGTAGCACCGTGACACCCACTGGCGTACTGATGTGGGGCTTAGGGGGCAGTTGACCCCCCCCCCCCCTCAAAAAAAAAAATCAAACGTGGTTAATTTCTAATGCGATACCAGTGATTTACAAAATGTTGCTAAAATGACATGATTTTCCGTGATTTTTCCTCACATTTTTTTAAAACTATACTTTTTTTTGCTTCGTTCGACAATGACAAATTCTCAAATTTACAAAAGATATGCTTATTGAGAAGCCTACGTGTCAGGATCTCGGAACGGCGGGGCTCAATGGGGCTCGAGCCCCCCCCCCCCCCCCCACTTGTTTTGAGAAGAAAAAAATGTTAAAGAGAAATAAAAAGAAAGAAAGAAAGAATAGTGACCTGCCAGTGTCACACATGAGGTATCAAAATATGCTTATACACTGTCGCTCATAAAGGTGGAATTTTTTTTAAATTCCAATTTATGAAATTATTTTAAAAATAATTAAAAATAATAGATCTAGATATTAGTATACATTCTCAGATTTTATTGAATAATAATTTGCCAATGTGTTTTTTGCGTGACTGCTAAAGCATGTGCATGCTAGTATGCTTATCAACTAGGGGACCTGTGCCCTTAAGTCATAAATGACAGTAATGAGGATTAATGCCCCACAAAAGGGCACTAATATAACACATCGACACGGTTTCGATCCTGGGGCGTCACAGTTACGAGGCCATTGCTTTGTCACTGAACCATGAATGTACGCAGCGGGGGCTAGGGTAGGGGGCAGTTTCCATAAATTAAAAAAACCCACAGAAAATGCAATACATTTTCAATAATTTATTGCATTTAACCCCGGTGCCTAACGTAATAAAAAAATCTGTGTGCCTATGCCTTGAGCCATATTAATGCATGGCCGTCCAGAGGATTTTTTTATGTTGGGGACCGGGGTAAAATGCAATAAATTATTGAAAATTTATTGCATTTTCTGTTTTTTTTTTTATTTATGGAAACTGCCCCCTACCCTAGCCCCCGCTGCGTACAGTCATGGTTCAGTGACAAAACAATGGCCTCGTAACTGTGAGGCCCCAGGATCAAAACCGTGTCGATGTGCTATATTAGTGCCCCTTTGTGGAGCATTAATCCTCATTACTGTCATTTATGACTTGAGAGAATAGGTCCCCTAATTAATAAGCATAGTAGCATACACATGCTTTAGCAGTTCCGCAAAACGCACATTGGCAAGTTATTATTCAATAAAATCTGAGAATGTATACTATTATCTATATCTATTATTTTTAAATTATTTTTAAAATAATTCCATAAATTAGGGTAAACCTAAAATATTCCACCTTTATGAGCGACAGTGTATGACCGTAATTAATGCCTATAGACCCTGAGCTTTTGGGAGCTCCGCCCCCTGGACCCAACGCCAATTTGTGTCCTACCAGTGTCACAAACAAGGTATCAATATATGATCATCTGACTGTAATTAAATGCCCTAACCCCCCCCCCCCCCCAGCTTCCGGGGGCTCTGCCCCCTGGACCCCTCTAAGGGCCCTAAGGCGGGCTTCTGGATGCTATTCTGACAGTTATTTTAAATGCCTAAAACCCCTGAACTTCATGGGGCTCAGCCCTCTGGACCCCACGCCAATTAGTGACCTGCCAGTTTTACAAATCCCCCATGATATACGGACTGGCACACTCTTTAGATCATGTCACAGTATATACATATCGTATGTGAATACGATATTTGTAACATGGCCAAGGTTAAAAGAAGAAAGAAAAACACATTTGAAAGGAACATTCTGAAAGGTTTTAGGAGCATGTGTGCTTCAGAGCTCAAAAACAAGTTTGTCGAATAGATCCTTTAGAGTAAAATTACAATGGAAAACTATTTGAAGGGTACAAGCATGTCCAAATTTGGGTATTACTTCGTTCCGCTTTGATTCTAACATTCATCGCTACAATAATATACGAGAAAACTCAGACAGACATAATTATAACGGAAGTGAAAAATAGGAAACAATATTTTGGCTTCTGTTTATGACACTAGGCATATGTATCATAAGGTAATTTAGGAGGTAAGTGGAAACATTAACACGTAAATACTGCATTTAGTTATGGTATGCTATAATTTAACCTAAGAGGACTTTTAGCCGTTAAGCTGGTGTTGAATAGATTGAGAAAACCTAAATTTTTACAGAAACAATTATTTTTGCAGAGTTCTACATTAGTGAAAGAATATCAGAACTAGACAAAGTATATCTAGGCATGTATATCATGTATATGGTGAACAAATCACACGGGTCCGTATTTCAATACTTCAGTTGTTGGCACTTCAAATGATCACATTAAATTCCTCTACCCACGGTACAAAATATTACAGATATGTGACTTATTAATCAATTGTTATGAAATTTATTCAGGTTCTGGCATACTCTAAAATAAGATACCAACGACATTCAAGCTATGTTGTAACATATTTATTCCCTAACCTATAGGCCAATTTTGTACTGCTAAGCCGATGATGTTATACGAATTTGGTGCAGAAAACAAGAAAATTAGTTTATTTTTAAACATCAAATTCTACTATATTAGTCTATCAGGTTGTCTTTTTATTCATTAAAAAAATAAATCATATTTTACATAAAGAATATTCGATATACAACACTAGCCGTATGGCTTATTACCCTCCCTTCTCCTGGGGCACATGTAGAGGTAGGCGGGCACACTTACAGGGAGGTGATGTTTTGACTACGTAAAATACGTAAAATCCAAAGAAAATCACTGAAAAGAAGTTCAATTTATATTAAATTTTGTGAAATTCATTTGTATTTTAGGAAGCTTTATTTCATGTTTTACATAAAGGATATTCAATACATTGTATACAACACTAGCTGTAGGCCCCATATGGCTTATTGTACCCTCCCCTCGATCTCCTCGGGTACATAGCGGGTACACCTACAGGGTGGTGATGTTTTGACCACATCAAATACGTATAATCCAAAGAAAATCACTGAAAAGAAGATTTATAAAAAACTTGGATAACTAGACCATTTTTCAGTGAATTACCCTATAATATATTATGAAGATTGTGTTTCTATCCATTTTTAATCCATTCATGCAGTGAAATAAACTATCAGGAATATGCGAGAGAAATTTCATATCAATAACTTAAAAACTTCATGTTAAATTGAAAGATTTATGAAAATAAGTCACTTTTGCACTAAAACTGTGAATATGTAAGATTTTGTTGTTTGAGGGAGTAAATTTATACCCTTATTGTGCATACCGGAATTAAATATTTTACTGAGGTATTCTTCAATGTATTATCTTTCACCTGGGCAAGAAAAAAAAAGAAAAAAACATCAATCACCAAAAATGAGTTTTGGCGCACTTTGGTTAATACTGCCTGGCCCACTGTGCAACGCCACAAAATGTGAAACGGTGGTTTTAAAACGTCTACTGATAGCAAGATAAGTGTTTAACATCTATAAAAGTATATGATTTCACACCTTCCTTGTTCTCACTCTCAGTATACTTCCTTGTCTCTATCATATCTAAATATACACATCGCTCATGCATCTGCTGGAGCCGCGTGTCTGGCCAGGCTATATCATAAATAGTCTGATAGAGTGCAAGAAGTTATTTCGAAAATAATATCAATTTCAAATTGATTACAATTTCGTTATTATCTGTAAGCCTTTAAAATGCCAAGGAATTTGCAGTTACCAAAACCATGCATAATATTTTTCTGATTAATCTAATTCTCGGATAAAACTTACCATCTTTAAGATGATTATGGATGATGTTGTCGGAAACAAAATGGGCGTGGTTGAAAGGGAAAGTTCAGTCCTGATTAACTTGATGGGATAGAGACTGCAACATACGGTCTTCGCTTGCTTCGTCTGCAAACGACTACAGTGTAGACTACAATGCGACGTATAGGAGCAAACTCGTCCGCCAAATGCAATGTATCTTCGTTTCGGCGTTTTGCTGATAGCACGCACTATAGAATCCGTGCGTTGTTGCAGTGAATCATTAATTTTGCCTGTTAACTATGATTTTTTTTTTTTTTTTTTTTTTTTTTTTTTTGTTGCCTGTTAACTATGATCATGGACCTGTGGTATCACTGAGTACAGAAGTAACCAGCGCACATTAAAAAACACAAAACAAAATAGTGGTCATTCAACCACGGAATGGAATACGCAATTTGCTCTGTTCATAAAAGATCATAAACTTTTTTGTCCTTCTCATTCTGAAGCACGGAATAGATTTGTTTCCATACATGGATTGCATAAATACGAATTTGCAACAACAATCTAGGGTGCATGTATGATTGCCCGCAAAAAAATTATTGAGGGAAATCAAAAATTCGGATTTTGTTTTTAAGTACAGAGGAAATGGGAGAGGAGCTCGCAAGATACGTCACAGAGTTGCCAATTTGTGTTTGATTGATGTTTGATTGATTGATTGTGTGTGTGTGCGTGTGTGGAAGTGTGTGTGTGCGTGTGTGCGTGCGCGTGTGCGTGCGTGTGTGTGTGTTTATGTGTGTTCTTTTGCATGTTTGGGGTTGGGTAGGAAGGGAAGGGGTTATAATTTGTTTCATATTATAACTGAATTCATTCGAGAGAAGAAAAAAATTAATCGTAATTTTGTAATCGTACACGTATTAAGTTAATCGAATTATGTTATTAGGATGAAAAAGAACTATATTTTAAAGAATTATTTGTATTGTTCTAATATTGAATAAAAATAAAAAATAAAAATTACGGTAAAGCAAAAAGGAGAATGTGTGGGTGGGTGCGTTTGTAGTTTATACGGGGCATTTGTTATGTTTGCTGTTCCAAAAACACCAATCAAACATTCAGTGAATCAAGACGTCCTTTTGACATTCTTTTCAAGATAAACGTTCCTGTGAGACTCATTATTATATTTTAGTCTGCCAATGGCATTGTGGACAATCACTTTCTTTAATGGTATAGTGGTAGGGTGAATCAACTTCAGATTGTGCTTAAAGTAGACCATTGGTATGAACAACATTGTCTGATTGACCATGTTGACGTGTAAGAGGGATTATTTAAATATACTTTAAAACTACCATAGCCATGAAATAATTATGTCATGTAGGAAGGAGGCTCTCTATGTTAAGTTGAAGACAAAATCATCACCAGACATTTGACGATTCTACAAGTAATCTTGTTCGCAACCTAACGAATTTTGTTCTCTAAATAAAAAAAAAGTGTAGTGTTTTTCTTTTTCTTCTTAGTTTATATTATGTAAACGATATAGGTTTACTCATGGACCCTGGATCTTTTAACACAAAAGAGAGACAGACAGACAGACAGACAGAACAGCGACTTTGCCTGGAAACCACACAAATTTATGTCCGATCCCCATTAGTTACACCATGAAATACGGACTGGCACACTCTTTAGATCATGTCACAGTATATACATATCGTATGTGAATACGATATTTGTAACATGGCCAAGGTTAAAAGAAGAAAGAAAAACACATTTGAAAGGAATATTCTGAAAGGTTTTAGGAGCGTGTGTGCTTCAGAGCTCAAAATCAAGTTTGTCGAATAGATCCTTTACAGTAAAATTACAATGGAAAACTATTTGAAGGGTACAAGCATGTCCAAATTTGGGTATTACTTCGTTCCGCTTTGATTCTAACATTCATCGCTACAATAATATACGAGAAAACTCAGACAGACATAATTATAACGGAAGTGAAAAATAGGAAACAATATTTTGGCTTCTGTTTATGACACTAGGCCTATATATATGTATCATAATTTAATTCAGGAGGTAAGTGAAAACATTAGCACGTAAATACCGAACTACATTCATGCATTTAGTTATGGTATGCTATAATTTAACCTAAGAGGACTTTTAGCCGTTAATCTGGTGTTGAGTAGATTGAGAAAACCTAAATTTTTACAGAAACAATTATTTTTGCAGAGTTCTACATTGGTGAAAGAATATCAGAACTAGACAAAGTACATATAGGCAGGGGCGGCGATTTCTTTTCAAGTGGGGGGGGGGGGTCTAAAGTATTTACGATCAGGTAGAGCAAAGCAAAGCAAAGTACAGTTATACCAAAAAAAGTACAGTTATACCAAAAATTGAACTATGTCTAAATGAAATCAAATCATGGTCCGCGATGAATGGTCTTAAGATTAATGAGGAAAAGACTGAGTTGTTGCATATATCATCACGTTTTAGAACCAGAAGTCAGCTGCCACCCATAACGTTCGATGGACCTCCTCTTGAACCTTCAAGCTATGCCAGAAATTTGGGAATCATGGTTGATGATCAACTAACATTGAAAAGACATGTTGGCAGTATGTGTCGGTCAGCTTCTTATGCAATTCACAAAATTGGCAAATTAAGACGTTACCTTGATCAAGCCACAACAGAAAAACTAGTTCATGCATTTGTTATGAGTCGTATTGACAATTGTAACAGTTTGTTGTTTGGTTTACCAGATTCTCTCATAGACAAGGTCCAAAGAGTTCAAAATTGTGCAGCTAGAATTGTCTCACGTAAACGTAAACGAGATCACATTACTCCTGTGTTATATGATTTACATTGGTTACCTGTAATAGATAGAATCAGCTTTAAACTCTTAACAATTGCATATAAATGTAAACACAATGATACTCCCATGTATTTGCAAAATATTATTTCAAGTCATCTACCAACTCGCAATCTCCGTTCATCTTCAAAACATACATTCACACCTTTAGTCACATCCACCAAAACATATGGGCACCGTGCTTTCCAGTATGCCATACCAAAACTATGGAACAATCTCCCAGAGTCTCTAAAACGTTGTCCTTCACTACATCAGTTTAAATCCAACTTAAAAACATATCTGTTTCGATCATGCCAGTCTTAAACTTAAATTTAAATTTATGTAGTAAACATGTGAATTTTGTAATTGATTTGATAATTGTAATTGCTAAACGGTGAAAGCTCAATATTCTTCATGTCTTTTCTCTCTTCTCTCTCTCTCTCTCTCTCTCGTATCTAAGCGCATAGAGACAATTTTGTAATATGCGCTATATAAGAATTGAACATTATTTATTAAAGTGGAGCGTAAAGTTAGATAATCCAAGCAATACATATATAACATTTCATAGGACTACCAAATTACACTGCATTACTTTTTCAAAGCTTAAATTATTACACGGCTAGTCTTCCATGTGGTTCACTATATAATATATGTAACAAAACAGAATACATGAATTTCATTATAAGAACAATAGTCAAAATATCAATTTACACGATTATGATTGACAAGTAAAAGAATAATTAAAATTCTTCCTCTCCTATCGTGTACATCATAGGTATGGAGCCAGGGGCGGTCAAGCGACTTCCAAAGTGGGGGGGCACCAACAAAAAAGGGCACTTTCTGAAGAAAAAAGGGCACCTACAGTGGGAAATCTCAAAGCAAAAATATACAAATTTTTAGACATTGGTACATACCCCTGCATTGTGATTACATTATCAGGGATGATTTCAATATTTGTTTCTCTTCATACATCATACAAGATATCGCTTAAGCATCATACTTTACAGTTGGGTGGGATGTCTGAATATGCATTTACGAGCGAGCGAAGCGAGCGAGAAAAATTTTAAAGATCTGCGAGGTCGCAGTGCGAAAAATTACATCTTATAAAGAGGAAAAAAGCCAATCGTGATGGGGTTATAAGCACATTCTCATAACGGAAGACTGAAAAGACCTTTGATAACTAACATAATTATATCATCTTTAAATGCGAGCGAGCGCAGCGAGCGAACTTTGGGGGAAATTGCTCTTAGTCGCTTTAAATAAGGGGCATGTTTAATGATTTCATGAAAAGGGGACAATTATCGAAAGGGATAAGACACTTATTAGAAAAGAAAAGGAGCACGTGTCACATTACAAAGGATAATTATAAGAGGTGAACATGAGGCATTTTTTTCACCTGAAAAGAGGCACTCACCTGATGAAAAAGAGGCGTTTACGAAAATGGGAAATAGGCATTTGTTGACGGAAAAAGGGCACCCATCAGATTTTGATAGGGGCATTTATAAGAGGTGAAAAGGGGACAGGTCCCTTATTAGAAAGGAAAAGGGGCACGTATCATTATTAAAAAGGGAATTATCAGAGGTGAAAAGAGGCACTGACCTGATATGAAAAGGGGCACTTATGAAAATGTAAAAGGGGCACTTATAATAAAGGAAAATGTGCATTTGTTGAATGAAAAGGGGGCACCGTTCAAATTTAAAGAAAGGGCCGTTATGAGAAGGGGAGGGAGCTTTTTCTTTTTAATGGGGGCACTTATCATAAGGAAAAGGGGCACTTATTAGAAAGGGAAAGCGGTAGTTATGAGAAGGGGAAGGAGCTCTCTCTTTTTAATGGGGGCACTTATCATAAGGAAAAGGGGCACTTATTAGAAAGGGAAAGCGGTAGTTATGAGAAGGGGAAGGAGCTCTCTCTTTTTAATGGGGGCACTTATCATAAGGAAAAGGGGCAATTATTAGAAAATAAAAGGGGCACATGTTAAAATTAAAGGTGTGCTCATCCGAGTTTAAAAAAGGGTAGTTATTAAAAGGAGAAGGGGCACTTCTTACAAAGGAAAAAAGGCGCAGTTGTCAAAGTAAAAGGAGCACCTCTCAGTTTTGAATAGGGCAATTATCAGAGGTGAAGGGGGCACTTATCAAAAGTGAAAAGGGGCACTTCTCGTACCTAAAAAGAGGCACTTACTAGAGATTAAAAAGGGCACTTATTAAAGATAATTTCAAGATTTATGAGAATGGAAAATGGACACTTATTGCAAAGGAAAATGGGAACATGTCGAAGGAAAAGGGGCACGTGTCAAAAATAAAAAGGGCACTCGTCAGAGGTGAAAAGGGGGGAAGGGGCACTTTTATTTAGTAATAGGGGCACTTGTCAAAGTAAAAGGGGCACTTTTCTTATGTAAAAGGGGCACTTCTTACAAAATAAAAGGGGCACTTTTCCTATGTAAAAAGGGGCACTTTTGGGGTATCTGAAAAAGTGGGGGGGGGGCACTGTGCCCCCCCTGCCCCCCCGGGAGAACCGCCTCTGTATGGAGCAATTCATTTTCAGGAACATTCTAACAATGCATCTTCTCACCCTTGTCTGTTTTGCATTACGTATGTTAAATGTGAACGTGTTAAATTATTAATGTTATTACTATTATCAGCCTTCCCACCGAAATTAAGCAGTTTATTGATCACAAGTTTCATGACTGAAAAGCTTTAGATAGAGTATGCGAGGTTTCATCATTTCATATTTACCTGAAACCACTACCTTTAAAACAAAATCTCTTTAATTGCACCACACGCTGAAGACTACTATTTTCTCATCGTGTTTGCGTGGAATTCCCCATACATGATATTATGCTTGTGAACACAATCATGATCTAAAATATCATTACATTCACGACAGATAATATGAAAAAACACGTAGTTTATAAGAAGGATTCATAAATACCATAGTAACAGAAATTCATTCTAGTATTTCCCCCAACAAAATAATATATCGCAGCACAAGCTGAAGAATACTAGTTTCTCATTGTGGTTGGGTGGAATTCCCATAATATTGCACATAACGGTAAAGACATGATCTAAAAATAACATTGGTGGATCGAGGAAAGGGAGGGGGGGGGGGGGGGGGACACGAAGCAAAACCTAATCTGGCATACATCTGGTACACGTTGAGTTCCAAAAGTGAATATGCCCCCGGCAACCTTTGAAAGGCACCTGAATATGTGATATTTCTTCTTAATTTTTTTAAAATAAACATTTTGTCTATTTGATTTTGTTTACATTTTGTACTTCAGTCAAAAAACATCCCAAAATCGAAATGACTGTTTTTTCTTCATAGCAGAGAATTTTCGAACTTGTGCCCCTCCCCCTCCCACCCGCAAGAGAATCCTGGATCCACCACTGATAGTACAAACATGTTCATTGTATATCAAAGAAGAACAAGAAAATCTTCATAATTATCGCGCATCACATCTGCTGATGAGTACTGTTAATGTTGTCTATAAGTATAATATTGAAATACTGCTTTGCTCATTACGTATGCCTTGTTAAATGATTTCGTTCAGCAACTCTCTTGCAGTTCTCGACGCGTTCTAGAATAATGGATCCGGATTCTGCATTTGTTCAAAATGATATTTGAACGAATTCCCTTTGACAAATCAATGACCTTGTATAAGAGACCTTAGTTTGTTTGGCATTTTGAAAAGTGTGCTTCTTTTTATAAATAGAGCGTCAGTCCATGATGTAATGAGTGTAATTACTATTCTGTCCATCAGGAAACCAAATATATTTTAAGAAAAATGATAATAATGTTAATATCTATTGATCATCTTTATTCAGTCATACTTTGTTTTCACAATGTACATGAAAATCAAGGTGTGACACAAAACTCAGGTCCTCTGTGTGGTTAAGAACATTACTGCGTAACCACACAGTAGACAGGGTGTAACGAAAGAAATACAGATATAAGAAACATGCATGTTATAGCAATTCACTACTGCATTTCTCCTACTTAATATAACCGATAATATCATACCATTATATCAATATTTAATACACTTTCTTTAACAATCACGTTTGACAATCTGGATTGTTGATATCTCAGTGATATATCTGGTCTTTGGGCTAAGCAATGACCAAATGACGGCTTCAAATATGTCAGCATTAAAGAATTTGTTTACACTTTCTCAACATTTTTTTGTCTGTCTCTTCGTTCTACATTTTGACACGTAAACCAATGAAAATATATAATTGTTTTATTGCTCTCCTGGTGTAGAATGCTATCAACGTTGGAGAAGAATACGAAATCGATTTCAGAATTATTTTAAAACAAATATTTAATGAATATTCAAAAGTGATTTTGCATACTTTGAACCAAAAAAAAAAAATCAAATGTAATTCAAAAACGAACTGGAACATGACAATAAGGAGTATAAGTTGCAAGAGCGGCGATGGAAACATGTCGGGTTAAGAAGGCAGCTATAGTAAATAAGGTCATGCAGAACTGTAAAGAAACGAGGGGTCGTCAGAAAAGTCTTTTTATTGACAAGTTCTCGACAGGTGGATTTGCTAATCATGCAAACAAAACTGGTCCTCACTTTTATAGACTTTCCAACATGATAGGGGATCGGTTCCATCCATGGCTTTACAAAATGCTAACAGACCCTACAACGGCAACGTTCATATTTGTTTCAACCGCGGGGGCGAAATCCTCCAAAGACGGGAGTATGATGTATCGGGCAGCTCCGCGTGCTGTATAAGTAGTGTTTTTTTTTTCTTGTTGTTGTTGTTCTTCTTCTTTTTCTCCGTCGTCGTCGTGTTCTTTCACTTCGTTGGCCTTATGGTGTGGGTGGTATATGTCGGCTCTATTTCCTGCTGGATATACCACTTTGGCTACGCCTTGTGTCAAATACGTCTCAGCATCTTCTTAAGCTGTACTAAACAGGGCTCCACCCTGCAGTCGACCCTGCAAATGCACCGTGCTCAAATTTTGGAGTCCCAGACTTTTTACACTAGAAGGTGACTTATCATCGAGCATCTTGCCTTGGAACTGAAGCCGCTGCTGAGAAGGGGCGATCTTCAGTTTCTCCTGGACCTTGACCTTAAGGTCTTTGACCTTGTCCGTCGGTCTGATCCTCACGATGTGCGTCTTGCCGGCGAAATCCACGACCTGGATCTGAGTTAGTTCTGCTGTGGGCTGGGTGTTCGTAGTTGGGATGTGGGTGCCGACTTTTGTATAACCTTTAAGAAAAGAGATAATAAATGTTGGAATAAATGAAAAGGGACACATGTATTTACGATTGAAGTTGGAAACCATCTGGATTCGTAAGTTGATCCGACAGGCCTGCCAAGAATATATTAATTGACATGGTAGCAGGTAAGAACAAGCCATGCCCATGATGGTTAAGAAGGCCATCAAAATACATGTTGACCGAGGAATCCAACTTACTTCAAAATTGATTGCGGAAAATAATTGTAGAGGTGTCGTGGACGAGTGGATATGTCACCGGACTGTGGATCACAAGGTCCGCGGTTCAAGTCCCACTGCGGCACTAATGTCCTTTGGCAAGACATTGATCTACATTTGCCACTCTCCACCCAGGTGTAAAATGGGTACCCGGTAGGATGCAAAAGCTAACGTGCTTAGATTAGCAAGTGTGCGCATGTAAAAATGACGCCTGGCTGGAATGCTCCCAAGGGAGTGGAGAATGTGCATACATTGTGTGCGGGTAAGCCTGAATCCGATGACCGGGGTAATAATATATGATTGCAGGGCCTTCAGGAAGAACAGTATGAATACTGATGAGGCTACCCTGGTTAAACAAGACATATTATTATTATTATTATTATAGCCTAGATTTTTAAATGTTCAGTATTTTTCTTTTCCTTTTCTCGTCTTTTTAAAAACATAGACTGAGCCGTCATCACGATGATTAACATTCAATACAGTTCTGCAATCCAGTTCTGCTGGATATTAATTAATGGTATTACGGACTCCGAGGCAGAATGATAATCTCGAGATAAAAAGTCCAGGCGCGGATCTACGGGGGGGTTTAGGGGGTTTAAACCCCCCCTTGGGCGGCCCAAAAAAAAAAAAAAAAAAAAAAAAAAAAGGAAAAAAAAAAAAAAAAAAGAAAAAAGAAAAAAGAACGCACGCTGTAGAGAGAAACCCTTTCAAGTGCAAATATTGTGAGAAGATATTTAACTCATCTGGTAACTTAACCAAACACATGATAACTCTGGATATAACTGTGTATTAAACTGTTACTTGATTTAAAAAGACGTTATCATGCACTGCTTTTTATGGTCTCCATTGTGTTAATAGATGCCAGGAAAACATCATTTACGGGGTTCAAATAAACACCCCCCCAAAAATCGGCTCGCCGCTTCGCGGCTCGTGGACGATGCTCCGCATCGTCATTATTTTGGTCAAACCCCCCCCCTTAGCAAAAAGCTAGATCCGCCCCTGAAAGTATTTATTTGTGTATCCTATTAATTCACAAAAGACAGCACAAAGCTTACCCGATGTCCGAGTCCGTTCAGACTTCATCGATGTCGCCGTCACATCGCTACGAAGCGTGGTCGTACTGTCGTCACTTTGTACGCTCGAGAGAGACGATCGCCGGCTTGACGAGACGCTGTCTGGATAGCCAGCACTGCTGTGACCGCCTGAGAATAAAAATGAATCATGAAAGAGAAATTGCAATTTTACTATCAAAATAAGTTATAAAACAGCACGCAAAAAACATTTTACTTCCCGAATATGAAGTGGTGGAAAGGCGAAGAAAAGGCTATCCGAATATATACAATTAAAACAAATTTTTATCTGATGCTCTTCCACACTTGCATAATACCAATGATAACGCTCACAAATTATTGTTCACCTCTTCCCAGAACTCAACCTTCTCTTTAATGATTTTTAATTGTAAATAATATGCAGTACTGACTGTGATGAATGGGAATAAAGTATTTTCGGAGAGAGAGAGGGAGAGAGAACTTACTCGAACGAGATGAACGGGATAGGCCAGTCATGCCCGACATCGAGCTGACATTCGAGCTTGTAGAGCTACGTCGATCGGACATGGAGCCGATTGCGGAGTCGTTGCTGGAAGTCGCCGTCGACCTCATGCTAGCCATACTAGATACAGAATCTCTTCGGCTACCGGAGTCATTGGATGCGATCCCACTATCCTCCTCTTCTCCGTCAACATCCATCATCGCTTCTGTCGTTTGATTATGTTCATTTTCCATGGTTTATGATTAGGCTCGTGGTATATAGGCCTGGAGAGAAGAAGAGAGGAGAAAATTACTTAGTATACTCGACGATTGGTGCATCGAATGCCTTGCCAAATTTCAGCTGTCAGATGGCACTATTAAAAGATCACATGCTGTCACTATGTAAGTGCAAAGTTTATAATCAAACATATTGTTAGTGTTTTAAGGATACCGTCGTTGTTAAAACATGAATATTTATTTTTGATCGAGCCTAAGTATAGTTTTCCCATGATCTATGACCGCAACGTGGTGTTTTTGTATTGATTCGCATGTTTCATGTCTTGGTTCAGCGGTTTGACTGCGAGCCATGCAACTTTACTTGCATAATTTCTAACCGCACCATGCACGAGGTATTCTGCACTGCATATATAATTTTGATACACGAAGGAGGTGTTTTTTTTAAAGCAGGCAATCAGCTTAGTTTTTTCAGCATTTTGGTATGAGAGAGGAGAGAAAATGGATCCCAAAATTTAGTTCTTTGATAGACACAGTTATGAAAGGATTGCGGGAAGAAAATCCAGGTCAGAGCCTTACTCTACATCGACAAAGGTTACCACAGGTGCCCTGCATTGAAGTTTTCGAGATAACGGTAAGTATTAGTCCGAATTTGTATTTAGCTAGGGTCGGTAGTTTGAGGTGATCTTAAGGGCTTGGTGATACTGTAAAATATGATAATAATATATCACCATCATATTTTACATTATCACCAAGTCCTTAATTATCGATGATTTCATGTATCAAATGTTGAGAGAGTGCTTTACTATGTGAACTTGAATTAAATTGACTGATAGTATGTTGTTTGTAACTATGAAAGGTCGACGGGAACCATATTTATAAAATAAACGATGCACACAAATTTAATCCATAGGCCTACGAGTTTATTGTCGAATAATTTTTGACACAGAGAATTGTGAGTTTGATAATCACAGGTTTCTTTATACATAAGCCTTCATTTATGTAATGCATGTATGATGTATACATGATGATGGCATGTGAACCTAAATTCAAAAGAAAAAAGTACGTCATCAAAAGTACCTAGTAGGTACTTTTGATTATACAAAAACATGCATTTATAAAATAAGATACATTGGAAGGTGATTCAGTAAAACAGGAAAGGTGAAACTGACGTTTGAATTTATTCATGAATTTAGATTATTGTTACTTTATGCAGCTATATTACATTATTATACTTTGTTAATACTTTGATTGCCATATACTGCCAGAGTGAACGATTTGTACTACTTTGTATAATACTTTGAATAGAGATACAAAACTGATAACCAACATTCGAATGTCACTATATATACATATCATAATCCTTGACTATACAGAATTATTTGTTTATGTATCCTAATTGAATTATGATAAGAGTGATTTTCCGCGAAACGTGTAGCATACACTGTAAAAAATAATTTGTTCATTGGTCATTTTTACGTATTTTTTCCATGTAGAATTTACTTGTAAACATTAGTTTTGCCACTTACGCACTAAATTTAAGTCTTGCTAACTCAAACTTTCAATTTAGTAGAACATACGTGGAATATTTAAGTAAAATCAAATACATAAGAACTTTAAGTAATTTCAGCTTGTATTAATTTAGTAATTATAACTCAAAATAAAAAATTATACGTATTACTCAAACAATTTATGTTGATTATTCTTATCTTTTTAAAGTAAGGACCGATGCAGTGCGTAATAGAAATATTTACATAATTTATGAATATTCATTAAGACCAAATTAAACTCTTTTTAAAATAAAACAATTCTTTTTTGTGGTTGAATGAAAATTTAAGGACTTTAAAACATTTACTAATTCATTTAACATGGCTAAGCAAAGACGAGACAATTTTTAATTGTTACCCAGTTCAAAACAAATCAAAACTTGATATTTCAGGAAATTGTTAACCAATTTTCCTTTTAAGATGCTATGATCAAGTATATATAAAATTTGGAGCCTTTCAATATGTGTCGAATTGAAGCGTATGTAATAGTTTGTGATGGTGGTAGATATATAGACCCCTATCTACGGTTAAATGATTAGTGGATGTTACTCGTTAGATTAGATAATCGTGCAATATGTAATCCTATCATAGCTTTTTTATTATCTAATTATCTAAAATGATTACAATACTTAAATTATTTACGTTAATGTAACTCGATTTAACTGAGTAAAAGTTTATTCAGCAAAATAAGTAAATTCTACTTAAGATGCCGTAGGTAATATTTACTTAATAAAAATAAGGCAATTCTTTTCCTCAATTTTATTGAGTTATTTCGACTATTATTTTTTTACAGTGTATAGTCATTCGACTCTGTCATTTACTGTCATTTAAAGGGATCGTTAAATCTGAGATATACGGTCCTACATGTTACCAGTGTCTGTGATATGGTGTAATATTGAAGCCCTAAAAAAATCGCGCTTCAAAATGATCAAGAAGTGCCTCAAAAAAGTAAAAATCTTTGAGTGACCGGTTTTACCATACTCGTTTTCCCCAATAGACTGTAGTGTTATGAAGGTTTATTAGAATAGTAACACACACACACACGCTTTAGCAGTCACGAAAAACAAACACTCGCAAATTATTGTTCAATAAAATCTGAGAATGTATACTATAATTATTTAGATCTATTATGAATAAATCATTGTCAAAATCATTCCATAAGTTGTGGTAAAATAATTATTCCACCTTTATGACCAACAGTGTACATTGAAAAAAGCTAAATAAAGTGGAGGATCTACTAAAAAGTAAAGCTTGTATTATGTAGGTCCCAGTTAATAGGTTTGTATATAAATTAGGATATCTGAATAATCATAAGATATTAACAAAAGCATATATGTACGAGGGTTATCTTTCAGTGACATATTTTACTAAACATAGCGTAAACAATTGAGAAAAAAAAAGGAAGTGTTCTGTGCTTTCCTCAGCATATTAACCCAATATATATAAATTAAATAAAGGAATTTGATATACTTACAGCTGAAGAAAAGTAATACGAAGGTCGCTGCTAAAATTTGGTTGTCTCTTTGCGAATGCGTCTGTTCTGAAAGAAATACTCGGCACTACTGATGACGGAGAAGAGCCTTGACACCGAGAATGCGATCTGCCGAATGTGCTAGACTGACGTAATGACGTAATGGAGCGGGGAATACCCACTGATGAGCAGACAATATCTGTACAGTACATGGGTGTAAATTTATATTGCGCAGTGTTTATTTTTCATCTAGATAACCCCGACGGCCCGAGTTGATAAGAGAGGGTGTAAAGAGGGAGGAGGGTGTGAATAGGTGGAGTGAGAACTAAATAGAGGGTGACAAAGAGGGATAAGAGAGAGAGAGAGAGAGAGAGAGAGAGAGAGAAAGAGAGAGAGCGTGAAAGGAGGGGGTGGTAGCCCTGAGGGACACAGAAGAAGGGTAAATGTGACACAGGCAGGGGGTGGAGGGGCACGATTGGGAATATAACACGGCAAATCATTCATGCTGAAGAAAAAAAAAAGGAAGCTTTATTATCTTAAAGTACATTATTACTGAGTAAATATAGTACTACAGAGATGGGGACAGAGGGACAATGTATCTTGAAATATTCGTAGTACCTTATATATAACAAATTATTAATAATAATAATAATGATAATGGGTTCTTGTATAGCGCTCATGTCAGTCAGATGTGACCCTCCTGGCGCTCCCGATTATTACCATGCGGATCATAAAAATATGAGTAAGCTACTTTAGCTTCATATTAAGGAGTGGGAATGACAGTCACTGATCAACCACCCCCTCACCGGTCCCTTCGCCTTCTATTTTAATAACCCAGGTTATTGTATAGTACAGGGAATTTAAACTCTGTTTTGTATAAGTCAAATAGATTATCACTATGATTTTGACATTACCCGATGGCAGTGTATATCAACAAGTACGACTGGAATAGTTTAGGTAAAATGTCTTTTCATCTTCTAATATTTGTTTAACCTTAATTCCAACATAGTGAATATGTAATACACGGGATCATGAGGATTCCCAAAAGCTAGGAAGATCTATACTTCTTCATTTTAATATACTCCTGTGAAAACTACACTATTCATGAAATAAAGGAAACCAGGAGAATGCCACATACAACACGACCACAACTACTTTCGAAAAATCAACCTATGCTATAGTAAGGCAATATCAATGGTGCATCAGTAGCGCCCTTTGGTAAGGTATTAATACTAATTATACCAACGTACCAATTCACTAGGAGAGGACTTAAAGGTACTATGTCCCATTTGCAGGCCAACAAAATGAAAAGATTCAATTCCAACGGCATTTGAAAGATAATACTAATTTAGAACTTCCCTTAAAAAAAAAGGGGGGGGGCTTTAAAATGTCTTTAAGTGGGAAAATAACGACTATTAGTTGTCGAATCGACTTAGTAGCTATAGAGCCAGTAAGTAATAGTCATTATACCGAATGGTCGTACGTTTTATGATGCGCAAAGGTTCAATCAGATTAATTTTGGCCATAACAAGAAGTGGGTTATTGACGTAGATAAATGCTCATGTACCCTTTTACAGCTCATTTTATGTATGTTATTACCAAAGAAGAAAAAAAAGCCAGTCATTCCCTCAATAGTGTCTGACAGTGAAGTCTAGCAAGTAAACGGGTTTCCTTGCATAATTTGATTATCAGGACACTGCTAACGTTTACATTTCACAGAATGCATACATGACATACATGACATACATGACATATTCATAATTCCTGCAAAGTTCTACAGAATTTGATTTTGGCTGAAAAAGGGACATATATCTTTAAGACGGACTTGAAAAAAGGTTTAAAAAAGGGAACCGTATTATGACCTTAAAATAACCTGGGTCTCTATGAAGCGTTGGTGGTATAGCGGTTAGCATAGTTGCCTTCCAAGCAATTGACCCGGGTTCGACTCCCGGCCAACGCAACGTTTTTTTTTTTTTTTGAGGAGGTGCGATAGCTCAGTCAGTAGAGCAGTGGTCTCGTAATCCGGTGACCCGGGTTCGAAACCAAGGCGATGTGCTAGTGCCCTTTGGTAAGGCATTAATCCCCACTACCAGGTCCCTCAGAGAGGACTTAAAGTTGTTGGGCGTCCGGTTGCTTACTTTCATCACACTTTATGTTTCTTTGCAGCCAAATATACAAAAAAATATCATCATCATAAAATCTCCAGGTATACTGTATGTAAACTGAGGGTCAATCAACCATCAAAACTATTTTAATCATTTTCAAATAATCTAATGCGCTTGAAACCAGTGACAAATCCCCGCCGAATTCCAGCCCAGTCGGAATGTTTTCCAGATAGTGCTTTTTCGTTCTTATATAGAAGTTAAAGTTGATTAATACCTCTAGATTTTCTTCTTCTTCTTCCAACTTCTGTTATTTTGAATGTGTTAATGTGTAAAGAAATAAAGTTCTGAAACGTAATGTGGCATTGTCATGATTGACAATTCCACAAAGGTGACGCACGAGTTTACTGACATTATGGACTTTTAGATTCTGCACGACGAGAACGTGGAGTGCCCTTTTAAGGCAATGTGACGTCACTGTCAGTGCCTTAAAAGGACGTTACATTGCCTTAAAAGGGCAGTTCGAGTTCTCGTCGTGCAGAATCTAAAAGTCCGTATTGCCTCAGATTCAGCCTGACTGATTTTTTAAAAATCTTTGCAATCGTGTTAAAAGCATGCAAAATAAATGTTTAAAAACTAAATATTACAGCAAACAAAAGACTTTTTACAAAATGTCCACGAGAATTGTTTATGTAAACATTTATTTACTCACCAATAAACAAAAAGTTAGATATCTATGTTACAAATACACATTAGTAAGAATATAATATACTTTTGATTTGAACACTAATTTTTGTGCATATTAATCGAAAATAATATGTTTATTCAAGTTCCAACACCTTCACGATTTTTTTTTTCTTCCCCAAAAACTATGTAGTTACTACCCCACAGGCGTTTATTCATATTTTGGGAAATCACAAGCAAAATTCAATAAGCCTGATTAATATTTGTTTCTTCAAACAAATAAGAACTTGTACAGTTACTGTTAAAACACATAATGCCTCTTTATATGAAAGGAGATAAAATCAGAATTAAGAGGAAAAGGCTAATGTAAGTGGAATAATATATAAATACAAATACGATTGTGAAAACTTTGCAAGACTAACGTCAGACAAAACCATACAATCGTAAAGAAATTATTCGTATCTTCTACAAAACCTCTATTTATTGAAAGAAATATAATCCTTGCAAACCATTTGTTTATCGCCAAAGCATGCATATTTTATATTGTTATATTTGATTTGATTTGATTTGATTTGAATTTATTTTCTTCTGCATTCATATAAGCATACAGTTTTTCGATAACAATAATAATATAAAGTACAATAAGTATTTTTCTGACAATGAATCATAAATAAGCAAATACATATAAATATAAATTGTTATTTTCAAAAACGAAATGATAAACTGTCATAAATAATAAATTTCTTGAAACATTATAAAATTATTTGCAGAAGAAGGACTGTCATTGTTAGCAGATTGCTTGATAATACGACAGCCCCAGAAACGAAAAGGGATAAAAGCCAAACGATATCATTTCATCAAACTGCACAAGTTGTAACTTAGCTCATGAAAGATTTGACGTCACACAACTGTTTATAATTATGCATGCACTGCATTGTGATAGTATATAAATTCATCTTATATACATTGATAACATTATAGGTATATGACATAAACGATTAGGGGGAAATAATTCATGATACAAAGATTTAGAGTTTCACAGTTAGTGATATTGTCGTGCCGTTTGTATGTGTGTTTTTTTAAATTTCAAATCATATTTGCTTTTGATAAGAGCCCAAGCTCTTTTAGTCAACTACTAGTTTCTCATTGTGGTTGGGTGGAATTCCCAATAATATTGCACATAACGGTAAAGACATGATCTAAAGATAACATTGGTGGATCGAGGAAAGGGAGGGGGGGGGGACACAAAGCAAAACCTAATCTGGCATACATCTGGTACACATTGAGTTCCAAAAGTAAATATGCCCCCGGCAACCTTTGAAAGGCACCTGATATTTCTTCTTAATTTTTTTAAAATAAATATTTTGTCTACTTGATTTTCTTTACATTTTGTACATCAGTCAAAAACACATCCCAAATTCGAAATGACTGTTTTTTCTTCATAGCAGAGAATTTTCGAACTTGTGCCCCTCCCCTTCCACCCGCAAGAGAATCCTGGATCCACCACTGATGGTACAAACATGTTCATTGTATATCAAAGAAGAAAGAATAATCTTCATATTATTATCGCGCATCACATCTGCTGATGAGTACTGTTAATGTTGTCTATAATATTGACATACTGCTTTGCTCATTACGAATGTACAACATAATACATGCCATAAAATGCCTTGTTACATGATTTCTTTCAGCAATTCTCTATTACAATTCTCGACGCATTCTAGAATAATGGATCTGAATTTGTTCAATATGATATTTGAATGAATTCCTTTTGATAAATCAGGAGACCGACTTAGTTTGTTTGGCATTTTGAAAAGTGTGCTTCTTTTAAAATAGCGTATCAGTGTATGAAATATTAGACGAAATAACTTTTCTGCCCATCAGGCAAACAATTATATTTGAAGTAAAATCTCGATAGGTGACACACCCTGCAATAGTGTGTCCAGATTTGTTTTTAGCTGGGGCTGACATCCTCGAAAGACGGTACAATGTTGAAGTATTGAACTTCAACGTTACAATGTTGAAGTAGCTGAAGTTAAGCTAGATGGTTTCGATATTTTTCATAATCTCTACGAAAATGGCCGTGGGATTTGTTTGTATATATGTAAGAGCCTCAAAGCAGAGGCCTATACAAGTTTTTCTGTTAGTAGCTTCAAAGAAGCAGTTTTTGCCACAGTTGATTTTCAGGAAGGTGGTAAACTCCTTGTAGGTCTTTTTTATAGAAGTCCAAATGCAGATAACCGTGTAAATGATGGGTTGTGTGCACTTTTCCAAGAAGTGGGTCAGAGTACCTTTCAGGATGTTTTGTTAATTGGGGATTTTAATTTTCCAGACATAGACTGGGGATTAGAATCTTGTACAAAGGGTGTAGAGCATCCAGCTCATAAATTTATTGAGAGCACTAAAGATGCTTTCCTAGTACAGCACCAAGTTCAGCCTACACGGCACCGTAGTGGTCAATGTTCCAATGTATTAGACTTGGTTTTTACAGCTAATGAACATGCTATTGCAGACATTACAACCTCTGCCAGTCTTGGCAGAAGTGATCATTATACATTGATTTTTGACATGAAAATAAGAGGCCAAGGCGCCAAAACTGGAGAAACAAGATACATTTATGATAAAGCAGACTATGATGCAATGTATGATAAGATTATGGAAATTGATTGGAATAATGAATTTCGGGAGATGTCCATGGAAAAATCATGGTCTTTCTTCAAAACTACACTGTTAGATATCTTTAATCGTTATACACCAAAGAAAACACTAAACGTAGGTCAGAGGAAAAAACATTGGATGAACAGAGAGACTCTGGAAGTGGTTAGAGAAAAACATAGACATTTCAGAAAGTGGCAAGAGATGAAAAGCGAAAAAAATCGGGAAAAGTATTCTAGTGCAGAAATTGAACAGCAAAGACGTTGTTATAGTAGATCCAGCAACCAAGCAAGGTGGCAGTGTAGGAAGGCGGTGAGTTCATATGAGAAATATATAGCCTCAGGAGTTAAGAAGAATGCAAGAGCCTTCTGGTCATATGTAAACTCAAAAATAACAACAAGGGAAAGTGTCTGTAATTTAACCAAACCTGATGGGAGTAAAACGGAAACGGATCAGGAAAAGGCTGAGGTTTTGCAAGATTTCTTCTCTTCAGTTTTCACCCAGGAAGATTTACAAGATATTCCTCTCCCTTTAGATGTTGAATTTGACACTCCACTAGACGACATACAGATTACGTCAGGAGATGTGTTTGAATTACTGCGTAGACTTAAGCCTAATAAATCTCCGGGGCCTGACAAAATACATCCCCGTCTACTAAAAGAACTAGCAGATGTGTTAGCTCTACCGATTTCTTTGCTGTTCCAAAAGAGTCTTGAAAGTAAACAGTTACCCCAGGACTGGAAATCTGCAAATGTTACCCCAATTTTCAAGAAAGGTAACAAAAGTGATAGTAAAAATTATAGGCCAGTTAGTCTAACAAGCATTATTTGTAAAATGATGGAGAATCTTGTGCGTAAGCAATTGCTTGACCATCTTATGACGAATGATTTGATTTCAGTTCACCAGCATGGGTTTGTAGTTGGTCGGTCTTGCATCACCAATCTTTTAGAAGTGTTGGACCAGTGGACACAGATTTTGGATGATGGAGGCACAGTAGATGCCATATATTTGGACTTCATGAAGGCGTTCGATACGGTGCCTCACCACCGGCTGCTTCTCAAATTAGAATCGTATGGAGTTCGTGGGAATGTACTTGCATGGTTAGAGTCTTTTCTGAGTGGACGGCAGCAAAGAGTAGTGGTCAGAGGCAAGCAGTCTAAGTGGGGCAAAGTCCTGAGTGGAGTGCCGCAGGGCAGTGTGTTGGGTCCATGTTTATTTTTGCTATTTGTCAATGACCTTCCAAAAGTTGTCAACTCAAATATTTCGATGTTTGCAGACGACACAAAGTTGTATGTCCGTGCTGATACTGCAGATTTAAGAAAGCAACTTCAAGAGGATCTGTCACGGATGGAAGAATGGGCTGACAAATGGCAGCTTTGCTTTCATCCTGATAAGTGTACTGTTTTAAGGCTTGTGAAGTTACCGGCAGAAGGCTCTACAGACTATTGTATGAAAAAGGGGACAGACTCTGTAACACTATCTGTTACAAACGTAGAAAAGGACCTAGGTGTCCTAGTAGATTCACAACTATCATTTAAAGATCACGTTTCCCAAACAGTTCTCAAAGCGAATCGAGTACTTGGAGTTATCCGTAGGACTTTTATGTACCTCAATACTGATACTATGCCGTTTTTGTTTAAAGGCCTCGTTAGGCCCATTTTAGAATACGGACAAGCCGCATGGTCCCCATACAGATTAGGAGAACAGAGAATGTTGGAAAGCGTACAAAGACGTGCAACAAAGATTATTCCTGGCCTTAGAAATTTAACATATCAGCAGCGCTTGACCAAACTCAAACTACCAACTCTTGTTCACAGGCGTAAAAGGGGGGACATGATCGATGTGTATAAGTATGTGAATGGCTTGTACACTGTGCAAGAGATGCCCTTTAAGATGAGTACAGAAGATAGAACTCGAGGTCACTCTAGAAAACTTGAAAAGAAATATTCAAGGCTAGATATAAGAAAATACTTTTTTAGCAATAGAGTCGTGGAACTGTGGAACGGTCTCCCAGAAAACGTTGTGGCAGCTGGGTCGGTAAACTCTTTTAAGAATAGACTTGATAGTCACTGGTCAAAGAGTGTACCAGTAAGCTTTCTGTATGAGCCGGTCTAGGTGTTGTCTCTTGTCTCATGTTATCACACAACCTCCTCCCTCCACAAAATAGCAGTAATCACGGAAGAATCCTGGATCGATGAACAGGCTTAGACCTACAACATCGTGTATTAAAGTAAAGTAAAGTAAAGTAATAAGGGGCGGCGATTTCTTTTCATTACCGGGAGGACGAAATGCGAGGTGCGAGGGAGTATAGTAAAGGGGGGGGGGCATAGGTGACGGAAGTGACTACCCCATCACACTGAGGTGATACAAACGGAATACAGATTTTCTACAATATTTACTCGTACATTTTGAAGGATATTATGCGAGGGAGCGAGATGATTTTTGCATTTGTATTAGTCTTTACTCTGCACCCTTTAACCTCCAGAGCCTAAAAGTGTGTTGAAGTCTTTAGTCAGTATTTGCTATACATTTTTGTTATTGCACTTTTTCAATTTTTCGCCCGTATGATGTGTGTATGATGTATCGGGTAGCTCCGTGTACTGTATAAGTAATGGTTACTTCTTCTACTTCTTCTTCTTTTTCTTCTCCGTCGTCTCCATTTTCTTTCTCTTTGTTTGCCTTATGGGGTGGGTGGTATTATGTTGGCTCTATTTCCAGCATACTGGATATGCCACTTTGGCCACGCCTTGTGTCGAATTCGCTTAAATCTGCTTAAATTTCTAAGTTGTACTAAACAGGGCTCCACCCAGCGTTCGCATATGCGAACGCACCGTGCACGAATCATGGAGTCCGAGACATTTTAGACTAGAAGTTGACTGATCATCGAGGTTCTTGCCTTGGAACTGAAGCCGCTGCTGAGAAGGGGCGATCTTCAGTTTCTCCTGGACCTTGACCTTGAGATCTTTGACCTTGTCCGTCGGTCTGACCCTCACGATGTGCGTCTTGTTGTTGTGATCCTTGACCTGGACCTCAATTAGTCCTGTCAAGAATAGATAAATTGACGTTATGATAGCAGGTAAAAACAAACCATGGATTATTGAAGAAGGCCATCAAAATACATGTTGACTAAGGAATCCAACTATCATCAAATATTACTCAATGATTGATCGCAGAATATAATTAGCCTAGATTTTAAATATTCAGTGTTTTTTCTTTTCCTTTTCTCTATTTATTTTTCAAATACAGACTGAACCGTCATCACGATGATTAGCATTCAATACAGTTCTGCAGTCCAGTTCTGGATATTAATTCGGAGGGTAGGAAATATCGGTATTAAGGACTCCGAGGCAGAATGATAATCTCGAGATAAAAAAAAATATTTATTTGTGTATCCTATTAGTTCACAAAAGACAGCACAAAGCTTACCCGATGTCTGAGTCCGTTCAGACTTCATCGATGTCGCCGTCACATCGCTACGAAGCGTTGTCGTACTGTCATCACTTTGTACGCTCAAGAGGGACGATCGTCGGCTTGATGAGACGCTGTTTGGATAGCCAGCACTGCTGTGACCGCCTAAGAATAAAAATGAATCATGAAAGAGAAAGTGCAATTTTATTATCGAAATAAGTTATAAAACAGCACACAAAAAACATTTTACTTCCCGAATATGAAGTGGTGGCAAGGCGAAGAAAAGGCTCACCCGAATATATATAATTAAAACGAATCTCGGGTATGGGTGTTGCAGAGAGAACTTACTCGAACCGATTGCGGAGTCGTCGCTGGAAGTCGCCGTCGACCTCATGCTAGCCATGCTGGATGAAGATTCTCTTCGGCTACCGGAGTCATTGGATGCGTTCCCACTATCCTCTCCATTATCCATCATCGTCTTTTGATTATGTTCATCGTCCATGGTTTATGATTGGGCTTTTGATAGGCCTGAAGAGAAGAAGAGAGGAGAAAAAACTCACTTGAGGCGAATGGCCTTTGCACACGTGACCTTATCCTGACGTAGGACTACATCAGAGACTATAGTGTGTTCTCTTTTTATTGCGAACATGAAAGAAAGATTGCAAAATTATCAGCGCCCGGAAATGCTTTTTCCAGAGCGTTTTTACTCAAAGAATAAGCGTAATCATTAAAGAATGTTTGATGTATATGCAGTGGGCAACTTTTACAAGTAATGTAGGCTTGATCAGGGCATCTAGTAACGCAATCTAAATGATGTATTACGTGTACTCAAGGGCGCATTTGTTATTTACATCGTACTGAATCCGTTAAAAAAAAGCAAGAAATCTATCCTACGACGTTAGTCCCATCCGAAGACCTTAGTACTCGACGATTGATGTATCGAATGTCTTGCCAAATTTCAGCTGTCAGACTGGCACCAGGGGCGGCGATCCGGGGGGACGGGGGGACACGTCCCCCTCAATTTTTTTTAGGGGGGATCGTTCCCCCCCCCCCTGAAAATTAAAAAAAGTGTATAGCAAATACTGACTAAAGACTGCCACAAATTTTTAGGCTCTGGAGGGCCCAAGAGTGCAGCGTTTAGACAAATAAAAATGCAAAAATCTTCTTGCTCGGGAGCTACGCTCCCTCGCATAATATCTTTCAAAGTGTTCAAGTAAATATTGTGGAAAAGTGAAGTGTGAAATAAGTATATTGCTTGTTTTTATACTATAGTTTTGCTAAGGAACCATTGATTTAAAAATCTTGCTGAAATGGCATGGTTTTTCCCTGAGCTTACGGGGGCTCTATCCCCTGGACCCCACCAAGGACCCTACAGTGGGCCCCTGGGTGCTCACCTGACCGTAATTTAATGTCAAAACCCCTTAGATTCTCGGGGCTACGTTCCCCTTTACCCCACTCCAATTAGTGACCTGTCAGTGTCACAAATAAGGTATCAAAATATGCTCATCCGACCGTAATTAAATGCCTAAAACCCCGGAGCTTCCCTCCGCCCCCTGGATGCTCATCTGACCGTTATTAAATGCCTACACCCTGAGCTTCATGGGCTACGCCCCTGGACCCCACGCCAATTTACGCTCCACTTTCTTTGCTGTACCTGAACCTGATCGAAAATACTTTAGCCCCACCCCCTCCCCAATTTAAAAAACGTTTCGCGCTGCCTACATGTAACATGTAAGAGTGTGGTGATGCGGTTTTTTCCCGCCCCCCAAAAAAAAAAAGTTTTTGCTCATTACGCCACTGCTCCCTTGTCCCTCGCATTTCGTCCCCCCCCCCCCCCCCGTCATGAAAAGAAATCGCCGCCCCTGCAGACTGCACTATTCAAGGAGATATTGATACCACCATCATATTTTACATTATCACCAAGTCCTTAATGCTAGTTTGAGGCCCTACTTAATTATCGATGACTTCATGTATCAAATGTTGAGAGAGTGCTTTACTATGTGAACATGAATTAAATTGACTGATAGTATGTTGAGAGAGTGCTTTACTATGTAAACATGAATTAAATTGACTGATAGTATGTTGAGAGAGTGCTTTACTATGTAAACATGAATTAAATTGACTGATAGTATGTTGAGAGAGTGCTTTACTATGTAAACATGAATTAAATTCACTGATAGTATGTTGAGAGAGTGCTTTACTATGTGAACATGAATTAAATTGACTGATAGTATGTTGAGAGAGTGCTTTACTATGTGAACATGAATTAAATTGGCTGATAGTATGTTGAGAGAGTGCTTTACTATGTGAACATGAATTAAATTGACTGATAGTATGTTGAGAGAGTGCTTTACTATGTGAACATGAATTAAATTCACTGATAGTATGTTGAGAGAGTGCTTTACTATGTGAACATGAATTAAATTGACTGATAGTATGTTGAGAGAGTGCTTTACTATGTGAACATGAATTAAATTGACTGATAGTACTATGTTGACAGAGTGCTTTACATGGGGTCCACATCAATAAGGCAGGACAAGCTGTTCTTGCCTCTAATCTACGCCACTTTATTGAGCGACCTCGAGGGCCACCTACACCTACTCAGCAAACGTCCTACGCTGAAGTTGTTGGATCTTCAACGCAGGATTTCGAGATGATTGCTCCGAGAGGGAGGCTAAAGTCTGCACCTGCTCTTCCAATGTTTCCACTGACAAAAGCTCAACAGGGGTGGAACGAGCATCTACGTCTCGTCATGGCAACATGCAGTTAAACTCTGTCTCTGGTACTGGCATACTACATCATAATCTTCAGGATCAATCTCATGAACTGAATAAGAGTAACATTAAACAGTTGGAAGGTGGTTCAGTTCCTCCGTTTAGAAACAGGGGCTTAAAATTTGCCCATTTGAATATTCATAGCTTAGTTGCTAAGATTGACGAACTTAGATTACTTCTGAGAAATGCATCATTTGATGTTATTGGTTTAAATGAAACATTTTGCGACTCCATGATTGATGATTCTGAATTGTATATAGATGATTATATTTTATTACGTAGGGACCGTACGAGACATGGTGGTGGTGTGGCTGTATATATATCCAAGAGGTTCAATTATAAAAGAAGGGATGATTTGATTTCTTCTACTTTAGAATGCCTTTGGTTTGAATTGCATTATCCAAATAAGTCTCCCATCCTGGTTGGAGAGTTTTACAGACCTCCAAATTCTCACGTTGATTTCTTTGAAGAATTAGACGGAAATTTGGACTCTGCTCTCTCGGAAGATATGAGCTGTATTATTTTAGGTGATTTCAATTGTGATTGTATGCCACACCAACTTGATCTGAATGCTGAAAAGTTAATGTTTTATACAAATATGTACGGGTTAAGTCAGCTAATTGATACTGCCACAAGAGTTACAAATACCTCTTCTACTTTAATTGATTTGATATTTGTATCAGACAAGGAACTTTACAATGAATGGGGAATATTTGAAACTAGCATAAGTGATCATTATTTGGTGTATACGGTTCGCGATTTTAGTGCAAAGATCCATAACAAATCCGAATACGCAGAATTTCGCTCGTTTAAAAATCTTGACGAGGAGAAATTTTACAGTGAATTGAGAAGTACTCCTTGGCAGGTCATAAAAGATATAGATAATGTTGATGTTGCGTGGGATATGTGGTTGACTCTATTCAATAATATAATCAACAAGCACATACCAGTAGGTAAAAAGCGGATAAGAAAAAAGGCATGTCCATGGATATCTGACGAGATTGTTAAGCTTATGACGGAACGTGATAAAGTTCTCAAAGCTGCTAAAGCTAACAAAAGTGATGATCTTTGGGACACCTACAAATATCTAAAGAATACAGTTATTCATCTCATGAGGAAAAGAAAAAGAGAATATAATGCAGACCAGATCTCGCAAAATCATAACAATAGTAAGCAAATGTGGAGATGTTTGAGAAACCTTGTGCCTAAGTCATTACCTATATCTCCCAATAGCATAAATGTTGATGGTGCTAATGTGTCAGACGATGCAAATATTGCTGAAGCTTTTAATGACTTTTTCATTTCTAATGCTACTAAGATTACAAAGGACCTGCGAAGGAATAAGTCTCAACTGAGAGTAGACGAGGACAATAATATTGGTCCAACTCATTCGCAATTTAATTTGAATTTGATTACTGAGGATTTTGTATTGAAACAGATTGATAATCTGAGTATAGATAAAGCAACTGGTGAAGATCACATCAGCTGTAAACTTTTAAAGATGACGAAGAATGTTATCGCAGAGTCTCTTTGTGATATCATTAACAAATCCCTGTCTACAGGAGTTGTTCCACGTGAATGGAAAAAGGCTCGGGTAGTACCAATATTCAAATCTGGAGATATTTCTTCTTTGAATAATTACCGTCCCATTTCGATATTACCTATCGTGAGTAAAATTATAGAAAGGGCCGTCCACCAACAACTCAGTGAATTCTTGGACGTGAATAAATTATTACACCCTAATCAGTCTGGTTTTAGACCTAAACATTCAACAGCTACTGCCCTTGCAAAACTTGTAAATCAATGGTCGTTGAATATTGATAACAAAGAAATTTCTGGAGTTGCCTTCATAGATCTTCGTAAGGCTTTTGATACTGTTGACCATGAGCTACTTCTACATAAACTAGCTTGTATAGGTTGTAGTAATAGGACTATTTATTGGTTCAAATCATATTTAGGGGATCGACAACAAGTGACCCAATTCAAAGGAGCCAAGTCGCATCCATCAACCATCAAATTAGGTGTGCCACAAGGTTCAATTCTTGGTCCCCTTTTATTTTCAATATATGTTAATAGTCTACCTGAATGTACTCCTGAAGGTATCATAGATATGTATGCTGACGATACGACACTTACCGTCAGTGCAAATGATGCAACTGTTGTGGAAGAAAAATTAACTGTTGCGTTAAACAGAGTCATGGCATGGATTAAGGAAAATCGTCTTGTTCTTAACACTGAAAAAACTTGTGTCATGTTAATAGGCTCTCCTGCTAATCTCAAGAAAATTGAATCTTTCACCATTTCATTAAACGGCAATTTGATCAAAAGAGTTCAATTCACCAAATGCTTAGGACTTTTGATAGATGAAGAATTGAAATGGTCTAAACAAATCGAAAACGTAAGTAAACTTACCCAGAAAAACATTAGCATGATAAAGAGAGCAAAGAGTTTTTTGCCTCAAAAATCCTTAAAGTTACTTTATAACAGTCTAGTGTTGCCACGATTAGATTACTGCTCTGTTGTATGGTCGAACCGATTTCATTCTCATACAACTAAGCTGCAAAAAATTCAAAAGAGGGCCGCAAGAATAATATTGAACAAGACATATGACACACCGTCGGCCGATTTGTTCACAAGTCTTAAATGGATGACACTGGACAAGCGGTTTGAGTTAAGTCGCGTTATGATGATATATAAATGCGTTCATAACTTAGCACCCTCTTACCTTCAGGTAGGCTTAATCAATCCTAATGATGTACATGAGCATCATACAAGGCAAATAGACAGTGGATGTTTACGTGTGCCTAGATTTCACACTGATTGTTATAAGTGTAGCCCAATTGTTTCTTCCATATTTGAATGGAATAAGCTAGATAATTCGTTGAGAACGGCTTCCTCTGTCAATTCATTTAAGAGATTGTTTAAACAAAGTTGTAATTTGTGAATGGCTCAGCCGTACATACACTACGTGCATGTTCTGTAATATTTACATGTCTTATTCACATAATTGCGACTTAATTAATATTTTCCTATTGACAGTACTGCTTACTAGGTTAATGATATATGTTAATTTTGCAAACGAGTATTATTTTTGTAACTGTTCTGTATAAATGTTATAAACGATGTAAATATGTTCATTCAGGGCCCCATGGAAGACCACTACTTGCTGGTGAATGGGCTACCCTGTCAAAAGATCAGAAATAAATAAATAAAAATAAATAAATAAATGTGAACATGAATTAAATTGACTGATAGTATGTTGAGAGAGTGCTTTACTATGTGAACATGAATTAAATTGACTGATAGTATGTTGAGAGAGTGCTTTACTATGTGAACATGAATTAAATTGACTGATAGTATGTTGAGAGAGTGCTTTACTATGTGAACATGAATTAAATTGACTGATAGTATGTTGAGAGAGTGCTTTACTATGTGAACATGAATTAAATTGACTGATAGTATGTTGAGAGAGTGCTTTACTATGTGAACATGAATTAAATTGACTGATAGTATGTTGAGAGAGTGCTTTACTATGTGAACATGAATTAAATTCACTGATAGTATGTTGAGAGAGTGCTTTACTATGTGAACATGAATTAAATTGACTGATAGTATGTTGAGAGAGTGCTTTACTATGTGAACATGAATTAAATTGACTGATAGTATGTTGAGAGAGTGCTTTACTATGTGAACATGAATTAAATTGACTGATAGTATGTTGAGAGAGTGCTTTACTATGTGAACATGAATTAAATTGACTGATATTACTATGTTGAGAGAGTGCTTTACTATGTGAACATGAATTAAATTTACTGATAGTATGTTGAGAGAGTGCTTTACTATGTGAACATGAATTAAATTGACTGATAGTATGTTGAGAGAGTGCTTTACTATGTGAACATGAATTAAATTGACTGATAGTATGTTGAGAGAGTGCTTTACTATGTGAACATGAATTAAATTCACTGATAGTATGTCGAGAGAGTGCTTTACTATGTGAACATGAATTAAATTCACTGATAGTATGTTGAGAGAGTGCTTTACTATGTGAACATGAATTACATTCACTGATAGTATGTTGAGAGAGTGCTTTACTATGTGAACATGAATTAAATTGACTGATAGTATGTTGAGAGAGTGCTTTACTACACTGTAAAACAATAATAGTCGAAATAACTCAATAAAATTGAGGAAAAGAATTGCCTTATTTTTATTAAGTAAATATTACCTACGGCATCTTATGTAGAATTTACTTATTTTGCTGAATAAATTTGTACTCAGTTAAATCGAGTTACATTAACGTAAATAATTTAAGTATTGTAATCATTTTAGATAATTAAAAAAAAAGCTATGATCGGATTACATATTGCACGATTTGGTACCCATCTAATCTAACAAGTAACATCCACTAATCATTCACTACTTTTATTTAAGATTAATCACTAATCACTAACACATACGCTTCAATTCGACACATATTGAAAGGCTCCAAATTGTATATATACTTGATCGTAGCATCTTAAAAGGAAAATTGGTTGACAATTTCCTGAAATATCAAGTTTTTATTTTTTTGAACTGGGTAAGAATTAAAAATTGTCTTGTCTTTGCTTAGCCATTTTAAATGAATTATTAAATGTTTTAAAGTCCTTAAATTTTAATTCAACCACAAAAAAGAATTGTTTTATTTAAAAAAGAGTTTAATTTGGTCTTAATGAATATTCATAAATTATGTAAATATTTCTATTACGCACTACATCGGTCTTTACTTTAAAAAGATAAGAATAATCAACATAAATTGTTTGAGTAATACGTATAATTTCTGATTTTGAGTTAAAATTACTAAATTAATACAAGCTGAAATTACTTAAAGTTCTTATGTATTTGATTTTACTTAAATATTCCACGTATCTTCTACTAAATTGAAAGTTTGAGTCAGCAAGACTTAAATTTAGTGCGTAAGTGGCAAAACTAATGTTTTCAAGTAAATTCTACATACGTAAAAATTACCAATGAACAAATTTGTTTTTACAGTGTATGTGAACATGAATTAAATTCAGTGATAGTATGTTGAGAGAGTGCTTTACTATGTGAACATGAATTAAATTGACTGATAGTATGTTGAGAGAGTGCTTTACTATGTGAACATGAATTAAATTGACTGATAGTATGTTGAGAGAGTGCTTTACTATGTGAACATGAATTAAATTCACTGATAGTATGTTGAGAGAGTGCTTTACTATGTGAACATGAATTAAATTGACTGATAGTATGTTGAGAGAGTGCTTTACTATGTGAACATGAATTAAATTGACTGATAGTATGTTGAGAGAGTGCTTTACTATGTGAACATGAATTAAATTGACTGATAGTATGTTGAGAGAGTGCTTTACTATGTGAACATGAATTAAATTGACTGATAGTATGTTGAGAGAGTGCTTTACTATGTGAACATGAATTAAATTGACTGATAGTATGTTGAGAGAGTGCTTTACTATGTGAACATGAATTAAATTGACTGATAGTATGTTGTTTGTAACTGTGAAAGGTCAACGGGAACCATTATTTATAAAATGAATGATGCACACAAATGTAATGCATATGCCTACGAGTTTATTGCCGAATAATTTTTGACACAGAGAATTGTGAGTTTGATAATCACAGGTTCCTTTATACATAAGCCTTCATTTATATAATGCATGTATGATGTATACATGATGATGGCATGTGAACCTAGGTACTTTTGATGACGTACTTTTTTCTTTTGAATTTATACAACACATGCATTTATAAAATAAGATACATTGGGAGGTGATTCAGTAAAACAGGAAAAGGTAAAACTGGCGTTTAAATTTATTCATGAATTTAGATTATTGTTACTTTACGCAGCTATATTACACTTTGTTAATACTTTGATTACCATATTCTGCCAGAGTGAGCGGTTTGTACTACTTTGTTACTTTGAATAGAGATACAAACTGATAATCACCATTCGAATTGCACTATACAGTACGTGAGTCAAAAAAGAGTTTACACCTAGAAAAATGATAATTATTTAAAAAATCATCTATGAACAGTAAATTATTATACATCTTATGAAAGAGTGCCTTATCCCAAATCATTTGGTATCATTTTTGTGTGGTATGTGTTCACGCTTGCGAGAGTGCAAAAATCGACTTGCGCCAAAGTTGCTTATCTGATGTTTTAATAAAACAATTGGGATTTGGTATTAAATCTGTTTTTGCAGATCCAAACAACATCCCTAACAAAATTAATCATGCCACACATATCAAATATCGTATATCAAATGTCAACGAACATTTATGCGCATGTATGTGTGCGTGTGTGACTTTGCCTCTGCAAAAAGCATATGCAATGCATTTCATTATTCAATTAATTCTCTCACTCCGCTAGTCCCAACATAATACATGCTGTGGGCATCACGTTGGCGCGCGTCGATTTTTGCACTCTCGCAAACAATGCCACCTGTTCATCTAAGCGTGAACACATACCACACGAAAATGATACCAAATTATTTGGGTTAAAACACTCTTTCATAAGATGTATAATAATTTACTGTTCATAGATGATTTTTAAAATAATTAGAAATTTTCTAGGTGTAAACCTTTTTTGACTCACACGGTTTATCATAATCCTTGACTATACATACTTATTTGATTATGTATCCAAATTGAAGAATGATAAGAGTGATTTTCCGCGACATATGTAGCATATAGTCATTCGACTCTGTCATTTACCGTCATTTAATAATAATAATAGTGGGTTCTTGTATAGCGCTCATGTCTGTCAGACTTGCAATCCCAGCTGGCGCTCCCATATCGTAATAGAATAGATAGTTGTGACATAAAAATAACAGATGAATTTGATATACTCACAGCTGAAGAGAAGTAATTCGGAGGTCGGTGCTAAAAATGATGGTTGTCTCTTCGCGAATGCGTCTCAGTGTTCTGAATAAAATACTCGGCACTACTGATGTCGGAGTCACAGAGACACCGAGAATGTGATCTCCCCAGTGTGGTTATATTGCGTAATAACGTATGGAGCGGGGAATACCCACTGATGCGCAAACAGCTTGTGCGCATTACGTTGCTCAGCTTCTACTTCTCCAGCTCCTCCTTCTATGGTAATACTCATCAACGCCGGTTCAGCATCTAGATGAGGGTCAAGTCAATACAGTGTGAGTCAAAAAAAGTTTACACCTAGAAAATTGCTAATTATTTAAAAAATCATAGATGAACATTAAACTGTTATATGTCTTATGAAAGAGTGTTTTATCCCAAATCATTTGGTACCATTTTGGTGTGGTATGTGTTCACGCTTGGATGAACAGGAGACATTGTTTGCGAGAGTGCAAAAATCGACTTGCGCCAAAGTTGCCTATGTGATGTTTGAATAAAACAATTGGGATTTTGGGTATTAATTCGGTCTTTGCAGATCCAAATAACACCCCTAACAAAATTAATCATGCCACACAGGCGCGTACGCAGGATTTTTTCAAGGGGGGGGGGGGGGGTGGGTTTTACATTGATAAATCGGTCCGAAAATTTCGCAACGACTCAGCCAGCCGCTGAATAAGCGGGGGGGGGGGGGGGGGTGGGGTGGGGGTAAGAGGACACTTTTTTTTTTTGGGGGGGGGGGGGGGTTCCAAAAAAATCGCAACGACTCAGCCAGCCGCTGAATAAGCGGGGGGGGGGGGGTAAGAGGACATTTTTTTTTTTTTGGGGGGGGGGGTTCCAAAAAAATCGCAACGACTCAGCCAGCCGCTGAATAAGCGGGGGGGGGGGGGGGGGTAAGAGGACACTTTAATTTGGAAATTTGACATTTTGCTCCGTTGGGGGGGGGGGGAGGGGGTAAGGTCACCTTTTTTAGGTCGGCCTTGGGAATAATTTATTTTTTTTTTTTTTATTTTTTTAAATTATTAAAACAAAATAAAAAAGTCCAAAAGGAGGGGGGGAGGTTTAGGACGTGTATGGGGGGGGGGGGGGTTTACACACAAAAAATTACCAAAGGAGGGGGGTTAACCCCCCAAACCCCCCCCCCCCCCCCCCCCCCCCCCTGCGTACGCGCCTGATGCCACACATATCAAATATCGAATATCAAATATCAACGAACATTTTGTGCTCGTGTGTGTGGGTGTGTGTGACTTTGCCCTTTGCAAAAAACATATGCAATGCATTTCATTTGATACATTCAATCCATTCTCTCACTCTGCTAATCCCAACAAAATACATACTGAAGGCATCGCTTTGGCGCAGTCGATGTTTGCACTCTCGCAAACAATGCCACCTGTTCATCCAAGCGTGAACACATACCACACAAAAATGGTACCAAAAGATTTGGGATAAAACACTCATTTATAAGATGTATAATAATTTACTGTTCATAGATGATTTTAAAAATAATTAGCAATTTTCTAGGTGTAAACTTTTTTTTGACTCACACGGTATACATCTCTATGCGGTACAGTTCCTGAAAAGGGAGCTGCGTGTAATATCTACAGTACATGTAATGGTTGTAAATTCATATTGGGCAATGTTTATTATTTTCATCTAGGTAACCCCAGTGGCCATAGTTGATAAGAGAGGGTGAAAGGAGGGTGAAGGGTGGAGTGAGAAATAAAGAGAGAAAGAGAGAGAGAGAGAGAGAGAGAGAGAGAGAGAGAGAGGGGGAGCTAGGTCGCGGCCCTGAGGGACTGAAAACAGAAGAAGGAAAATGTAGACACAGGCAGGGGGTGGAGGGGCTATATAGATGGGGAATATACCACGGCAAATCATTCACGCTGAAGCAAACAAGGAGAAACTTAATTATCTAAAAGTACATTATTACTAAGTAAATATGGTACTATAGAGATGGGAACAGAGACAATGTAGCTTGAAATATTCGTGGTACATTGTATATAACAAATTATTGATAAAAGTCATGCGGATCATAAAAATATAAGTAAGCTATTTTAGCTTCATAATAAGGAGTGGGAATGACTGATCAACCGCCCCCTCACCCCCTTCACCTTCTTTTTGAATAACCCAGGTTATTTTATAGTAATCTATACGGGAAATTTGAACTCTGTAGATTCTCTCGTGTCTGTTTTGTATAATTCAAATAGATTATCACTATGATTTTGACATTACCCGATGGCAGCGTATATCAAAAAGTACGACTGGAATAGTTTAGGTAAATTGTCTGTGCATCTTCTAATATTTGTTTAACCTTAATTCCAACATAGTGAATATGTAATACAAGGGATCATGAGGGTTGCCAAAAGCTAGAAAGAACAAACACTTCTTCATTTTAATATACTCCTGTGAAAACTACACTATTCATGTAATAAAGGAAACCAGGAGAATGCCACATACAACACGACCACAACTACTTTCGAAAAATCAACCTATGCTATAGTAAGGCAATATCAATGGTCCATCAGTAGCGCCCTTTGGTAAGGTATTAATACTCATTATACCAACGTACCAATTCACTCGGAGAGGACTTAAAGACCGTCAATACTATTGGGCCAGAAGGGATTAGACCACACAGCGAGGTCACTGACAGGTGGCTATCTCATTAACTCAGCTCTCAACTAACATAAGAAAAAGAGGGTCATGGGGGACCAACAGGCACCGATTGGGGAAGTTTTCTATATAGAGGGAGCAAGTAGCTACAAGTAGGACAGTGGGGCTTTAAAGGTACTATGTCCCATTCGCAGGCCAAAAAAATGAAAAGATTAAATTCCAACGGCATTTGAAAGATAATACTAATTTAGAACTTCCCTAAAAAAGGGGGGCTTGAAAATGTCTTAGTAGCTATAGAGCCAGTAAGTAATAATCTCGATGTTCAGACCATTATACTGAATGGTCGTACGTTTTATGATGCGCAAAGATTCAATCAGATTAATTTTTACAAGAAGTGGGTTATTCACGTAGACAAATGTTCATGTACCCTTTACAGCTCATTTTATGTATTTTATTACCAAAGAAGAAAAAAAGCCAGTCATTCACTCAATAGTGTCTGACAGTGAAGTCTAGCAAGTAAACGGTTTTCTTTGCATAATTTGAATATCAGGACACTGCTAACGTTTAAATTTCACAGAATACATACATGACATATTCATAATTCCTGCAAAGTTCTACAGATTTGATTTTGGCTGCAAAAGGGACATAGAATCTTTAAGACAGACTTGATTAATGACCTTAAAATAATCTGGGTCTCTATGAAGCGTTGGTGGTATAGCGGTTAGCATAGTTGCCTTCCAAGCAATTGACCCGGGTTCGACTCCCGGCCAACGCAACGTTTTGTTTTTTTGAGGAGGCGCGATATAGCTCAGTCAGTAGATTTAGTGGTCTCGTAATCCGGTGACCCAGGTTCGAAACCAAGGCGATGTGCTAGTGCCCTTTGGTAAGGCATTAATCCTCACTACCAGGTCCCTCAGAGAGGACCTAAAGTCGTCGGTCGTCCGTACTTTCACGACACTGTGGCCCGAATTCACAAAGCAAGGTTTGAGCTCAGACCGGGTTTGAGCTCAAACCTCCTTTTTTTTCGCCAAACCTTTTTTTTGTTATTTACAAGGTTTGTAAATAACAAAAGGAGGTTTGGCGAAACAAAAGGAGGTTTGACCTCAAACCTTGGTCTGAGCTCAAACCCTGCTTTGTGAATTCGGGCCATTATGTTTTCGAATAATCTAATGCGCTTGAGACCAGTGACAAATCCCCGCCGAATTCCAGCCCAGTCGAAATGTTTTCCAGATAGTGCTTTGTCGTTGTTATTGAAGTTGAAGCATTATTGATACCTCTAGATTTTCTTCTTCTTCTGCCAACTTCTGTTATTTGACATGTGTTAATGTAATAAAGAAATAATGTTCTGATTACGTAATGCGGCGTTTTCATGATTGACCATTCCACAAAGGTGACGCACGAGCCTACTGACATTGCCTCAGATTAAGCCTGACTGATTTTTAAAACTCTTCGGAATCATGTTACAGCATACAAATAAATGTTTTGTAAACGAATAAATATTACAGCAAACAAAAGACTTTTTACAAAATGTCCACGAAAATTGTTTATGTAAACATTTATTTACTCATCAATAAACAAAGAGTAAGACAAACTTTGAAGAATGAGATGAATACGAAAAAAATATCTAGATTACACATACACATTAGTAAGAATATAATATACTTTTGATTTGAACAATAATTTTTTTGCATATTAATCGAAAATAATACGTTTATTCAAGTTCCAACACCTTCACGATTTTTTTTTCTTCCCCAAAAACTATGTAGTTACTACCCCACAGGCGTTTATTCATATTTTGGGAAATCACAAGCAAAATTCAATAAGCCTGATTAATATATTTTTCTTCAAACAAATAAGAACTTGCACAGTTACTGTCAAAACACATAATGCCTCTTTATATGAAAGGAGATAAAATCAGAATTAAGAGGAAAAGACTAATGTAAGTGGAATAATATACAAATACAAATACGATTGTGAAAACTTTGCAAGACTTACGTCAGACAAAACCATACAATCGTAAAGAAATTATTCGTATCTTCTACAAAACCTCTGTTTATTGAAAGAAATATATTCCTTGCAAACCATTTGTTTATCGCCAAAGCATGCATATTTTATATTGTTATATTTGATTTGATTTTATTTTATTTGAATTTATTTTCTTCTGCATTCATATAGTTTTTCGATAACAATAATAATATAAAGTACAATAAGTATTTTTCTGACAATGAATCATAAATAAATAAATACATTTAAAAATAAATTGTTATTTTCAAAAACGAAATGATAAACTGTCATAAATACTGAATTTCCTCAAACATTATACAATTATTTGCAGAAGAAGGACTGTCATTGTAAGCAGATTGCTTGATAATACGACAGCCCCAGAAACGAAAAGGGATAAAAGCCAAACGAAATCATTTCATCAAGCTGCACAAGTTGCAACTTAGCTCATGAAAGATTTTACGTCACACAACTGTTTATATGCATGCACTGCATTGTGATAGTATATAAATTCATTTTATATACACAGATACAATTATAGCTATATGACATAAACGATTAGGTGAAAATAATTCATGATACAGAGATTTAGAGTTTCACAGTTGGTGATGTTGTCGTGCAGTTTGTATGTGTGTTTTTTGTATTTCAAATCATATTTGCTTTTGATAATAGCCCAATATCTTTTAGCCGAGTTTCTCTTCACTGCAACCTCAAACAGAGATGGGAATATATTACACTTTAAATCTATCAAAGTTATTGAACTATATTTACAAATAATCATATATGTATATAAAATATATAATCTTTGAAGGCTTCCATGATGGTACGGTAACACCACGTATATTTTTCGACAGAGTTAGTTGGCCCTGACAGGGGGCCCATGCTCTATCCCGACGTTAATGTAGCATTATCTAGGCCTTATACTCTGGCCCCCATACTACGCACTATCGTCTAGGACTAAGACAATAGTAACCGAAGAAAGAAAAACTAGCTTATGAAAAAATATAATTTAACACCGACCTACAGACTTGTCACCATCTAAAACAGCAGGAGCACACTATAACAGTCTGGAATGAAATGTCTTTACGAAGTTTTTATATATTAAACAGACTTCTTCATTCAAAGGTGTTTTTGTGTTTACATCAAAGAGTGATAGAAACCCATACAAACCTCGTTGCCTGTAAACATACAGCCTGATAGTTGTTACATTTGAATTTATTTGAATTTATTTCCATATAAAAAGAACTTAGAAGTACGATAATCGAAACATTACACAATATATACACATCCTATAAGAGATAAACGGCTGGATGGCACGACTCAGCATCCACCAACATGGTGGCGCTGTTCCACCATGTAAAAGAACGTTTAGGCGTACTTTATATTTCTCCCCGGAGAGGGCACAGGGCGAAACACTTTGCCAAGCTATAATGGCTAACCCTATTTATAGTTTTAATCGCTAATTTGTCTTTCTAATGTGTAGATATACTGAGAGTGTGTTTAAGAATGAGTAATCTAAAAATCTGTTGAGTCAATAAAACACATTAACGCCTACGTCTTTCTTTACTGAATGGAAAACGCAAATTACGAAGACAATGTATAATTTTCAAAACATTTATGACGCGAATAAATTTGTTAATGTAATTATCAGTGGCATATATCCAGGACTGGGTAAAATGGCATATGCCCCACCCCCTCCAAAAAAGAAACACCCACCAACATTTCAATACATTATCGAAAACCAATGGCGTATCCAGAAATGTTGATAAATAAATAAAAGGGTTGGGGAATAACTAGGTAGCACCATGCGACATAATAGATGTACTACACTGTACTAACTGCGTTTTTTTTTTTTTTTTTTTTTGGGGGGGGGGGTATAAGTATGGTGCCACAGTACAAAGAATTATGTGCAGGAATCATCGTCGTCATCACCATCAATAACATCATCATATGTCATCTTCGACACCATAATCATCGTCATCGTCGTCCTTGTCATCAAGATCCATCTAGGGGATGTCTCTCTTTTCAGTGTTTGCTTCTGCAGCCCCAGTGGCCGTGGCGCCGCAGCAGGCCAGGCAACCGAGACAGCAGCCGCAGAAACAGAAGAAAGCCGCGATGATGTAGCAGACAGTGGTCACCCAGAAGGCGAAGTAGTATAGCGTTGGGTTGCAGTAGTCAGCAGTCCCACTGACCGTGGTGTTTGGCTTGTAGATCCGATAGATCCATACATTTCCTGGATGAAAGCAGTGGTGGAAAGCGGAAAATAAAACCCATGGTATTCATTTGTCTGTTTGTATGAAGTTAATTTCAACGACAATGGCATGAAAGGAATCATGCCAGAACGTCTTCCACGCTGGCATCTCAAAAGAAGAATTAGGAGTGCAGAGGGGAAACTATTAGGAGAATCAAGGATAGACTTAACGAGAAGGAGCGACCTTTTGAATATGATGATTTCACCACTAAAACTTTCCTTTCCTTCAGCAAATCCATGTTGTCTATAAAACATACGATGAAATCTATATTGATGTTGGGACTTTGCAGACGGATTCAGCATGGGGTCCCGATTGTTTACGTGATTGCAAGGTCTGCTCTTGTTTGTCGAAATAGCTTACCTTTTGTCAGAACATGAAAGACCTTTTAATTGTGACACAATAAACAGAATATATAACAACTACAGTCAAACCTGCTTTAGCAACCACCTGTCTTTAAAGGCCACATTTGTTGATTCCCTTGAAAATGGTTTCTCATTGAATCATGAACTAAAGGAACCTGTCTACAAAGACCACCTGTCTAAAAGGCCAATTTTGTGTTCACCTTGGGCGGTCGCTATAGACAGGTTTGACTGTACATCTCTTTCTTTGGAAGGAAAAGAGACAGACAATTAAATACTCACCGGCGATGAAAAATGCGAAGCAGAATAGTCCGATGAGATGACTGAGTCCGCCCTCCACTTTGTTGGGTTTGAAGTCGGCCTGTTCTTCTTGAGGGAGTCTAGAGCGCTGAGCCCTCCCCTTCAGATCGATCAATGACTTTACTATGTAAGCCACCCCCATGGTGATCAAATAGATAGGGATAAATCTTTCTGCAGGGCAGTCGTCCAGATATACGGCTCCTGTGGTTGGTGCAATGAATGATATTGTGTAAGTCCTTTAAAATATTACACTTTTATCTGCTGCCCATAGGACCACTTTGACGGTCTCGTGGACCTGAACATAATTTTTATGGTTGGTGAGACTGGCGAGCCCCCGATACCAATATATCGTTCTCGGGGAACTGCTGACAACTTTTCAGGGTTCAGGAGACCGATATTGTCGGTCTATTGGGCTATCTGCCTCATGGCTCTCGGCCTCGTATGCGTCAGTCTATTGGGATGTTTTCTTTCATATTCTGCCGTTTGTTTATATTTTTTCGTTGTCAATTTATAGCATGGCCGAAAAAGAAATGTTTGTGCATTACGTGCGTTCGGAAGTATAAGCTTTTTCTATCATTCAGAACAAATACAATTTATTAAAAGTTTAGTGTGTGACTATTCACCTTTGCCTATATAGAATACCTAAGTGTGACGGCTTACTGGCCTAGTTGTCAAGGTTGCTGGCTCCAAACAATTTTGTTCTAAACAATGGTGTGCTGGTCACACCAGCCCCAAACACTGAATTCGCCCTGCTCCAGCCCGTTGCTTGCATGATTTCGCGGTGAACGTCATGCGCAGGCTCAATTGTTTAGAACCATTAACCTTGACGATGAGCGAATATGACGTTAGCACTTCGGTACTCTACAACCATAATAGGAAAGCATTTTTGGAATGCGGATCGACAACTTCGTCACGCCACAGTTTCCGTATACAAGTGGTGGGTCGAGGGTGGAGAGGCAAAATATTCTCTTCTAAAAGTTAAAATATGATTATGTTAGGATAAATATCTTTAATATAAATTCATGTTGTATATAAATATTCGACCACTTTAGTTGTCATGTAAAATGCTTCTATTGCCTATCCAAATATGTAAAATAATCGGCGGTATTATATTCAGTTGGATGGGACTATACCTTTTTATATAGTCTACTCTTTCAATGTTCTCTTTAATCTTTTCTGTCAATTGTTCATCGAAAGAGAGTAATTTCAATCTACATCTAGCTGCATTCAATGATCATGAGAATACGTTACTATATATACTGAATTTGCAGACGTTATCATTCGTACTTACCGATTGCGACCATTGCAATGGGAATGGCGAGCATTAATGCCATAAATAATGTCACGATGACTGTAAAAAAGAACAAACGCACGAAACTCATTTTAGAAAGAATCCACGAATTCTATATCTTATGATAATGGCAATTTTTGTTATACATTAGTATAGCTTGAATTACAATCTATTAATGAATAATAATATTCATACATGATGATTTACAGTACTCCTCATAGGGCGGAAAATGTCTCATTAAGTAATAACTATCTGTTTATTTCCCCCTTCCCCCTTGATTCGTCCTAACCCTAAATGTGGCACCATTCCATCTATTAATCGATTTCTGTAATTTTGAGCAATCAGTGAGAGTAGACAAAGTGGAATCTGCTAAACACAGTCATGTAAGACCTCTGCGACTATTTAAACGTTTAAATTGTTAGGTCTTATTATTTAAAATAATTTGTATTCTAGCAGTAATAAGATTGCTTGAAAATCACACGCCCCCCCCCCCCCCACCCCTCCCGCCCCTCCCGCGTTTAAATAAATAAAGTTGTAATGGCTCTTGAGTAGTGTGTAGAAACAAATCTTTGTCAGTCGAAGTGCGTAACAGTGTCTGCAATATGAGACTACTACAGGCTCTGTACTTCAGCTGCTAGACACAGCCAGAGTCTGACTTATCAAGGCCCCGCTCAAGACTTTTAGGAATTATGATCACAGTGTCAAATTAAAGTATGCAGACAACAGTGCTTGCAGAATAGCTCTGGTGCAAGAGGGACTGACGAGACACGTCTAGGAGAGTCTCGTGACCTGTTCCAGACCATTTTGATTGAAGGGGGTTGTCTACCAAATTTCCATCAAGCAACCTCCTCAACCCCCCCCCCCCCCCCCCAGGCCCCCGTTGTTTTCATAGATGTCTGGATACGCCACTGGTCTGGACCGTATGCTAGTCGGTAGACTTACATGTGCCGAGCAGGATCTTGACGACAGATCCGATAAAACCGACCGGAGTGGCGTTCTTCTCTTTCTCACTCTTGATCTGGCCAAAGATGGATTGGTAAGATGGTGGAGATCCATCTGATGATTGAGAAGAAAAATAAAAGCAAATAATTCCCCTTTATCATTTTAATACATTTTACTGAGTTAATCATTTATCACTTCATTGATAATTCTGAAGATTATGCAGCGGTTAAGAGGTGTGACGGTGGATGGGTGGGGGGGGGGGGGGGTCCAGGATTCTTTCACTAGATGGTGGGCACAAGACAGTCGGGGAAAATCTCTGCCAAGAAGAAAAATGTCATCATATTTTCAGGTGCCTTAATGAGGTCTAAAGTTGCTGCACAATAAGCAAATAGGCAACAGGCCTACACAATAGCAGCCTGGGTTTCGTCTGGGAGTACTATACTATATAGGTCAAAGAATAGATGTCTTTGTGATTTTAGTAATACTGTATACTACTTCGTCCATCTCATGTTCAGTCATTTTATAGAGTCGGACACTACATAGTGTCGGACTTTTTAAATCATTGGCCGTGTCTGTGCCAATTCGTGAAACAATACATACATGATCACATTAACCCCATGGAAGAACAGGCGTATTTTGTTAATACGCCTGAAATGGGCTATCCGCCGTATATCTCACTTGTATTTGTATGTTGTGATGATTTTATACGGAAATAAAAACAAACAAACAAACAAACTAAAACTATCACATTAATAACCACTCCTTAGAGACTTATTCATTATATCCACTTTCACGTCTGGAGGTCAATGGGGTCGCTGTATTACATTATACTCGTCTACGTTTACAGTCATTAATAATTATGTACCAGCTATAGCTGCTTGATTTGTTCAGTATTTTGAGCAGTGTATCAGATGGAGAAAAAAAAAGTATGATAAGGGCCTGTATCTCATTTCCTTCATGTAATTTTCTTTTTTTTCCCTCTTTTTTGTTAAGAAACGTTCCAGGGATAAGCTACATAACGCGACAAAATGAAAAGTGATGGTTTAATTCGTCCTGTCCATAATGGCGTAAGGATATCTAGCAGTCAAAGATTGATCAATCGTGTTGTAGTTTATTATGCTCTACTTACACTTTGTAGATATTTATGTAGGCCTACATGCATATATTTTGTTAAATTTTTGAGAGGATAAAAGATGATTGAGATCTCACATCCATAGCAGACCAGATCACTAGCAATCGACACCTTCCTGCCAGATTACTCAGTCAATATCGAAATATTGTTGGCGGTGCATGCGTAGGAACATGGTGGGGTCCTAAATGCAGCTTATTTGACAAAAAACATGATCTCTCTATCACGTCCTTTTACAATAAAGTAAAAGTTCGCCACTAAAACAATCAAGAGATATTATTTTTTTACAAAAGTGGAACAAATTGCTAAAATAGAACCTCTCAAGTAACGCAGTATGCTATAACTAAGAAAAAAAGAAAAGAATCAGGAACCCCGAGTGTAAGAGCGAGAGTCCCCCCCCCCCCCCTTTTCTCCAGCAAAGACAACCCTGGATGTGTATTTTTTATTCGGACATATTTTCCCGCCAATACGCTGCTATACTAGTTTATATCCCTGTAAACTATAGTTACATGCGTTTTTGTTTATGTATACTGTATTACGTTTTGTGGTAAGATTCCAACAATATGGCTATGCCGCCTGCAATATACGTGTGTATGTATTGGATACGATTTTTCGCATCAGTGAATATGGAAAAAAGAAAAACCTCAAACCTTTGAATTACAACACCTATGATTTCTATAAATATCGATTTGTAGTTCTTTATTGCACGAAACGCACGGGACATGCAAATACCAATCAGACTTACACTGAATAGACCGGGTACACTAACATATTCAAAGTTACGGATGTTTCTAGACCTAGTTATGAGTTATTCTATATACCTGTTTTAATGAATGAACTACACTACTCGGAATCCAGTCTGCACACATTACTGTTGGGCAACCTTTCATGTTTTCAAGAACAATCTTTGTTTAGAAAGCATGTAAAGTTGTAAACAATTTGAATATGTTAATAAACTGGTGACACTGAACATAATTTTAATGCAATAGACTTTAGTCTATTGCATTAAAATTATGTTCAGTGCTGTATACTATTATAGTTTAATGTCAAATATAGGCATGATTTATCAATTATTTCATGTTACGTCGGTCAATGACTTATGCTGGCAAAATTATTCGTAATTACATTTTTAAAAGACCGAGCATGATACGAAAAAAAATATTCCTGTTCATAATATTATCATGGACTATGCAAAACATAAGTAGCCGAGCAGATGTGAATATAAAAATTATATAATAATTATTATGGAAAGTGTTTTTTCTGATCCGATAAGCCACCTGGAATGTACACTTAACATAATTGTGCTGGTATGAAAAGCAACACATGAAAATGATATCTTAAAACAAAAGATGATCATTATTCTATAATCACCACAATAGGCGTAGAGACACAATTTCGTGGCTGGTGGCTGACTTTTTCATGTTTTGTTGCCAAATATAATTAACTTTTAGGGTTCTAAACAAATAATGCGAGCGACTCAGTGCAAAAAAAATGACAGCCATTTTTTTAATAAGATATTAAAAAAAAATATATATATAATAACTCAATTGCAGCTCAATGGGTAAGTTTTAACAAAAATCGGGGATGGGCGGCTGTCCCTTCATCCTCCACCCTACCTCGTAAGCCTTTATGCACCACATACAGTGTTATGCACTGCAGAAGATTCATTATGGGTAAAAAACGGAGAAAAGGAAAGAATATGCCTACATTATGGCATGAAGACACAATTACCTATCTTTGAGCCCCCCCCCCCTCCCCCACAAGGGAAAATCGTCGGCTTTTATTTGTTCCATTTAAAGTATGATAAATTAAAATAACCGAACTAATTAATGTCATATGCATAGGGTAATACATTGGAACCCCTTTAATAATAATCCAGAACCTCTGCAGAAAGTATTCTCATTAACGCAGTAGAATGGTTTCACTATACAGAACAGTTCTTTGCAATTTGTCTACATCTAAACTGTAAACAGATTTATATAATCATATCATTATCTTCAGTTTCATGCCCACCATAATAATGACAACAAAAGAGTGAGACCAGTATACAAAAAGCTATTGTTCGGTTCGTTCTGAGAACGAACCGGTTCCCTATCAGGAAGTAATACCTCCCTTGATGAACAGTAAAACATAATACAATATTATAAATATGCTAAATTACACTCAGTACATTAAAAATATAATAACATAATGTAATAAGAAAATAAAATAAGAAAAGTAAACATAATACAAAATTATAAATATGCTAAATTACACTCAGTACATTAAAAAAATAAAAACATAATGTAATAAGAAAATAAAATAAGAAAAAGTAACAACAATGATAAATGGTATGATAAGATTATTGAATATAGAGGCTTGTGTATGCATGGTGTGTATGTGATATAACAAATAATCTGCACGTACTGTTAAGAAACACTAACAAAGCCCATAAATGTTTTGCTTACGATATTATTTTTCGATACTATCTTAAAAGATAGATAAATATAAAACGAAATAAATATATTTTTTAAAAATACAAAAATGAGAGATATAACACGTGCCGTAAAGTATTTTGGTGAAAATAGTCAAATTACTGACTAATCGCCAATAAACCAAAACACAACAACAACAACAACAAACAAATTTCCAGTGCGGTTAACCTCGATACACGTAGGCCTATACCCCGTCACCTTGTGGTTTCAAGTCACGAGTATTGACAACAAATATCACGACCGCAGCTCGATTTATTTGGGATTATGTTCATGATGCTGTGAGATTTCCGTTAATGCGCTAAATAATGATAATTATGATAATCATTTATACTTATAAACACATTTAACAACAAAATTATGTTAGTGTAATGTTGGTTTGTACTAAAAAGTTAACTCTTTCTTGCAGATGTAAACCGTCAGAATGGAAAAACACGCTTATTTGTATGCGTATAGCCTGGGTTAGGTAGGGGGTGCACTATAGGTCGATAAAATGCAAGCAGGCGCGGATCTACGGGGGGGGTTTAGGGGGTTTAAACCCCCCCCTTGGGCGGCCCAAAAAAAAAAAAAAAAAAAAAAAAGGGAAAAAAAAAGAGAAAAAAAAGAAAAAAAGAAAGAAAAAAGAACGCACGCTGGAGAGAAACCCTTTCAAGTGCAAATATTGTGAGAAGATATTCAACTCATCTGGTAACTTAACCAAACACATGATAACTCTGGATATAACTGTGTATTTAACTGTTACTTGATTTAAAAAGACGTTATCATGCACTGCTTTTTATGGTCTCCATTGTGTTAATAGATGCCAGGAAAACATCACTTACGGGGTTCAAATAAACACCCCAAAAAAAATCGGCTCGCCGCTTCGCGGCTCGTGGACGATGCTCTGCATCGTCATTATTTTATTTAACTGTTACTTGATTTAAAAAGACGTTATCATGCACTGCTTTTTATGGTCTCCATTGTGTTAATAGATGCCAGGAAAACATCACTTACGGGGTTCAAATAAACACCCACAAAAAAATCGGCTCGCCGCTTCGCGGCTCGTGGACGATGCTCCGCATCGTCATTATTTTGGTCAAACCCCCCCCTTAGCAAAAAGCTAGATCCGCCCCTGGCAAGGGAAGGGCTTGAGATAGGGCTGTGTCATCTCCCCTGGCGTTCTCCTTCCCTCTCCATTTATTTCCCCTTTCTCTCCATTGTTTTATTCCCTCTCCCCCGTCCGATGGGTGCATGTGCCCCTATAGGCTGTAGTGTATACACATGTACAAGCCGCTGTAAAAGTCGAAAATACTTAAATTCATGTTATCATCAACATTATAAGAGGTGTTGACAGCAAATGGCAGAATCAGCGTTACCCAGACCCTGCTTTCATACACACCCGCAGTATGTGTGCCTATGTACGACGGTACTTTAGAACATGATGGTGTAATGGCAAACAACGTACATATAAAACAGGAATAGAGTATTGGTGCCCCCCCCCCCCACCCAACCATGGCTACGCCAGTGGTGATATAGTATAATTGGAACTAACCTTGTTCCATTGCATCATACGATGGAGGAGCTGCCGGGTCGGCCGGTGACATACCGAGAGATGTGTTCTCTTCCGCCTGGTAAATATAAATCATAGGATTATCAAAACCAATTTACAAGCAATGAACATTTGTTGCATTTTTAGGGCGCAAAAATGACCCTATAGACATATACAGTCTTTCCCTTTATCAACATGCCCCCCCCCCCCCAAAAAAAAAAAAAGAGAGAGAGAGAGAGAGAGAGAGAGAGAGAACAGCGACAACAATGAACTTACCGGAAAAAGTTTTTTTTTTATCTTCTATGCCAATACTCGGAGAAACGGATGTTTAAACTATTACTTACATCATTGTTGTTAGCGCTTTGGGCCTCTCTGGAAAAAGCGCAGTTTATAAATAATAATAATAAAAAATAAATAATAAAATAATAATAATTGACTTCTTCTTCTACTTCCGGATACTTGTAATCAAGTGGATCATTTCAAAAATCACTTCTTCATGGGCTGGAAGAAGGGAAAAAAAAGAATCCGGAAGGGAAGGGACTGAATACCAACTGATTTTATAGGCTTGTTGATGAACTAGGTTGTGTAGAAATGTTCATAAAAGTTTTACCGATTAGTTTTTATGCCACAATCTTACATCGTGATATTATTTTTTATTGTGATGTTTTCAGATTCCACTGTATCTAACTCATTTGTCAAAAGAAAAACGTACAGTTAAAATGAAGGAAATAAGCCTATTTAGGGGCGAAGCTGCTTCGCTCATCACATACAGTTTTACCAAACGATCAGTATAGAGAAGCTACTATAGGTGATTGTACGACCATGGATCAACGCAATCAATCGCTCTTCTGGTGGCATCCATAGGCTTTGTTACCCATCGCTGAATTGGTTTTCTTTGTAATGATGTCATGGTCATGGCTAAAAATAGCCGCCACCCCGTCCATCTCTCTCACTCTCTCTCTCTCTCTCCCTCTCTTTCTTTCTCTCTCTCTCTCTCTCTCTCTCTCTCTCTCTCTCTCTCTCACACACACTCCCACACTCTCTTTCTCTCTCTCTGTCTCTTTCTCTTTCTCTCTCTCTCTCTCTATCTCTTTCTCTTTCTAGCTAGTTCTAGCTAGCCCTCTCCTCTCCCTTTTCCCCCTTTGAGTCATCCAGCTCCCCTTCCTTTCTACCTGTTCAGGTTTCCTTAAACTTTATGGAATTTTGCAATCTGAAGCAGGCCTTCCTTTTTAATAACTTAGACGTTGACATAAAACAGATTGTGAAGGAAGGCTATCTAAATAACTGAAACGATTTTTGTTTACAGAATTTGACGTGAGCAAACTTTAAGATTTGACAATTATGGGGGTGTTTAATGTCCCCCCCCCCCCCCCAAGCAAGTTTCAACTTGTTTTTTGTAATAGGGAAGTTCCTTTTTGAAAATGACAAACATTACAGTCTGAACTTTGATCACCGTTCACATATTTCAATCTTAACTTTTCCTTTAGTGGTTTTGTTTTGAAATGAACAAAATCGGGTATCTAATCATGTGATCAGTCTCAGGGGCGGGTCCAGAAGTTTGCAAAACGTGGGAGGACACACTGAATTATGGAAAGGGGTTATATATCCAACTGTTTTAGGTGCTAACATAATTTTTGTTTAAATATGTGTAGAAATATATGATTAGAAATAGAAGTAGAAAATAATGTGAAATTAAAAGGGATGCATGATTGGGTCTTATAAGGGGGCATGTGTCAATTATGCCCCCGTAGCCCTAGGTCAGCCAGTGATCAGCCAGTGATCGGTGTAATAACATGGGAGAAAGTTACCCCCCCCCCCCTCTGGAAATAGCGATAATGATGTCTGATCGTAAATAGGGTTGCAAAGTAGCATTGTAACATACCTGAGTACATTATATGATTAGCAAATAAGGCTACATTTTTAAAGTTTAATTTTACTTTTTGATTAAATTAAATTTGTTATTCTTTATTTTAATACAATGATTAATTGATTCGTTTTCTGTTACTTGGCAACATTATTATAATAAAAATACGCTACTTTGAACGCAGCAGGTTTATTATAATCATTTTTAAAAACATAGTGTTGATCATAATAGTCAGGGGCGGCGAATTCTTTTCATGACCGGGGGCGAAATACGAGGGACGAGGGAGCATAGTGAACGAGAGGGGCGGAGGTGACGGAAGTGTCTACCCCTTACATGTTTTTGAAGTTTTGTTGTATTATAAAATTACATTCCTTTATATTATAGCAAGACTATCGTATATAAACACGCAATTGTCGCAATATACTTCACTTTTACTTTGCCGGTAATTAGTGTGCAGTCCGAAGGGCTGTAAATATTTAGTAGGTAAATTTTAGTAAGTATAGGGAGCTTGGTATGGATGAGATATCTATTTCACACTCTATATAGGCCGCTGTCATGTAGATGTATATTGATATTTCTATGGGAGTTGAAATGGCAAATAAATATATAGACTATGCGGTAGTGCTGAAAATTGGTCATGCAATGAAGGACCTTGACTTTAATAATGTTTTTAGAACACCACAAAATGTGAAACGGTGGTTTTAAAACGTCTGATGATAACCAGTTAAGAATTATTTATAAAAGTATATGAATTCACACGTTCCTTGCTCTCACTCTCGGTATACTTCCCTGTATGTCTCTACCATATCTAAATATAAACAGCTACAATGTATATCTGATTCTTGTTATCATGATATAATATATTGCAATAAATGTATCTGCTGAAGCCGGAGTCTGGCCAGGAATATCTTCAAAAAGTGCAAGAAATTATTTCGAAATTAATATAAATTTCAAATTGATACAATGTAGAGCGACACAATGCGCGACTACTTAAATCTCCTATTCAACTTATAATAAATATAACATCAACATTGGCGATAACGTTACAGCACTTTTACCTGCACTATTGCTGAGATAATAACGCGTCAACATTTCTTCAGTCTCTGTAAGACTGTAGGCCTTTAAAATGATACGAAATTTGCAGTTAGTACCAATATCATTCATTCTGATTAATCTACTTATCGGATAAAACTCACCATTTTCAATTAATTATGGATGATGTTTTCGAGAAGAAGAAAACAATTTGCGTGGTTGAAAAAGAAAGTTGAACCCTGGTAAACTTGATGGGAGAGAGACTGCAACATAAACACGTCCTCCACTTGCTTCGTCTGCAAACGACTATTTGAAATGTAGGCGTATACACCGCAATATTCAATGCGTCGTATATTATTAGTAGTAAACTCGTCTGTCAAATGCAATGTATTTTCGTTCGTTGCTTTGCATATAGCACGCACTATAGAATCCGTGCGTTGTTGCAGTGAAGCTTTTGTTGTACCTTTTGTTAGAATGATTATGGACCTTTGGTATTATTGAAGTACAGTAGTACACAGTGCACATACAAATAACCACAAAACAAATTAGTGGTCATTCAACAATTGCTCTGTACATACAAGATCACAACCTTCCATTCTCTCCATTATTGATGACGGAATGTAACATATTTGCAATAATTATATCTAGGGTCACTAGGGTGCATGTATGTTTGCACCAAAAACAGTTTTTTTTTAGTACAAGCAAATGGGAGCTCGCAAGATATACGTCGCAGTGTTGCCAATTAGTGTTTGATCACAACTTCAAAAATGCATTACTTTCTAAATTTTCAATCGGATTCCTCTCTTTATCCTGCATCTATCAAAACCAATTCAATATATCAGAGTGGACTTACTCTTTAAAATTGTGTGCGAACGAAGCGAGCTTTCCACAAAAAAACCCATTGAAATATTATATTTCGGATTGTTTTGAAATCAGTTTTCCCGTCCTTAAAAATTGCCCGCGAACGAAGCGAGCTTTCCAAAAATGTAATACATGAAGTGCAAGTTTAATTCTGCTATCAAAATTATGTTTAAAAAAACACATTATGAATCTATCAATAAACCATCTTTGTGTCCGAATATGTGGCGACAGCTGTCCGAATATAGGCCTAAAAGGTAATGTTAGTATTTTTGGGGGCTGCAACCCTCCCCATCGGATTCGCGGTCATCAATGAATGACAGAATAAAATTATCTGAATGTTTCTATTTTGATGAGCTTCCTCGATATTGCTCTGAATGTGAATTCGTTATGTTTATGCATTGTTGAACTATTTGTTTACAAGGAAACCCATTGTAGAAAGAAATGTACTAGGATGTAAACATATTTCACCCTATTCTGGATACAAGACAAGCCATTAAAAGAGTCATAAACTTTCAACCTCCTCCTGCATGCCCTATCTCTCTGCCCTCGATCTTATATTATGTTTTCTTGGGACAGTGTGTAGTGCCGATGCGCGTTCGTTCCAATAATTGTGTTTCATCACATAGAAATGCAGGAGTGCCATTATCCAATTACGTAATCAATATTAGTTCGACTCCGCACCTCATCGGCTGCGAGGTTGAAAGACGTTCTTGTTGATAGTTATTGATAGTTATTGATACAAAAGATTACAAGCGTTGACTTTTTATCGGGCCATCTATACACATTGACATTGAGCGTCATGAACAGTTCCTATACAGTTCATGACGCTCAACATTCATATTGCAAATAGGGTAATGCAGATCCAGAGTTTTTTAAGACATAACGAAAGAAAGAATCAAAGAATCAAAGAACAAGAACAAGAAGAACAAGAACTAAAAAGATTTTTTTTAAAAGGTAAAGAAGAACTTGGAAGAAGAAGAAGAAGAAGAAGGATAAAAAGAAGATGATGATAGCAACGATAACATCAATCTTTTGCAGCACACAGAGCTTTATCATGTGGTAATTTTGCAGCAAATAGATAGCAAATGACCCGGGTCACACCCCCCCCCCCCCCCATCCTCCACTTCCCTCCGGCCCCTCCTCTTAAAAAAAATCTTGGGAGTCCCCTGCTCTGATCAAACACTTTATATATTATCATCATTATTATCGTTAATAAAAAAACAAATCTGATCTGTCTGTAAATAATACGATTTTAACTTAATCATTTTGTACATGACTGTCGGGGACCCCACTGGAAATAAGCTCTCGAGCTTTCGTGGGTTATCCTGTTCAAGCTGACTTAATTTTAATCTGTTATTCTTGTATATTGTTGTATATGTTGGAGGCTTGGCGAATAAAATTAATCAATCAATCAATACAAACCATGCTGCTCTGTATAGTGTCTTGGCCTTTCCATAGACTTTGAAACTGGGGATCTGTTACAATTTGTATCACATAATAGCATGTGTTTATTTCCGGGCACAGAGGTCAAGGATCGAATCTAGAAATGGGGGCGGACCGGGCGGTAATGGGAGTAACCGACTGCTTTGTCCCGACCTTTTTGGGGGGAATGGGCACAGTCACAATAAAATTGTTTGTAGCTACTTTACATTGCGCAGTTACTGCTTTATGAAATAATCACCTACACCATTTTTTTTTTTTCAAAGGTCGGTTTTTTAAAACTTTTTTAGACCCCTCCCAAGGACGTCGATCGATTACATGTGCCTCCCCCCCCCCCCCCTCCCAAACATCAAACTCTGGCTACGTGTCTGCCCATTTGAAGCATTATGCTCAATAAAACATTTGACGAATAAATTAATTATACATGTAAACATAGAATTCACACCATTTATGCATTTAATGAGCAAATTGTGTTGTTTCTCTGTTTTGTGCCGATAGAGGACACTATATGGCAAAATCTTTAAATATCAGAAGACGTAATGTTTTGGGAATCCCCTCTCTAGAAAAATGTCGTCGCATCGACGGCGTAAAATATAGAGCTCGGTAATTATGTGTTTTTATTTTGTGTTTTCTTATTTAATATTCAATGGAATGAATGTTGTGTGTGTGATGAGATCTTAATGAAGACATACGACGCTGTAGATATTCAAAAAGGGAGATCATATTTCGTAATAACTGCATTTTGGGCCACGAAATTGACAACGCCATCGACGCGTAAGTATCAATAGTGGAGTCTGGAGAGGGCTAGAGCTATGGCGTACGGTTTCGTACGTGTCCTTAGCTCGGGTCACAAGTATTGCACCATCATGGTGAAATATAGGTATGGATTGAAGACACTCTGAACTGTCTGTCATTAGTGTAATATCCGTAATTTTAGTGTCTGATTAAAGTACAAGTTTGGTGTGAGGCATATGAGGCTACATTGAGAATCATAACCATTTAATGATTTATTACTCATTCAGTTTGTTTGCAAAGCACTGCATGACTTAGACAGCAATAACCATCTGATTTGGGTCATTTCTTTAATAAAACTGACATTTGTTGTCATTCCCCAATACAGATGGCAACCCAGAGATCTCGTACCGTGGGGGTAGCTATAGCCAACAATGGCAGCTTTTTCTGTCAAATGTAAATTAGGTCGGTATGTCATTTGTCCTAATTACAGTTATCAAAATTTGATAACTTAATATTAAATACATAATTTACGGACTTACTTATATGAATTATCCAATTTGTATCTCAGATCCGCGAAGCAGTACGTTCATGCATTCGAAATATTACCCGGCGGCCGATATATTTTCCGGGTCCACCTACCAAAACATAGCCAAATGGCCAATCATAGCACTCGTTTCGTGGGAGTTCGTTGGTCAAGCTGGGCCGACTCGTACGTAGCTACGGTAGCTATTGGACGCTCGAAAAGAAAAAATGAATATTCATCAACTAAAACCAAGACGGATAATGTTGACGACGAGACTTTCTCGGATTAATCATTAATTTAGGATCTAAATGAGCAAGCTATCGTAAGTCAAATAAGCTATATATATGTTATTTTTAATTTGTGTTGTAATTGCAGCAGTTATGAGGATGTAAAGAGTGAAAATCTTGTTGCATATCTCATTCATCGCGGTCCGGTCGAACCGAACCATTTGTTCCGTACAGTGCCTCACAGAAAGAGGTCCCCAGACTTCAGTCTCTATAATCGGAGGTCTAGTGGAGCCAGACGTAGTCTCAGTGGAACAACCGACGATTAGAGAGACTGAAGTTTTCGGTCTATGCATGACTGCACTTCTGAAGTTATTTGCAATATCTAATGAATGACAAAAAGAGGAAAATGAGACACAAATTTTCTGAGTGCTGAGTGAATGAGTGGTCTAGGACTAATAGGTCTATGTGTACAATGAGCTTGAAAGATGAAATATTTTTGTAATGAATTTCACAGTAAAGTCTCTGTTTTGTTCAATGATTTTGTTTCTAATTGTGTAAATTATTTGTAAGTATTGTGATTTTATTAAATTTGCCATCAAAAACACAAATCCTTATTTTTTGTTTGTTTATAAAAAATTAAAATTAATTACAAAAATATACCGGTATTTAAAAAAAAAATATAGGTCTACCAGTATTTTTTTTTTAAATCAACAAAAAAAAAATAAACAAATTGTTTACCCTGAAACCATCCGGTTTTGACTAGTGGTTCAACGGAATTGGAAATATCGCTGATGTTACAACAATACTGTTTCAGATGATAATATTTTGTATTTTGGGGCTAAATTAAAAAAACTTTTCCAAGAATTACAACTTTGCGCGTGCGTCAACTTCAATTTGACATATTTTGTTCACTGGAATGATTTTTCTGGTATTATACCATTTGCTTTTGTATCTGGGTCAGGAACCACAATCACTATGCAAAATCACTGATGAAAAATTGCCAGATTCCAGGCAATTCCTTTTGTTAAAATAATACTCTAAAAATTATAGGTATAGAAATGAAGAGCAAATTCTGAAGAAATAGAAACTTTTGGATTCAAAGATGGCACTCTCTTCAACGCACGCAAATCAATCACGTTCGTAAACGAGATGCTGACTAAATCTGCACTATAAGCCTTATTTATAGCATATGCGCTGCGGTCTGACTGCCTCTAAAAATTCTGTTTTGGATCTTCAGTAAATTCAGTAAATATCACCTGCAGCCCTCTCCCCCCCCCCCCCCCCCCCCTTCTGATTGATTAATGCCCCTGTGAGTAAACACTGCATTCTAGAACTAAAAATGGCACATTTTAGTGTAGATCTAAATAATTCTACCAGAGCCTTTCAACTGTGACATCATCACCTTAAATGTGGGCAAAGCTATCCGATACTGTACATTTATGTAATGTTTTCAATGCTGATGTTGTTTTTTTGACTGATGCATTTATTACCCGTGTTATAACTTGTCAAAACTTCCCCTCCCTTTAGCACTAGATAACAGCTGAATAAATAATAATGATGGTGATGATGATGATGATAATACTACTACTAATAATAATGATAATAATAATAATAGTAGCAGTGATGAGGAGGAGGATGATGATGCTATTAATCGTAATGATCTAAAAATAATAATCAAACTTAAGTATGAAATAGAAAGTGGATCTCTTTTAGTTTTATAATGTATTTTCACACCATCTTTATTATACCCTCAGGACGTAAAAATGATGGATAAAACCCAGGCAAATACCCTTCGCACATGGCTATTTCTTCTTGTGATATTCCTCATAATACTTCACTATGGAAGCGCTAATGATGACCAGCATGGAACAGAGGTATGCGGTCTTGTTATTTGTGTGAATTTACAGTGGATGGGATTCTGGGGGGGGGGGGGAGGATTGGGGACATCTCATTGATTATCTTCTGAATCTTCTGAAATTGAAGTCAACAGGGCGGTATTCCGCATGTTGCTAACTTGTATGGCAGGTGGTACATGCTAAAGTGTGTTTCTAAAGTTCTCAACAGATGTTACAAATTAATAGAAAGTTAGGGTACATTTTTTATATTATCTGACTTTGAACATTGTAGGGGGAGGCATATCACATTCCTGTTTGTTCTAAACATTAAACAGATATATATCGTAATGTATCAATTTACTTATAATTCCACTTTAATTGAGAAAACTGAGAATGCCTCCCAATAATATTCTCTTTCTCTAACATACAAAATAATTCATATTTTTCTTTTCCCTATGTATCTTTTTTTTCTCTCTCTTTCTCCCTCTCCCTCTCCCTCTCCCCTCCGTCTGTCTGGTTGCTTACTTACAAGCATGTATGCTTTCTATGCAGTCAGGTAAAATAACCACCATCACCATCACCCTCCCTCCCTCTCTCCTTTCCCAACTCAAATGCCCTATTTCATATGTTTTATAATTATTTTTTTTTCCCATTACAAAATGTTTCACTTAGAACTCGAGGTTGGCACCTGGAAAGTCCAAGGCTGTTGTTGCCATGATACCTGACCAAGGCCCTCTGAGAGCCGAGCGTGATGTTGGTCAGAGCAACGCCAATGGCTGTTACCCAGATGAGTACTACAGTGAATACTTCAGGAGGTGTACAGGCTGTACCCGATGTTCACGCGGAACTCAACACGATCCTCAAGAGGTAGGGAAAGTTATCGCTTAAAATAAACAGATTTCTGTTCAGTAGTCTTGTGAAAAATCAGAAGGCCTGTTTTCATCAGCTCGAGTTTGCCAAATAACCCACTATTTAACTATCCCGATCGCAAATTAACTAGTTAATTTGCGCCTTCGTCAGCCCGCAGAATATCTGGTCGAGAAAATATCGTGAGAAATCTTGGTCTTGTTTCCAAAATATCTCGCTCTTTGGGAAATAGCGGGCTAATTTGCGCCTGTCCGAGCTAGTTTGTGATGAGCATATTTGGGATAATATCTCGAGTCTGAAAATTTGGCAAACTCGAGCTGATAAAGACAGTCCTAGAGATATGAGTGAAACTTGTTGATAAGGTCCTCACATACTTCCAGTCAACATGCAAGCCCTTTTAGATGTGGTGATCTTATTTAAGATAATCTTATGATTTGGTGGAAAAAAGTTAGATAGTATATTATTGAATATATTCTCATTTTTTATCCACTTGCATCTATTGCCAGATATCTGATGTTCAGTCCACTTTTCCAGCTTAAATTTAGTGTAGATATCTGAAAGGTCCTCTAAACTGAAGCAATCACGGTAATCTCTAACTGTAGCTGTGCTTCAGCACGCCACACTGCAATCTCACTAAGTTCATCATTTCTTGGTCACATATGGGAATGTACATCCTGCATGCTAGGATCCCAATTATTTGTCCCCTCTCATTTGTGTGATATTCCACAAAAGGAAGAAGAACTTCACAGCAGCTTAGAGTGAACACAGCTGTCCTATACACGGTCTGTCAAAAAGCATCTACCATTACATATATTTTCATTTAGACATTCAAAAGGACAATGCTTTAATAATAATAATAATAATAATAGTGGATTCTTGTATAGCGTTCATGTCTGTCAGACTTGACACTCCTGGCATTCTATGATTATTACCCTGGTTTTAGCATGCAGGCTACTATCCTGGCGCTCTAGCAAATCAAGGAATTAATTCCTGCCAGGTACCCATTTACCTCAACTGAGTCGATGGTGGCAAATGTAGATTAATGTTTTGCCAAAGGACAAGTGCCAGACCTGAGGGTTGTTCACAAAATTTGTCATCAGTGACAAATGACAGTTATTGTTATAAGCTACTGAAATCCTTGCTTCTGATTGGTTATCAGTCACTGATATTTGTCATTTGTCGTTGAAAAGAGGCTTTGTTTAAAAACAGGTCCCTGAATCGCGGACCATGTGATCCACAGTCCAGTGACGTATCCATTAGCGTTTATTTCTCATGACAAACTATTTTCTTTGGTGATCATAACGATTGTTTCTATTTTTCTACTAGCCCTGTGGACATGGCCGTGGCCAGGAAGCACACTGCACACCTTGTGATGTTGGTTACTATCAAAGCAATGAGGGCATAGCTGTCTTGACTTGTCAGCCGTGCTTGACGTGCGACCAGCGCGCCGTCACGAAAAGAGCCTGCTCCCGACAAAGAAACACAGTGTGTGGCAAATGCCAGAAAGGGTTAGTTATCTTTGATGCGAGTCACCCATTTCTGAAATGAAAATACAATTAACAACAAGCTCAGGCAGAGATTTGCCGAAAAGCTAGGTAATATTGTTGCACTGATAATGCTAAGGTCTTGTTAAAGGTTGGAGAGTGCCATCTGATTTAGGATTGCGAACAATGTTGAAGGTCATACATGAAGTCTATCCTAAATTAAAATAATGCATATTGTTATGTAAAGCCTGTAGTGATAAGCCTAAGTCACACCAAAAATGCATATACTTCTTGGTTTGGAGTAGGCATTTTAATCTCAATGTCACTTTGATATATACCGTCATGGATGCCGGCTCCATGTGAAAAACAAGGTGGAAACGCAGCAGGAAATTTGACATTTTTAACATGTCCAAAATTTTCTCAGGACTTTAGGGTGTAATTGTCAATCCGTTTTCTCTTAAATGTATGGGAAACGCAACATACCGGTAGCCAAATCGATGTCATATTTCAGATCGATGTCCGCTTTTTTCTCAGGTTTTCACGTCGAAATGGAAATGCATGGTCTTGACATCATGATTGGTGTGACCTACCGGTAGTCATTACAATTATTGTGAACTTGTGCTTCAGAGTGAGCATATCTTTGAGAGACCTGATGCTAAAGGCCTCTTGTGATTATGATCAGTCAGATCATGTTTCATACAGTTTTACAGTGGAATTGCCTCAGGGAATTAGAAATTTTGGTCTTGGGGTCATCCCATTTTCAAAATTTATGGATACATTTATATATGTTTGCACTGGACCTCTGTTTCAGTTCCATAATTACAGGGGCCTGAATCTAAAACTGGGGGGGAGGGGGGGGGGGTCATTGTGCGCCCCACACATGAGTGTCAAGCCCTGATCCTATATACATGTACATGTAAGTTCTCAATTATAGTTTGTATTTTTTACTTGCATAACAGGTGGTATTACAATGAAACCAACGTCTGTGTGGAATGCACCGAAAGAGACATGGCTGACCTAACCAACGAGGATTGCTATGTCAAACCAGTCCCAACTCCCGGATCAAATCCAACTCCTCCCGGACCACAATCAGGTCCAGGACCTGACCAAGATCCTTCAACGAGAGCTCCTGTAGCAACAGTGAATGGAACATCTTCAGGACCTCTCCCAAAGCCTACTCCGGGGAAAGCTGTAAACCCGCAAAATCAGAATGGTAAAGAGAGTTAGATTTAATTTTCAAATGCTCTCCTCAACATAACTAAAAGACAAATTGCACATACTCTTAAGCCGCAGCTTAAACAGAAGGAATGTCTGTTGCAAATTCATACACGTCCTACCATGGTTCTCCAACAGCTGTGTTTTCAACCATACCTCTGAAATTGGGGGGGGGGGGTCGGAACATCATCATATTAGGATTATGCATGTATATGAACAAAATATTTCAAATCTAAAGCAATTTAAGATGTGTTTGATGGGTAGTGTACTCTTTGTGTCATCATTACAGAATGATCATACAAATGGGATCTAAAAACTAATGTTTCCTCCCTTTTCTTTCTTCTGTTTTGTAGGATTGAGTCTCTGGCAAGTTGCATTGGTCTGTGGAGCTGCTATTGTTGCTACATTGCTTATTACTGGTTTTATTCTGTACAAACTGAAAAACAGGAAGGGAAAAGGTAAATGTCTTGTAACCACATCCTGCAATATATGTGAATGACTTGATTGAAGTCACATGTTTACCACCAAACTCTGCCAACTTTACACATACGTATTTCATTCATAATACTTGTACGTGTACATGTGAAGCCTAATTGTCAAGACATTACACATTAATTCCATAAACCACTTCAAATTCTGCTGCAGCAAAGTAATACATTAAAATGATCGACAAGAGGCACTTTGTGGGGTAAAGAAAACACAGCTCCATGAAACAATAGCCCTTGTGCATAGCTTTGGATCTGTGTGGTACAAGAAATATGAAGTTTCCTTTGCTTTTCTGTGTTTTCTTCTTCATTTCAATGTTTCAAGGCAGTTTTTTTTGGCCTCGTCAGTGTCTGAACAGGCATCGGTTGAAACAAAACAATAAAGGAAGATGATGGTGTAATTGGATCTTGTGGTGATCAGACATGTGCTCCTGCAACGATTGATGTGGGCTCTATAGGTTTAGGGTTGGTTTAGGGTGGGTTATTAAGAGTTAGTCTATGGTAGGTTTAGGGCAGGGTAGGTTTAGGATAGATTTAGGGCAGGTCTAGGGTAGGTTTAGGTAAGGCTTAGGGTAGGAATAGGGTAGGTTTTGGATAGGTCATAAGTGTAAGTTAATGGTAGGTATACGTTCAGGGTAGGTTTAGTGAAGGTTTAGGGCAGGATTAGGGTAGGTTTAGGGTAAGGTTTAGGTAAGGTGATTGGTCTAGAGTTTGAAGTTAAGAATATATAGACTAGTGTTAGAAGTTGACATGGAGCAATTGTTGCAGGAGTCTGTAATGTTTGTTTGTAATGCATGTGTATTTTATTCGTTCAATGTAGAGTACAACTACATGTATTTCTTTTTTAATACCGTAATTTATATTGAGATCTAAAAGCAATGATAATATTCCGTTCTTGTACAGCGCATAACACATTATGATATCACGGCCTTATGCAGCTTTAGAAATAATTACCCTAGCTTTACCTCAGGCAGTCATTATCAGCATACTGTGCATTTCAAGGAATAATCCTACCATGTCCCAATTCACCTCACCTGGGTGAAGTGTGGCCGCAACTGTAGATTAACGTCTTGCCAAGAGACGTTAGTGTTGTGGCAGGGATTTGAACCCCGTACCTTGTGGTTCACGGTCCGGATACTGATATGCTGGACCACGACACCTTGCAGGGCTCGTGCTCCACCCATTTAAATTATAGCCAAACGTAAATGAAGAGTATGGGACGCCATGGTGTAGTTCAGTAGTGTTTATTTGTGGTATAAATGAAAAAAACAGAAAGCTCTATAAATTATAGTTGTTGGTTTATTTTCTTGATGTTGATATAGATGTGCCTCCTCCTGCAAATGATCATGAGATGGAAAACTTGTACGAGGTAGTTAATGAGAAACCCAATCATCATAGGCCTGGTCCCTCTGGTAAGTCCATTGGTTCACAGAAACACTCTCAATCATTTAAAGATAAACTTGAGTTCTGGTAAAAGAAGAAATGAATTCTCACAAAATCAAACAAAACTTCCATTGAATGTTCAAAATTACAAATAAATGTCATTTGCCAAACAATTTTGGTAGAAAATGTATACTGGCTGAGTAATGAGCATAGAAAGATAAGGAAATCAAGGTAAGTAGGCCCATCACCATTTGTGTAGTCCCATATACATCTTTCTGTGTGCAGTGCTTGTTACTTTACCAAGACTGGGCCAAGTTTATTATGATTTTGATGACTCCAGAACCTTGCAGTACACAGTAATACTTACATGCTAAATGATCAACTTTTTCTGATCCATTCCTCACCTTTTCTTTCACAATGCAATCGTATGAACAGAACTCAACTTTATCTTTAAGCGTACCTAACACAAGCTTCTTTCTGTACAGAATGTTATGCCTTCTTCGCTATATCATGTACGTCTCCATTTTAAGATTGAGGGAATTATTTTGGGGATATGCTGTGCATGGTATTTTGTTACTTGTTTAGAACAGTGTTTTTCTACTGGGGTGACGCAAGACAAATTCAGTTATATTAAAAAGATGTTCTGGAATAAAAATCAACTTCATGAAAACAAAGCATCAGAAACCGCAAGATGCCCAAATATAATTTTGAGATATATATATATGTAATTTTTTTTGGATTTCGATGAGGAAATAACAGCTTAATAACTTAAAAGATAATAATGCTTTGAAGTTTATTTGTTCTACATTTACATCAAAAAACGATTTATAATTTTTTTTACAAGCGTATAAGGGTGGATTACAAAATAATTTAAAGATTTCAAATCAAGTATTATTTATGGAAAGCTCCAGCCCAGACAGACATATAGCTCACACACATCCGCAACCTGGTGACTTAAGCCCACACACACCAGCTATTCCCCACTCCTGACGACGGACGGTCAACCTGTTCAAAACGTTGAGCCACTCCACTACCTATCCTCTCCAACCGGCACTATAGTTCTCTTTAGAACTATAAGCTCAAGAAAGATTACCAATTAACAGTCCTTTTCAGGACTCCCCAATCCTCTCCCTTCTCTCATACTATTTATCTACGTCACCATGCAAGCCGATACGCAGTGTCTAAGTCGTGCTGATTTTTTTTCTTTGATGTACTGCAGGTCCGCCATTGGATGAAGCCAGCCGTGATCTTGTGTCTCCATCTTCGCATCTGGATCCAGCAACAGAAAGCATGTATGAAGCCCCATTGAACTTAAGCACATTGGAAATATAAATCAAATACATGTTGTACAGAAATACCAGGGATGGATCCAGAGTTTTGTTCAAGAGGGAGCACAATACTGACATGATATAATCATATTTTTAAAAATCTGACGAGCTCCCCCCCCCCCCCCCCCCCCAAGATTTTCAGAATTTGAGCATGCTTATTTATTTCAAAATTATCTTTAAAAAAAAGATATTTATATTAATCATTTTAAAAAGCTATAACTCTAACTTCCCCTCCCCCCAATCTACCAGTAATATGTACACAAAATCCTGAATGTGATTTTTAATTCACAACAGTTGAAAAAAAACTTCATAAGCACACTTTTATGGGCATTCATGTTATAATGGTGAGAGAATAATAACGTTTAGGCTATGCCGATATTCATATTCATATTTATATTCATGTTGAAAGTTCTAAGACCAAAACATTTTCAATGTTGTTCATCAGTCAGATTATTTTTAAATGAACATTGATTAAAATTGGAATGCATCAAATCATCTATTTTTGTGTACCGGTAAACTGAAACAGTTTTCAGATCATTAGTAATCAAGAAAAACCTTTTTTCAAAGCTAAAGGCTCGATAGTGTATGATTTACACAGATTAGTAACTCTTTGGTGACATAAACCTTTTTTTCTGATTTGACAGACCTGGTCCACCTCAAGGCCTTCCAGTGTATACCAGTATTAACCAAGGTATGTTTGAATTTAGCTAGGAAGTCGATTTGAGTTTATTTCCAAATGATGATTAACAATGAAGTGCTGGTCGAAGAGTTTGCAAGAATACTGAAGTAAAATTTTAAGTGATTTCTTTTCGGAAACTACATGTATTCAAGGAAATACAACAAGTGTGCAAGGCTGTAATTGTACAACAAAGTGACATAGCCCCAACGGGCAATGTAAATTTAACCTTACGGTACTTTCTGTTTCAGGCTACATTTATATTATCACAGAATATGGGATGTACGTTGCAGGTCCAAAAATCTGTACCGTATTCTGATTTCTAACAAAATTTCATCAGGCTTTCAGTACAATTAGTTAATCAGTGAGAAACAAAGAAATATTAAAATACCATTCCATTTGTATGGGTTTCATGCTAATTTCAGCTAACTCTTAGCCTGGATATCTGTAAAATCATGTTGCTTGTGGCTATAGCTACATTATAGTGCTTAATTCTCTGTAAAAGATATTGGAAGTGAATGAGCACATACAAAATACCTTGTCTTATTTCACAGGTGGACCCCCAACACCCAACTACGTCACCACTGACACTGAGCACCTACCACCACCCGGGTCAGAAGATTCATCCAATGATGGCCCACCATCTATTTTCCATTCCTTGAAGTCTTTTCAACCTGGGGACTATGGAGCAGGTCCCCAAGTCCCAGCTCGACCTGCAGATGTTAGCCAGTCCCCCGATCAGATGGTTGACCCCTGCGATCAGGTCACACGCTACGAGGAGTATGATGCAGCAAGAAACTATGATCTGGCACCAGACCCGAGTCTCCCGCAGTCAGGAATTAACTCTCTTTCCTCCTTACCGCAACACAATACACCCAGATCCCCTCATAGACATATCTAATTGTTCCCACTTTGTCACCATGCTGCAATTAAAGGGGAAGTCCACCCTGGTATTAAGTTGGTTTTAATAGAAGCAGAAAAATTTAAGAAACACATCTGTGAAAGATTAAAAATATGAAAGTTATGAATTTTTGAAGATGCGATCAATGAAATGCAATTTGGCAACTCTGTGACATATTTTGTGAGGTCCCCTCCCATTTCACCCTCGATAACCTCCGATCAAAAACCTCATGAACTACACAAATTTATATTTTCCCTTAAGAAAAAGGTTCAACCATGCATTCACTCTTAACGTAATTATTGCAAATATGTTGATATACAATCCGTGTATAAAAACAAATCTATTTCATCATGAATTTCATGAAATTATCTGTACAGAGCGTGTTGCCAATTTGTGTGTCACTGATGACAACTTCAAAAATTTGTGACTATCATAATTTTAAGTGGATATTGGTTTAACTTTCATTACAAGTAATTTGTCCCTCTCTTTTTTGCTGGTTTTATTAAAAACAACTTAATATCAGTTTGGGCTTTCCCTTTAAGGTTATCCTTACTGTATATAGGGTGAAACCTGTCCATAAAAACCACCCAAGGGAGACAAGAAAAGTGGTCTTTATAGGCAGATGGTCTTTATGTACAGGTTCTTTTAGTACATGTTTCCATGAGAAACCATTTTCAAAGGAAACAAAAATGTGGTCTTTTTAGATAGGTGGTCTATCTATACATGTGGTCGCTTAATTGTTTGACTGTACATGCATTTAAACAAATATTAAAAACTATACTGTTTATAGTCAAAATAAGAGTTTCAAAAATTACTTCTATAAAGAGATTAGATACACTCTCAACTAATATAATAGTGACTCAGTGCAAGAAGATCACTTGATGCACACTTATGCACAGGGAATAGGGCCCAAACGGAACCCAAGTCCAACTAAAGTTTAGCGTGCAGGCCAGTTTTATGCTGCTCATTATTTTTGTACTACGGGTACTCTTTATCCGTTGGCCCATAGAATGCTACCTGGGTAAAGGTTTTAAGGTTGATTTTGGCAATTTTTTGTTTTCTTTAGGCAATGGGTACACTTAAAAAAATGTTCTTTCAGATTTTTTTGGTTTTGATTGATAACTTAGCAAGATACAGCAGTTCTGTAAAAGCTGCTATGAAATTTCTGTAATATCAAACGAATGAGAGTTGAAAAACAAATTAGATCCTAGCCAGGATGTCAATTCCCTCATGGAAAAAGCATGTTTTTACCAACACACACAGTATACAAATGATGCACAGGTTTGAGTGCGTCGGTAGGAATTGTGTGCACAAGGTACCTTTGAATGGTTTTAGACCAAATTCAAAGGTACCGCATGCAATTCCAAAGTCTAATTATAACTATTAAAAAATAATTTGTTTTTTGTTGTTTTTGTTTTGCATCCAGTAAAAATAACTACACAGTAATTGACCAATCAGATTGCAGGGATTCTTCTACCCATCTTATAACTGTATTTATATGTACCATGGTTTCATCTTAGTACTGTATGCTTAGGCGAAGACATGGATGCGTGATTACCTCAATCGGAGGAATCTCTTGATATTTACAGTAAAATTCACCAAAAATCAAAGACAGAGCACCAAACATTTGTCACATGTAAATTGTAAAATCATTTTAGAACATTTTCATCCCTATGTCTTTCCTCTACGAGAACTACTGGCTTTTTATTGAGGAATTTATGTGAATGTTTCCAGCTGGTCATTTATAAATGTAGATGCATGTAGATTAAGAAATGTAGTATGATTGTTTTGTATGATATTGGAGTAATAGAGTTTATACACTTCCAAGCAAAAGTGTACATATAACCAACAGGGAATATTTTCCCTTTAGTAATCATGACATTGCTCTAATATTTTCCAAAGAAAAATCATTATGTTACATCTATATAACAATATTTTGGTTAATACATTTATATAGGCTATATATGCATATTGACAAATGGAACCTGACATGGTGACTAAGTCAATCAGGAAAAAAAAATGCAATAAAAGGAAAAATTACAAAAAAAAAAAAAGAAAAGCAGAAAAAGAAAAAAAATGTATGTTAGTTACATTGAAGTACAGTAAGTATTGTAGTTTTCTATAAAAGTTTCACGAGAATGACAGCATTACCTCATTGTGAAATGTAGTTTAGAGGGCATGTAGAAGTGTTTTATGCAAAATAGTGAACTATTTTTTTACTTTTTTAAAGAAAAATGTCATGCTTGGTTTCTGAACAGTTCATTTGCAGATGGTACAGTGCTATCAGATGGAAGCAGGTAATACAAGTACCTGCCCCCAAAGAACACTTTAGAACAATTTATCGGGAGTACCGATAAATTTGATCTTTTTATTTCTCGAAATCCTTAGCATTTTAGAGCCCCATTTTTTCATAGTTGCTTATTCTAACACTAGGTTTCACAATGGTAATGCAAATTTTAAATTTTGTAATCTAATCCTGTTGAAATATAACCCAAACTTTGTATAACCTTTAATATAGAACAATTTGGTAGAAGATCTGGTAGATCATCAACTCACTGCCTTAGTTGTCAACAAAGTAAATTTCTTGCCCCAAAATACAGACAACTTATCTACTGCCATATATCGCCCTCTACTGTCGTTATTCTGATCACAACTGACTTCTCGAAAGCTTTCGACAGAGTGGATCATTCCATCGTCTTTCCGATCGAAGCTTATTGTTTTTTGTTGTCCACCCTGTATTATTCCATGGGTAATGGACTTTCTAACTGATCGTACCCAGTGTGTTTGCCACCAGGGAGTCGTGTATGACCTAGCTCCTATGAACCCCGGTGTTCCACAAGGTACATGGCTTGGCCCAGTGCTCTTCCACTAGTGTGTTTGCTACCAGGGAGTCGTGTCATAGGAGATTAATTTTTTTACAGACATGAAATTGATATTGTTATGTCATTATAAGTGCCTTATATCTGTAGATTATACAAATAGTCTAAGAAGCAAATTAATATATACTCGATCAATATTGTAGACTGATCATTTGAAATGAATCTGTGCAATTTTACCGTAAGAAATGTTCAATATAAATGTATCGTACAGTCTTTATTTCATAGCATTGGTCTAATCACAGGGTCACAATTAGGATTTGTTCTTAATAAAGTCTTCTACATTCAGTCTCTCCCTTCCCTTCATTTGTCTTTCCTGTTCTTTTCCATACTTCTTTACTTTTATTTTGACCCATATTCCTTTTTCCCTTCTCTTTTCAATTACTTCTACCTTTGCTTTTTCTTCTTTCTTTTCCTTCACATGGAAAATTAGTAAATTGGATTTTATTAATCGTGTTTATTATGATTCACATTTACCATGCCAAATCATGTATCGTTCTTTTATTCCTTATGATATGTTGGTATAGTATAATGCATTTTGATTTTATGTGTAAAATATTGTACAGTTCAGGCTGCTGGACAGTTCTGGAATATCACTCATGAACAAAATCGACGATATATATATTCTTTAAAAAGAGAATATCAAAAGTATGTATTACTTTGTGTTGATTAATATGGACTTATTCTATTTGAAAAAATGTAAAACATGCTTGACTTTGATGTATATGTATATGGCAGTTAAAAACATAATTGTCATAAAAAGTGATAAGAAATCTTTAAAAAAAATGAACAACGTTAATGTACATGTAAATAATTTACATGTTCATTAATTTTGTTCCTTTCTTTGAAAGATTCATTATCATTTTGTTTGCATTTGATAAGATATGACATAGCATGTACAAATCCATTTATTCATACTTGTAGATGTGAGTTATTTTTAATCGATGACAGATAGCTTAAATTATAGTTTAACAGTTTCAAAAGCATTGAAGATGGTTGGTAATAGGGAAAAATGCTATCATTTTTGTTTTTAATGGATATACAGATATCCATTATATAAATGTTGTAATATCAATGTTAAAGAAATAGGGTCAGTATTTTTTTTATTTTTTTATTTTTTATTTTTTTATGGGGGGGGGGGGGCTTCTCTGAGCATCTTGGAAAGACTTTTTCACTGAAGATTAGACCATTGGTTAACAAAGGGCTTGTGGTCCACCTCTTTGCAACACTTGAAAACTTGTGTCCTAAGGTAATTCTTGGTGCTGAATTCAGATATGAATATTGCCACCTGTTTTCATGAAACACCCTCCCAGTCTAACTCTTATTACTAGATTTATTTATTTACTTGATGTTAAACTGAGTGGATTTTTCAAATACTCAATCCAATAGATGCTATTTCTGTGGTTGTTGCATGCAAATTGATGTGAAAACTATATATTTATTTTTTTACAGAATTCTTTTTATCAAGAGTTATAAAGCATATTTTTCAATTAGGTGGGTAAACTTTGGGTGGCAGTAATAATTGATGTCTGTAACCATTAAAATTAAATTGTTCATAAGACAACTGTTAAAGCACATCTACTCAACACACATGAATCGATTTTATGCAAATAAAAGTTAAAAGAATGGTGAAAACGACTTCATTTTGGCATTTTTTTTAGAAAGTAATTATTAATTAGTCGAAAAAGTATAAAGCATTTGACATTAGTTTTTTTCCTAAGTAGTTACTATTTCAAAAATCAAAATGCAAATTAATGCATTCGCTTGAATTAGCAACTGAAACTTTACCTTATCATAATTTACTGGTTATATGTAGGCCATACTTGACATGCACATAGACTTCACAGTCACATACTTCTCACCCAACAGTACTAATGTTTTACCATTTCTCAAGCTTGCCAAATGCTTGTCTGACATGGCAACAACCTACACAATGTGAATTGTAAAGATTTTTTCTTTTTCTTCCTCCCTTCGCATATTTGGGGGCCACCCCATCTGAACACATGGGGTACTTTTTCGTTCTGAATTGAAATATGATTGTTAAAACCAAGCTTAAAACTTGCATGTTATCAAGTTAATCAGGATTAATGATGCAACATTATGCACAATTTGTTGTTTATAAATACTATAATGACACAGCCACCTGTACCCTATTGACAACAAATAAGTAGGTCTACTTCAGCTCGACTTGCATAACATGAAACAATGTGAATTGTGCATAAACATGTGCCCCTACATTATAAGGAGATTCCAGTCTTCCAACATATTCATTTTGTATTATTATCATCCATTACATAATTCATTTTCCCAAATATTCACAGTGTTCTTGAAGTCTTACATCCTGCGAGTTGTAGGACAGTGCTTATTTAGACTTTGCACTTTGTGTAAAATGTAGGCCCTCGGATAAGCGGGAATCGCTGCTAATAACTTTAATTTTAAAAGAAAAACAAGAAAATGTAATTAGCTTGTTCTATGACTTTTCTAGCCATTGGACTATGCCACATTCACACATTGGCATCATTATTCATCTAGATAATATACAAGTTACGAAAGTAAAATTTACAGTTGTTACCTTATATATTCTCTTCTTCACCATTTCTCAAGGTTTGGTTGGGCCTGCATAATTATTTTGTTTACTTCTAGATGGGCCTGAGTAATAAGTTGTAGGGTATCCTTGTTTATTTTGTAGAACTTTGCATGTATAATATACCATAATTATCTCATTATTTTAGTAATGTAGCCCGCTAGTAATAATTGGCAAGAGTTTTTTTCCTGAAAATCTTTGCTTGACCGATCAATACAAGACACGCATCAAAGTTCGTCATACTCCACAACACTGCCTTCCATAGCAGTTACAGTGTGTATTCACAACGGCTAGCAGACTACACTTATCTGTAGCAGACTACATTTCTAAAGAGTCTCTGTTAATATACCGCCCAAAAACAGCTAGAAACAAGCTATTTTTTTACATTTTACGTCGTAAAAAAAAGATTTTCCATTTTCATTTTTCCATTCTTACTCGGCTTCTCCCTCTTCTCGTTATTGAAATAATCTAAAGATTCCGAGTCTGAATAATCAAATGAAATCACTCAACCTATGATGTTCAGATATATATACTATGTACTTAGTGGAGAGCCATAGACCATACTGTACAAAAAACACACTAACACACACACCACACAGATTCTCATAGACACACACTCACAGAGCATGTATAAAGCTATCTCTTTCTCCATCTCGATTCTCTCCTTTCATCTATCTCTCCTCTCTCTGCATTTTTCATATATATACGTTTCTTCCCTCTCCTCTCCATATTTTTCTTTATCTTTGCCAAAGTTTCTTTACCAAGTTATCTCTCTCTCTCTCTCTCTCTCTCTCTCTCTCTCTCTCTCTCTCTCTCATTGGTTGTCCTTTAGGTGAAGATTCAGTTCCAGTAGGCTTGGTAAAAACAAAAGATGATGTAAACCATATCATGATTTTTGGCTAGATATCCTATCACAATGTGTAGCAGTGAAACATGAAAATGATTTCTTACTCACATAACTACAGTAAGTCCATAGGACTAAGGTATATTTAATAAAGACCCATTTTCAATTTTTAGTTCGGAGCTTTCCTCCAAAATTAATTGAAGGCAAAAATGTTCTAATTTCGAGTTTTTCAAACAAAGTTTCCTTTATTATTAATATTGCAAATATATTACAAATATTATGACCTTCATATATTTTTAAATGTCTTTTTCAAGTTCAATACGTTCATGTCGTGACAGCTTCTTTAGTTTTTATCTTGGAATAATTTGGACGGTTTGAAGTTGTTGCTTGATAATTTTCTATGCTAATCAAATTGGCAATATTGTTCTAATCTTTATGATTTCGAAACCTCTTTAAAAAGGTTTCCCTTTTTTGTTAACATATATCATTGAAATGCTTAAATATTTTTTTCCAACATCTAAATTGACCTCATTTACAGCATTTTCTCAAATTAAGTCAAAGCGTTTATGTACACTGTCGCTCAAATAGTTGGAATATTTTTGTTTTACCCCAATTTATGGAATTACAGGAGAAGCCAATTTTATTCTTTCATACTTTGTATCCTATGTGCTATTCTATTGTACCTTATATTGTATGTTTGAAATGCCAAATAAATAATAATAATAATAATAATATATATATTTTTGTTTAAATAAAAAATATAAAAAAATAGATCCCGTCTTGTAGAAATCAAATCAACCATCACCTTATACCATGAATGAAAACTGGTAAGCATGAAAATTCAAATTCAAACTAAAATTCGAAACTTTCAAAAGATCCCTCAAAAATCGCCTTTTTCCCCAATGGTCTATGTGATATACTTCCTGTACTGTACATTTTTTGTCCTCTTTTCATATATTTGTATTTGTAAGCGCTATGGTACTTATTGTTTTTAGCGCTCCTAAATATTCGATATTATCATTATTATTATTAAACGATGCATGCACTCGAGCATGTAATAATTCTCCTTCGAAATACACTATATAGCGCTCGTTATTAATTTGATGGAAGTGACAATTTCAAGAGGAGAACTGATTTTCAAAATGAAGTACTTCATAACCCCATGATGGTGTGTATAAGCCACCGAACCCCTCCCCCCCCCCCCCTGCAAGAAATAATAACTCAAACTTTGCTTAGGGTTTATGGCACGATGGTGTGACTGAGGCTGCCTCGGTACATCACGTTCCCCGTTTGAGAAAAATTCCGCCCCCTCTCCCCCTCCCCTTGTTCGTCAGCCCCTGGATACGCCCTCTAGTAACGTTTGAAAGCTAGCGTGTACTAGTAAGGGGTCAGCGTGGTGGCGTGTTAACCGCAGGGGCTAGGAAGAATGATATTTGCAATATCGCTTTGCTTAATCCTTTGCATGCCAAAAATCCAGTGTGCTGAATGCATGACGTCGTAGTATTTATTTACCGAAGGCCTGTTTATGTTTCTTTGCTTGCACGTTTGAAGTAGGTAAAAATCTGCAAGGAAAGATATCAACAATCAGCATTGATGATTAATATTTTCTTTTAATTTCAATTCATCCCATAACGTTTTAAATATTTCAAATACTTCAATTTGTATCGGTAATGTCATGACTTTGAAATCTAAATTTTTGTTTTAATAATTAATTCATGTAATGTCTTTTATGAGAACTTAATTGTTTGCACTGTAAGGTAAATTACAAACGAAGGAGTCAAGTAAAGGGCTAAACAAGCGAAGTATATATTATGCAAATGAGTTGCTTTTACTGCTGTGCTATGAGAATATATTCATGTGATATTTCAGACAATAGTTCCTATTTTACAGATCTTTCGGCTACACTATAAATACATGATTATATTAAAATATCAGATACCAATATTTACATCGATGATGCATCGGGGGCTGTGTGCCACTAACCAAGTAAGCCACCAACGAATGGACTCTCTCTCTTGCTACGTCACTGTCTATAAAAGATATAAAAACATTAACTTTTTTCAAATGAAATCTGGCAAGCACTATCAGATGGGAGCAACGAGTTTAAAAAAAAAAAAAAAAAATCGTTTTATAAATATTAAGATGAAATATATTATTATTAAGGAAATTATATAATACGTTATAAGGAATGGTATTGTTTACAAACGAGGTACACCAAAGTACATCGAAGTCGATATTTAAAAAAAAAAGGAAAGAAAAGAAGAAGAAGAGGAAGGAAGAGAAGAGGCAGAAGGGGAAAAGCGGATCAGTGTAAAGGTAACAGAGACACAGATTGAAAAGAAAGTAAACAATTATTGAAGAATTGTTGATAAAAATGGTAAGGATAATGTTATCATGGTACATGCTGAGAAAGAAAGTAAATAAGAAGTAGTAGAAGAAAAAGAAGAGGGGAGGAGCAAGAGTAGCAAGAGCAGGAAGAGGAGGATAAGAAGAATGAGAAGAACAATGAAAAAGAAACTGTAGAAGAAGAAGAAGGATAAAACGAAGAGGAAGAACTAGAGGTAAAAGAAAAAAAAGAAATCATTATGATGACGATGATGATGATGATGATGATGACGAGGACGACGATGATGGTGATTATGAAGAAGAAGAAGAAGAACCAGAACAACAAGCAGCTACAAGACTTCAATAAATGGGAGGGGATGTACTGTAACTAGGTCAGATATGACTAGGTTTATAATGGATGGATCACATCACTCTGTTGGATGATACTAATTAGTAAGACAGGAGTGACAGGTCTGTCCTCTGGTATGACTGCTTAGGAAAGGTCATAGTGCACAAGAGATCAAGGTCTGATTCACAGGCAGTACAAATCACCGTTGCATTCGGTTATACTTAATTGATGTATGCTTCGTCTCTCATTTATATCAGGTTCATTTTATTCAACATGTTGGGCGAATGAATGTGTTATTGTAATCAGGATTTCAATTATTTTAACTTTCTCAAGAAATTGGATGATAGTGTGATTATGATTATATATCTATTTTGTAATTGTAAATGCTCGTAATTAGGTATATTATAAAGCTACAGGGAGGGGGTGGGGGGGGGGGGTATTGATATCATTGAGATAGATATAGATTTTTCGTTTATGCGGCAATGTAGAGGGATTATTCTCAACTACAGCCTAAATTATCGAATTGTTCATCCCACATTGAGCATTTTGTCTTATCTCCGTTTTGTCTGTCCCCTCTTTTTTCTACACAGCTCTAGATTGCACTGGGTGAAAACAAATCACATTTGACACGTTTGATAATTAATCACTCACAGATTATACTCACATCAGACTGTATTGTATACACAGTGTAAAGCTGAAGTATATATTATGTCCAATGTATTTGGAGTAAGTTTTGACAATGCTTCATAATACTCTTCCTAAAATAATGCTTTGACTTTTCAATTAGATTTGTACTTTTCGACAAATCAAGGCCATAAGGTCTCTGCGTATTATTCATTAATTCAGAACACACAAATACTTTTGTGAAATCCAGCTGAAATTCCGGAGCAGCTCTTGTAACCCAGAGTCGTCAATAATTAATAGTGCGAGAAAAGGATACATACACATAACAGGTGCAATGCTAAAGTTTATCGTTGTGTTCTGAATTAATTTCTGATATACACCGTGTTCATCGCCTTAATTATCTAAAACTGAAAATCTCAATATAAAAAAAACATTATTGGAAGAAATTTATCAAGTACATTAGAAGCTAAAATATCCGTTGTCAAGTCTCAACAAGGAATACAATTCAAGTTTTCAAGCATTTTAATCGTTCAAATACTAATATTAAACCGGTCGTTTTCTATTTATGTCTTTTTGTTTTGTTTATCGAAATATAATAGTGAGGTATTGGGGTGGGGGTTGATTTCGAACAATTATTTGTGCATTCAATCGTTTTTAGAGAGCAATGAGCATTATTGCACGCAAGTGCTGCATGGTACTTTGAGTGCATTTTTATTATTCGAGAGGACATGCATAATATTGCGGCTCACATACTCTGCTTGTGTATAGAAATACTGCTAGACCTGGCTAAAAAATTATGGCGCGCGTTTTGCTATCTAAATGCGTGTGCGAGCTTCCGAATGCCGTGTTGACAGTGTGTTAGGTCATTAAGCATCGGTAAGACGGCAACAGCTTAAAAAGATACCCTTCGAACGTGTTGCATGCAAGTGTCTGCTTAATATCATTGTTATTACAATTGCAACATTGAACGGCATGTGTAGAAGATAGCTTATTGCTGTACATCGACTGAGCAAGGAGCAATCTCAAAACAGACGGCTAATTCGTTCATTATTGTCGCCTTCCCGAATTCCCGCGCGTACAACTTGATGCTCCCGTCTGTACGGGTCGCGAACGGTAATAAATAATGAAAACGAAATTAACGGGGTTCCATTGATATCTACTGTACCGGATACCTTCCTTATGGTCAGAACAATTCGCTTTTCACGGATGATCTCCGAGCCATGGAACCTACGACATGAAGGAAACTCATCTTCGTGATCGTCCTCCATATCGTCTACGTCGTCGGATTGAAGGCGAAGATGGAGTTGATGGAATAATGGAAGTTAGCCAATTGACTGTTGATGAGTACGTGAATACCCTCTGTCCTGTAGCACATAACAAAAGAACAGGCAGGAATATTTACATGTGAATGTCTCCAGGATTATACAAAAATTGAGGTAAGCGTCTCATCTTCACCTTTTCTCAACCACCATTATAATCGAGATTGGTCTATGCAGTTGGAAATGTCTGATTTTTGGTACGAAATTCACACCTTTTATTGTTATCCATCAACTTAATGTATGCGTTTTTATTTTGATTGAATAGTTACAGTATTGCATTAAGGTGTGTGTTTCTCTCGTAGTCCATGAATTTTTTTACATTAAATAACTATATAGCCTGTGTATTAACGCATATCATTGGATTAACTAGATACGTGTACATTGTATTATGAATGCAAAGAGCTGATGCTATTTGTGTTTTACATCCTTCTGGTCAGTGTGTTATCTAACCAATCAATAATTATCTTAGTCATAGGTCGATGTTAAACCTCATGTGATGTTTTGTTGTTTTAGTTTTTAGCATTACAACAAATTATGTCATGAAATAATCCTATAAGACTGCAATGATGAATGCCATCAATCTGCCAGTTAATTGTCATGAGAAACAAATCTAAAATGTTATCTCATGCCTTTTCTGCATTCCTAAATTTTCTCGAGTATAGGATGTTAATATTTTCGAGGATGGTGTGAAGGAATCGTAATAGGTAAAGCAAAGACGAAGACTTTCGTCATTAGAAAGCACACATTCCTATATAATTTGTGGAAAATAAGATGAAATTGACAAATAAATTAATGTAAGCTGAAAAGAGATACGGAAAGGGTTAAACAAACAATTCATAACTGTCTTATAGTGACGCACTCCATTCCTATTTTCTTATCCTTAAAACGTTGGTTTAAGAAGGAAATGGAGAGAAATGAAGACAAATCTGGAAGTGTGTTGAGCTCTTTAATCCCCCGTGCACAGGAGGCGTCGTTTGACTGACGAAGGAGTGCGTCAACGACTGACGCGGTCTCTGACGCACAACTAAAGACATACCTATATCAGATTGCTTACAATTAGTCACTGTTTTTTGTCTTTCCCAGTTAGAATCATGAACAGACAGTTTTGGTGGTTTTTCAGTCTCATCAGCGCTTTGGATTATTAAAGCAACTAGATATTGGCGCGTTGTAAATACCTGGATTGGATTGGATTGGATATACATAAAGTGAATGTAAAAAAGTACAAAATAATATTACCTTGATTTTACATGTTATTGAGGCTCCTACTGACATTACATGTTATGATTACTTACAACCTATGAAAGTTTCATGTATCATTGCGTTGAATTACTGGTGCATGCACTAATGTTTGCGTTCATTAATACCGTAATTGGATTCAATGGCTTCTTTAGCGTAGGTTATAACGCAATCAAAATAGCGCACGCGCACCGAGTGTAATGGGTAATTATATTTAAATCTTTGGGTATATAACAGTATTAAAAAACAAGTGGTCGCTTCTCTGACGCCTCTTTAAGTCATGAAACGGAGATGGAAGAATAGTAATAAAACATATTTGTTTGTTCCTTAAAATTATTGATGAAACATTTTTTTAATCCACCTTTTTCATGATGGTTTAGAACTTGCTAAAAGCACGAAAGGGAGTTCAATGATGCACAAAATGAGTCAAATATTCGCATCACTCTTTGTTGTAAACATTTTTTTCTCTTGCGAAGTCCTTGCTTCATCGTGCAACCATGGGCATTCATTAGAGGAAAGACCGTTTTCAATAAAGCCTGCATATCAATTTAACCGTGAATTAATTATCCTAGAATTTTACGATACACCATGATATATAGCTGTAAGTTGCATGAGTTATCTTTGACAGGTGACTGGCTTAGATTGTTTGAATGGCGATGAATATAGAGTCAGTAAAGATGTGTGTATAAACCTTGTAATATACTTTTATATATATTTTGAGGATTATTATTATATATAGATACAATTTAATAGGCATGACAGTGAGCATAGTTTAATGTAATCCATTTGTGACTGAACGGAACTTCTTATATGGTTCTCACGTGCAGTGGTAGAACAAGATGAAGGGGGTTGGTGTGTATATAGGAGGCAGACTGGGGCACGGAACCATCTTCGGCATCGGGGGTTGAAGCAGATGCATTCATCGTGTTCAAAGGCTCCATAAGAATAACATTGAATCCAAAATTGTGGGGTGGGGGCACTTACCCCTGGTCATAAAATCATATCTCCGAAGATGGGGGAGGTACGGTGAGTGTTGACATCTCTGCTTGTTGGAAAGTGTTCGTACTTTATTTTTCTTCATTCGTGTCAGTTTGGGAATATTTTCAGTCTATTCGTATGTTGCATCATCAGCACATTGTTAGAAGTGAAAGTAAGCGATTGGCCTAGTAGAATTTCTATATGGACGAAAATGTATTTACGATGTTCTGAAATATTGGTTATCTAAAAAAAAAGCCTTGCTGACTCTTAACCAGGAATATATAACAACACTGAAAAGCACTGTCTACGCACATTTGGGGGAAATAGGACTACACAAACAGGTGGTCATGAAGATTATAATCCAAGGCTTCCCGCCAATATGGCTATTACTACAACATTACTTGTAAGAAATGTCCTTCGTTATTGATATTCCCACTATTATTTTCTTCCAAATTAAAACCCCAAAAGTAATGTACCTTTCACATTGAATTATGAATGTTGTGTAGAGGAAAGTAAAATGTGTAGATGGCTTTTCATTGATCCTGGGTGTTATGTAGGACTTAGCTTTAACAATATGCAGAAATCTGCGGTGATAACGAAGATGACAAGTTGGTTAGATAACGGTAATGATAAGGATGATGATGACGCTAAAATTGTGATAATCATGATGGGGATGAAGACGAGTAAATATTAACGATGACACCTTTTTTTATAAAAAAAATTAATCCACATGAAAAAGGAATGATTGTTTACACTATATCAAAAAGTATCCTGTGATTTTAAACAACAACATTGACAACAATAACAGCATGAAAGAGATGGGATTAAGCATGTTAAGTGGATGCGGTTTAATGATATTCTTCATTAACATCGCTTTGATTAGATTGTGCTTGTTTAATGGTGGCAGCACAAGATTTCTAAACGTCAACACCTCCCAGTTTAAAACATTGGATGATTTGTTGTGATCGCACACTAAACCCATTCGGGAAATTATTCACCATACCAATACCATGTTGAAGCACCTCTATCCAGCTATGGACGTCGCCCCGAAATAGCCCCCGTATTATATGATCATGCGGGGGTGGGTTCCGAAATCATCATCATGCTCAATAATGGTCATCGTATTGCTTTAGCTCGTAAAGGAACGTTCAGACGTTCAGGAAATATGATTTTCACGGGTATCCATACATTGACTCCGCCCGTTTTGGCATTTCCTTTCCTCAAATACTTCTGTTTAATACGTGATGCACATTGCAGTAGTACGTGTAGTCGTTTTGGTTCACATTATGCATCAGATTGATAAAATACGGTATGGATATAAACTGCCAGTGGGAACGTTAATGTGTGCATGTTCTATGGCTTGCTCAATGGCTCGTTGCTGCCGCGTTAAAAGCCAACGCCGCCTTGTTCCCCAAATAGCATAGCCGACACCAGGTCGATATTCGCTACAGGTTATGGGTAATGTAAATTGCAGTCGGCTGGCTCTTGATGGCCATGTAGCTTGGCAGTGTTCTATCAATGCGTTGAGTTGATAGCCTTCGGAAAACGCTCGGAACCCTTGACGGAATGGAAGACGCCATGGAAGATGCATTGTCACGTGATTGTGTGCAAGGATTCCGTTTTGATTCGCATGTCTTGTATTTGCATGTTTTGGTGTGGGTGTTATAATTTGTTTGGGTTATTATATTATCGATGGTCTTTTTCAATTTGATGGGTAGCCCTTTTTTAAATAGGTGTTATATTTTGTTTTGGTTATTATATTATCGATGGTCTTTTTCAATTTGATGGGTAGCCCTTTTTTAAATAGGTGTTATAATTAGTTTTGGTTATTATATTTTCGATGGTCTTTTTCAATTTGATGGGTAGCCCTTTTTTAAATAGGTGTTATAATTTGTTTTGGTTATCATAATACCAATGGTCTTTTTCAATTTGATGGGTAGCCCTTTTTTAAATAGGTGCTTTACCGAGGGACCCCTCATCTATCGTCAAACAAAATACATTTACATAATATATGAACACACAACAATGAACACGTAAAACAAACAATTACATTTTCATAATTTGCTATCATTCATAAAATATTATTTCCCTTGAAGGATAATCTCTACAAGGAAGGATGATTATACATAGTACTATCGTATTATACCACAGCGGAAATATTATTTGTCTAATGCCAGAATGTATAATGTTTCCATTGCTGATGCCAGAATGTTTGATGTTTAGATGATATATTTGAAGTTCACGCAAGCAAATAATTGTTCCTGATCTATTTGTTGCATATAATATATGTTGAAGACATTTTATTGCAAACAAATCACACACAAATTACTGGCACACGTTTGTTCTTAGTCTATGACAAAATGCAATGATAATGATTGCAGTATTACAACCATTGAATAAACAGTTCTAACATCTATATATCTGGCAAGAAGACCATTATGTTGATGCAAATATTATATTTAACACTTTACTAAGCTGAACTAAAGCCTGATTTCATCAGGTTATTCATACAAAGTGATATTAATAAAAGATTATATTGTCTACTTAATTGGACCGCTATTTATTCATCTGCATGACTTTACAGGTGTGTGTGCGTGTGTGTGTGTGTGTGTGTGTGTGCGTGTGTGTGTGTTTGCGTGAGTGCGTGTGTGTGTGCGCGCGCGTGTGTGTAGTGTATGGTATGTTACAGCTGATGTCATTTTTGTTTGTTTTCATCATTCGTACAATCTATGAATTGAAAATGTATTGAAAAATGTCAAGATGAAAAAGAAAAAAAAAAGTGTTTGTGTGTGTGTGTGCTGGTTTATCAATAAAACTAACAGAAAGTATCTACTTTTAATTTAATTTCATTCTCATGATAGTTTTATCATGAACATCCATGATTGAAAGGTTCGAGAAAAGTAATGGAAATAAAATAAAGTATACTAATTTTTGATCAGCCATAAATGAATCGAAATGTCCTGTACTATGTAAAAAGCACTTTTGAACTCCCACAACTATGACAAACAAAAGATGTCTCAAACCATGCAGGCGAATATGCACATAATATAAGTTGACGTTTGTTTTGTGTATAAACTTAAGAGGTAAAACAAAATTTCTTGGTAATTTCTCATTAAGGCCATTTTTTTTATCTCCGTACATTTCTATTGGTTTGATCAACGATTTTTCTATACCCTCAGAACCACAGGAAATATAGCTCATTTGTTTGGGGTGTCGCAATTGTAGCGCGCTAAATTAATGATCGATGATATTGATTGACATAATTATCATTTCCATTTTTTTATCAGTGCGGAATTTAGTCTCTGAACAAGCGTGGCAATATGCATGAGGCCTTTGATTACGTAATCAAGCAATGCTAACATGAATAATTCACATTCATAGAACTCGCCATTGACACAGAAGACAAATTCTTTATATTGGATGAGGGGGAGGGGGTTACAGACCACGGTGGCGTATCTGGGGGCCCCCCACATCAATTTAGTGTCAAGATCTCCCAAAGGTACACTACTCCTCATGTGCATTAAAGCACCAAAAAGGCCCTATGTCCAACCTAGCCGAAAACAAATAAAATATAGCTTTAACTGAAGATGCTATCTAACCAGTTTGCTTGTTTGTTCTGTGTTGTTGTCATTGCTATCGCTGTTGTTGATTAGTTTTATTTGCGTTGCTTTGCTTGTACTATGACGAAATGTCATTCCATATTGTTTGGGAGATTTACATTTGTAGATAAATTACTTATATACTACAGCTATCTCTAATTAGTTGTAATTTGAATATTTTACAAAACCATTCAGCAACAGCGAAATACGAAACGCTGCAAATGATGATCTGTTCCATTAAGCAGTTTTAGATAAATATCAATGCAAAATTATTCGATTTACATTTTTACCGCAGAAAGAACTGAAACAGAGATTGGAGCAGTCTTTAATTACACGTATATCCATAGTACTAGTATGATAATTCTTTCCGAGTGCCTTTTTAACTATCGATCTTGCGTAATTGCGTAATCTTCAATGTATGAATTCTGTGTACTGTGTATTGATAGAAACACCGCTGCATAAATGCCTATGGTATATCCTTGTTTTTTCGTGTATGACGTTTTCAGTCTAGTCAGAAGGTCTACTCACATATATCTTCGTAAATGCAAATTGATTGGTTCTAAAATTAGAGCCTCGTTTGTCACACCATCCCTATAGGCCTATAGTAGCTTCTCCCCAAGCCTTATACAACAAACTGAGATTGAATTTTGTAGTCGGTCATGCTTACTCGCCCGATATTATTTCTCCATGTTATAACGCGATGCAGTACGAGCTTTGATTCTCTAGCTTGCCTCCGGGTAGAGGTTTTCTTTTTCTTCATGATAAATTTCTCCCAAAAATGTACTCCCCTGTTCTAAATGAAAATAACTGCATAGCCCATTGAAGTTTTGATACTGATGAGGCTAGGTACAGTAGTCCCCAATATCCCTATTTTTTCATTGTTCATAGATCAATTGATTAACTTAGACTCGTCCATCTGAATTTCATTGACAGCCGTAAAAGCCAAAGCCGCTTGCAAGACAGATTAGAGCTCGTAATATATCGTGATACATCGTGGCACATCGTTTTATAACATCGTGAAAGTTGGCACGTGGCATGACCTTCGGAATGTCGTGCAACAAGATCCAATCCTTGAAGGTTTGTTATTGCGCTTTATTCTTATTCTGAAATCAGGAGGGAAAAAACGACCCTCACCTCCGGATATTAAGTTATTGTGATGTGGTAGATACTATGGTTTCATCCCCGGCTATTAACATACTGATGGTGGTGGTATAAACGTATGGTTTCATCCGGATGTTTTGATGTTTATATCCGTTTAATCTTCATCATATTAATTACAATCCTTTGAAATGTATGTTTTCATGAATTCATACAAAGTAAAAGTGTTAATATGAGTCGGTGTTTGATGCCCTAATGATAAGTAGGAGATTATTCCAATATTAAATCAGGAAATGTCCAACGACGGATACAGAAATGTGCCAAAAAACAAATGTATTTCACAAATCTACGTTAGGCTATTTGAGTTGAAAATATGAAACGGTATAAATACAATATTTCCTCTCTACATAAAAAAAAAAAAAACAAGGACATGTGTTCTGAAGTCACCGCGATCGTTTCAGGTATATGTAATTACATTGGCAGGTTTAATTCAAAATGTTTTAATTTGTTCTAATAATCATGTCAAACAAAATATCATGCTCGTCAATGCTATAACTTTTAAACCGAATTTGTGATGTAGATTTATAAACTAACCTTACTTCACATTCATGTAAATTGCTTGTAATCCATGTATCTTTCTTCTAAAAGGTTCCTGTTTGTTATTGCGCTGTATCGTTATTCTGAAATCAGACAAAAAAGACCCTCAACTCCGGTCATTAATATATTGTGGTGTGGAAGATATTATGGTTTCATCAGGATGTTTTGATGTTTATATCCATATAATCGTCATCGTATTAATTACAATCCTTTGGAATGTATGTTTTCATGAATTCATACAAAGTAAAAGAGTAATTATGAGTCGGTGTTTGAAGCCCTAATGATAAGTAGGAGATTATTCCAATATTAAATGAGGAAATGTCCAATGACGGATACAGAAATATAATCTGCGTGCCAAAAAACAAATATATTTAAAAAATCTACATTAGGCTTTTTTAAGTTGAAAATATGAAACGGTATTAATACAATATTTCCTCTCTACAAAAACACAAATACAAAACATGTGTTCCGAAGTCACCGTGATCGCTTCAGGTACATGTAGTTACATTGGTAGGTTTATTTCAAAATGTTTCAATTAGTTCTAATAATCATGGCAAAAAAATATCATGCTAGTCAATGTTATAACTTTTAAACCGAATTTGTGATGCAATTTTATATACAAACCTTAATTCACATTCATGTAAATTGCCTGTTATCCATGTATCTTTCTTCTTAAAGATCAGATGTCAAATTTGTATACATATTATGTTTATAATAGCAACGCTCACTTTTATACATTTCAACAACAACAGGGCAAAGTTGTGGATAGCCACGATAAGAACGTGTATCTTATATTTCTCATATCTGTCCGTAACTTATTTTCTGTTCTGTTTTGAATTCATTCATTCAGATATTAACACCAGTAACGATGAATTATTGTTGTTCTTCGCTATATGAATTCAATTTTGACTTGAATAGTTACTCGGTAAACCCGTTATTTTCATTCTCACTGTAAAACATTTTCACAATGAATTAGTGCAATTGTCGTCCATCGCTACCAACATTTAATTTTTTCTTTAATAGTTATTCGGTTAACTCGTTATTTCCATTCTCACTATATAACATGTTCATATCGGAAATCATTTTAACCTCTTGGGATGCTCACAATTGAACTATGATATATATAACAGGTTTGTATTCCATTCCTACTGTTTATAGGGGACACAGATTGTATAGAAGTTTATATATAAAACAACTGAATGCGAGAATGAATCATCATAAGATGACCTTTTGGGGCCGTTGTATGTGCAATAGATCCATAGCGATTTAGCTTGACTGTGGCAAAATATTGATTGGTTCGTTCATAATTCAAGGCCTCGCTTAATACAAAGTATTGTTTCCAATAATGCTTTCCGATGTACGTCCGAATGATTCTTTTGAAAATTTTAAATGGTTTCAGCCTATACTTTCCAAATTCACTGATTAGAAAACTGTTTGGGGGTACAATATTCTCGTGTCATCCTTATATTCCCCTTCTCTCTCTCTCCCTCTCTCCTCTCTCTCTCTCTCTCTCTCTCTGTTTCTGTTTCTGTTTCTGTCTCTCTATTTTCCCGTGACCTTCCCTCTCTCATTCTAATTTTCATCCCCCAATCAGCCTTTATTACCACATCCCGTTCTATAAATAATTCTTGTAACAAGCTGTTCGCAAAACTGTATCTACCGTGTAATTTATCATGTTTATTACGTTAAAGAAATGCTTGAGTTCTGGTAATGATAGAAAATAGATTTTCACAGAATCCAAAAAAACTTACAATGAATGTTCAAGATTACAAATAAATGACATGTGCCACCGATTTTGGTAGAAGGTATATATAAGAGCTGAGTAATGAGCATAACAAAATAAAGAAATAAAGGTAATACAGGCCCGACAGCATGTGCTTATTTAAACACCGATCACTACGTGCAAATAGTTGTGGGTTTTACTGAAGAAGATTTCCAGCAAGTTTTTGTGAGGTTGTTTTTTATTTTACTGGTTCAAAAAAATCAATCTAAACAATCCAGAATGAATGATAACCATGTTCTCTCAGATTAGCTTTAAATATAGCCATTTTGATACGGTGTTGATTCTAATTGAATATATTCTAAAATAATGAGTATCAATTCAATCAATGTATCATAAAGAGAACATTGAAGAGAATCATAATTTTACCATCCTACCTATAAAATGGGAATTAACTTAAGTGAGTAGTATTGTAGTGAAGGGACTGAGAAATTTGTATTGAATCTATAAACAAAAGACTTTCAATTTGCATGAGCTTCGGAGAACAGTCTAGTAATTTCCAAGTTTGTCACATATGGGGAGGATGTGGGTTTCTACCAAAAAAAATGTACTGGTATCTATGCTGTTTCTGGTTGTTATTTGCTTCCTAAATTTTGACGAGATTATTTACATGTTAGATGTATCCATTGACTTACGACGCCTTACTCTTTACAGTGTAACATGGCCAAAGCTGATAATCAATCAATCAATTGGCAACAATCTAACATGTCAATACTATAGCGTGTCATCAAATATGATAACGAGCCGATTTAGATAAAAATCCGGTTCCTGTAAATATCATGTTGTCTGTCCTTGACATGCGATCCAGCCCGCATGATTACTAAACACATCTACGTGCTGATAGAGTGTCTGAGGTGTGTTTTATTATCAGCTCTTAAAATGGTGTAAATGATTTGAACGACCTTTCTTCTGTCAGAATATGTGGTCTGTTATTGATATAATAAAACAGAAAAGACCATTTCGAAACTTGAATTTATACCATTCAAATTAACTATCATGCAATATACCAGTCTTTCCCTTTTGTCCAAATAATTTAATTATTGTTATTTCAACCGACAAAAGCAACAAAGGGCTGTATTCTACTTTTAAAATTGTCGCTGGGGTTATAAAGCTTTTGTTTAAAATCGGGTTTAAAAATGGAAGTTTGTCTGAGATCTCAGTGTTTCTGAGGTAAACGTGATCTTAGACGCCAAAACGAGCTTACGGACCATGATTCAAAGTTAGTTTAACAAAAGGAGAACCTAACTCCCGGTCTATCTTCTTTGGTAAAACACGATTTTAGAGACTGAGATTAAACCCATCTTCGTAGAGAACGACCATAATCTGATAATGTAATCTTTCATTCCATGTTTCTATCTGTAATCAAACGAAATAGCGCAAGTTTAATTTATTTTGTCCAATACCTACAACACCTAAGACTTTACTCTTAGCTGATGGCCCTATACTAGTTCTCCTGTCAGTCAAATTAAAGAAATATCTTACATCAATTTATGTTTACAATTCCATAATACGATACAAGAATACTTAGAAACGTATGGGCATACCTTGTACCTACCAAATACATACATGCATATACCGACTGGATTTCACTTAACCCTGCTTATACTGTGAGATAAATATGAAATTCATTTCGTCACCAGCGCATTGTGTTGATGGTATTTTGAAGGTTCGATCCTGGAGGCAGATTAGTCAGATAGGAGCGACCGGATGGACAAAGCTAACAGACCTTTGGCAATGCAGTGCAGTATGACGAGGAATGGCCTCTTTGAGTGGCAGATACTCATCTGCTGATATGTAAATCAAACATGGCCAAGATGAAAAACAGACTTGCAACTGATCTTGTCATCCTGAATATTAAAACAAATTGTTCAAATAAATAAATGAAATATGCAATTATGATTTTGTGGAAAGGACATAATATCAGAGAGAGTTGAGAATCGTTTTAGTCTTCTCAGTCTTGGAAGGGAGTTGGAAGAGTCCGATATTTAAGATTGTCCATTCATTCAAAATCTTCATATCAAGATTTTTAAAACTCGGGTCTAACACTGCTTCCAGGTAGTTAATATTATGTGTAAGAATGATTGTCAAAACCCAGCCATGACAGTTCAGTCAAAAATAATTTATTCTTTATTTTCGAAATGAAAAGCTATTAAAGAAAAATAATAGAGAAATGTGACCCCAAAAATGTAGGAGCATAGGTTTTCCAGGTCACATGAATTGATCAGGTCATACATTTAATACAAACAGATTGAACAGGAAAGATTTATTCCAAGTGGAGTAGGGGGGGGGGAGGGAAATTATATTGACTGACTATAATCTTAGAAGTGTTGTGTATCCTATGCAGCGAATACATGACCGCCCCGCCCCCACCCCCCCCCCCCAACTCGGGGATCAACACAAACAAAATACTACTACTATGTACTACTACTACAAATAATAATAACAATAATAATGATAATGATAATTATCCACCCAAGGTGCTCAAGGCGCTCTAATTTTTCTACGGCTTTTTGTAGAATACCCATTTGCTCACAAAATTCATACAGGTACTAAATTATAACACCTGGATGGAGAGTGACAATGTCTTGCCAAAAGACGTTTGTGCTGTGGCGGGGATTCGAACCCCGTACTCTGCGTGTTATAATCCGTATCCTTATCCACTACACCACAACACCTCTTTGACATTATCTTTGACACTCTCCGAATATTTGTCAGTAATGTAGTAGTTCCACATCTTACGTAGATCCAGTAGGCATGTATCCCTATTGCTTTATGGGCGTACAATTCTTTACATGGGAAAGTGATGCAAATTCAACCTGTGAGTGCTCTGTGGTGTACTCACACTGTGGCAAACTTGGCAACCACAGTGTGTCGCTTATATTATGTCACACTGTGGCTCACAGTTAGAAGCAATAGTCAATAGTCAGCACTCGGAAAGTGTCCGGAAACCCTTATATTATACGGCTACACTACAACTGAGTTACCACAATTTGCTTTACTGTATTACGCAGTTCATGTACATCAAACTAGCGTGACCACAGTGTTTCCACACTAGGAAAGTGTGGCTACAATGTGTCACACTGTGTCTCACATTGACACACAAAAAACGTAAACATGTAGTTAACATAGTGAACGTTTTCCAAATTTCACCTATGGTTACACTGTGGTGAGTGCATTTCATAATTGTCTACCACAGTGTGTTACACAGTGTCACACTGTCTAAAAACAATATAATCTTGGCACACAGCGTTTTCTCATCATCAACACCTGGAAAGTGATATACAAAAACTTATCTTGTGGTTAGACCGTGGCGCGTACCAACTGTGCTCTTGGTGTCACATAGTTTGAAAGCACTGTAAGTGTGATAGTTAACACAGCGTTGTCACTTAGTTCATATCCCCTGTGACTATACTGTGATGCACGTCTGGATAAAATAAAATAAAAAGCTTAGAAGGTCAAATTCAAACCTTCACAGTATAAGTTGTATATAACAGACACAAAAGTACAAGTACATCGCTAAAGAAGGGTTGCGGTCACTAACAATAGGAAACAAGAAGGGAGAGGGTTTATATACAAAGCCTCCAAAATGATTAATATAAATGTTTATTTCCATTAGGATATATAGAACAAAATCAACATCAGCACAGTTATTTAAAAACATGCGCATAGATAAGCCTTTATACAGTATTGCTTTCCTCATATTGGGAAAAGGGGAAACCTGTATAAAGTTTTTACATTTCAAACCTTGTATTTCCATAGGCAACATGCCGGAGAAAATGTAGATTTATAAGATGATATTTATTACAAGACAACTAAAAACAGGTATTCGAAGAAGTTTTACTTATGTATGATCTGCGTTCATAATCTCGCTCCCCACGTAAATACAGTCATGCGTCATAAGAAGCATAAAGCTGGTAAATAGCGCGAGAAAAGCAGATAAATAGAGGAGGAAGAAGAGAACAAGAAATGGAGAAGAGCAAGAGAGAGGGGAGAGATGGCGGTGGGGGAGGGGGCAGATAAATAGAGAGGAAGAAGAAAACAAGAGATGGAGAAGAGCAAGAGAGAGGGGAGAGATGGCGGTGGGGAGGGGGCAGATAAATAAAGAGGAACAAGAGAACAAGAGATGGAGAAGAGCAAGAGAGAGGGAGAGATGGCGATGGGAGGGGGGGGGCAGATAAATAGAGAGGAAGAAGAGGACAAGAGATAGAGAAGAGCAAGAGAGAGGGGAGAGATGGCGATGGGGGGGGGCAGATAAATAGAGACGAAGAAGAGAACAAGAGATAGAGAAGAGCAAGAGAGAGGGGAGAGATGGTCGTGGGGGGGGGCAGTTAAATAGAGAGGAAGAAGAGAACAAGAGATGGAGAAGAGCAAGAGAGAGGGGAGAGATGGCGGTGGGGGGGGGGCAGATAAATAGAGAGGAAGAAGAGAACAAGAGATGGAGAAGAGCAAGAGAGAGGGGAGAGATGGCGGTGGGGGGCAGATAAATAGAGAGGAAGAAGAGAACAAGAGATAGAGAAGAGCAAGAGAGAGGGGAGAGATGACGGTGGGGGGGGGGGCAGATAAATAGAGAGGAAGAAGAGAACAAGAGATAGAGAAGAGCAAGAGAGAGGGGAGAGATGGCGGTGGGGAGGGGGGGGGGCAGATAAATAGAGAGGAAGAAGAGAACAAGAGATGGAGAAGAGCAAGAGAGAGGGGAGAGATGGCGGTGGGGGGGGGGGGCAGATAAATAGAGAGGAAGAAGAGAACAAGAGATAGAGAAGAGCAAGAGAGAGGGGAGAGATGGCGGTGGGGGGGGCAGATAAATAGAGGAAGAAGAGAACAAGAGATGGAGAAGAGCAAGAGAGAGGGGAGAGATGGCGTGGGGGGGACGCAGATAAATAAAGAGGAAGAAGAGATGGAGAAGAGCAAGAGAGAGGGGAGAGATGGCGGTGGGGGGGGGGGCAGATAAATAGAGAGGAAGAAGAGAACAAGAGATAGAGAAGAGCAAGAGAGAGGGGAGAGATTGCGGTGGGGGGCACATACATAGAGAGGAAGAAGAGAACAAGAGATGGAGAAGAGCAAGAGAGAGGGGAGAGATGGCGTGGGGGACGCAGATAAATAGAGAGGAAGAAGAAATGGAGAAGAGCAAGAGATATTGAACACAAGGACGACATTACATCTTCTCGTTCTCTCTCTCTTTCTCTCTCTCTCTGTCTCTGTATACGACTGTCTCCGGCTCTTCTTGCATCTTTCTCTATCTGCATGCATTAAAGCGATTTCGACTCGATCTCGAAATGTCAATATTATGATTACGTCTATTTATAGATGCGCTTTAAAAACTACTATTCTCCGGAAGGGGTGCGTTGCTCGCCAACACAGGGTATACATCTTACATTGTGTGTGCCATATAGTCGTATTGCATTGTCCGCACTGCAATCATGTAAGGGAGAGATGTACAAGGCATGGACATCTCCTTGAATATTTTGAGGATAGCGTAAGGGTAGACATGAAAAGGACCTAATGCTCGATCTTATGTTGCCATTACACTGTCATCATCTCAATCATTATTGGAAATTTTGTAACCATTTGAAAATGAATATGAATAGAGAAAATAATTAACTCCTATATACTACAGAACGTCTGTTAAGATTACGTCTTTTTAGAGACGAGCAGCTGCTTTATGTTATCCATATGTTTGCTTTATTTAGAACCATCATAGATTTATTATTTGAAGAAACCTCCGAGACAACGTTTTGATGTACATGAAATTCATGATGGCATCTCCACTGATCTTCAAAAATTAAAGAAAACACAATCGCAAAGATCCTCTAGAAATCAACTCAAATGCAATTCTCTGTACTCTACTGTATTGCACAAAGAAACCCTTTTATTTTTATGAAGTATTTCATTGCATTGTTTCTCTGTTTGAAAATACGACAAACAATGCCATAGAGATTACCACTGTTGTTTCTTGAAAGCCTTTGCGATCGTTTTGAAATATCGCGTTTTTTTCGTCCACGCAAAATGTTCAACCCTGCAGACGACAGGCCCTGAGCCGATCGATATTATCGTCATGGATAATCGCCAGCTAAGATGGCGATTCCAGGCACTTGGTAAGACGCTGAATTTACAAGTAATAATATAAACCTTGCCCTCTCACTTCGATTTTACACTCAACGATGAAATCTGAAACATTCTTCAATCAGAAGAAAATATGAGAGGGTGTCATGACGTCAATAGCTATAAGGCACTGCTTGTTCAACATGACATGTTCGGATAAATATTTAAGTCGTTCATCAATTTATTTTAAATCGTAAGAAAAAAAAGAAATCGTTGAAATTATTTTTGAAAATTAGAGATTTTCAACGTTAAGCATGGAAAATTCAATAAGAATGTTAACTTTTTTCCTATCGAAGTAATAATATCTCTAGTCAAAGTATATTGTTCGATGAACTAAAGGAATGATTAATACATAATCTTGCTTCATACAACGAAAGACGGACTTCGAATTTTGTATTTCTTAAAGTGACACGTTCCCGCCAGTGTAGTTATCGTAACATGCCATCTGCGTAAGAGCCGTATTCTGTTGGTGTCAATATATAGGCAGCTTTAGCACCGTCCGCCAGCGCGTACGTATTTTGAACGCCCTCTGGAATACGGGGAACATGCCAATTTAATGTAGCCCATGTCGGGTGGTTTTGAAGTGTCGGTACTGTTAGTTGTCTCACGCTCAATGCAAACGAGGCGTCATTAGCCTAACGTATGACTGAGTCAGCAGTTGACGCAGTCTTTGACGCACCATGTGAGGTTGATATCATACTTAGAAGTGCAAACGTTGTGTTGATTTACTGGCGCAAAGTTTGATTGCTTGTACAAGCTGCATTTAGTGCAGTGAATAGCGCATCAAAATGACACCTCGAGTTTCACATGAGACGTAATTTGAATAACGTAGGACTGCGTCACCGACTTCGGCCTCTGGTGCGCAATGTTATCACCTAAAAGTGAATGCAAAATGAAAATTGCAAACATTGTGTTGAACGACTGGCATGAGGTCTAATTCCCAGGATCATGTTTGCAGGCTTTATTGACGCAGGATATATCGCAATTGAAATAACGGCTAGTGTGCATCCGCCAGTACGTACAAGGCGCCAATTCTTTACGCGGGAGTGCGTCAGTAACTTGCACTCTGCCACGCCATGTGTGAGATGAAAACGTACGCAGAGTAAAATGCAGATATTGATTTGAATCGAGGAGCATGCACTGACTTCCTTTCTATATAAAATTTTAATAGCGCAGATAATGACGCACAATAAACGTTTGATGACGTCAAGAAATAGCAGTTTCTTATCATCGTTAAATATGTTTGAAAGTAGGCTAGCTGTGAGGGAAAAATTAAATGTGATTTTTGTTTTAACCACCATGTAGGACAAAATCGCATTATTCGACAAAATATCGACCTGCAGAGTTAGCCGAGGCTGCTTCCCCGATCGTCGGCAATTATTTTTTCTGTGTGAAAACAGTGTCAATAAAACAATCATTGGTGCTGAAGTAAAACAGAATAACCAAAGCAAAACGTAACTGAAACACAGAGAGGTGCCCATTAATTGAATATCTGATCAAACATAGTGCAGGGAACGGCATTTTGAATTAGTATTTCATTTGATCTACAATGGTGATTACTTCTCTTCTTTACACTTCTCTGTGCCTTCTATAATTGATTCTGGATTTAGTTCGTACGTGTGTTGGGCAGTGTAACTAATTACGCTTAGGAATATTGCCTTGTTCAATTTGAATACATGAATAGATAAATAAGTTACTTGAATAAATAAATTAATTAATAATCAAGTAAACAAATAGTAAATGAATAAAATACTAATATATGAATAAATAGATATGTTTTTGTCTTTACAAAGTGGCTCCTTTTCTCGAACGCCTCCCCCTCCCCCCGAATGACACAAATTTCTTCTCGATAGTTGGACCCACTACGCATAGAATTAACGAATAGGGTAAGACACAAATTGTGTCTTCTACAGATATATAAATAGTAATTGATGATGTGTGAAATATGACAGCCCTGAGAGCATTTCAACCCCGATCCTTTATAATCATGTATCAATTTTTTTTTCTCGTTGTCGTAATTTCATTTTTAAAATGCTATAACTTACAAAGTACCTTTGTACTTTAGCCGATACTTCAACAGGAAGGATTTTTTTCCCTTCAAAATGGCGCCGAAAAAATGGCAGAGCTGTAGGGGGATGGCTACAACAGCGGAACTACCCAAACACTTTCGTTGCAAATCCCCTTTTGCCCTGAGTTTAATAAACAACCCCGTTCACTCTTATATGTCCTGGGCTATTCATTAAATACATTTCCTGAGGAATTATATTTAAATTGAAATTTAAATGCAATATTTATTCGCATGTACATGATTTTTGTTCGAATTAGCATGCTTGCACAATAGTTAAAGCTAGGTCTAATAGATAGGTCTAATAGCATAATAGACACATCTTAGACATGTATATGAGAAACAAATGATTACAGATGGCCACATTTTATGTGCTGTTTCGGTCATTCTGTATTGGATATTGTATTATCATTCCCATTGTCATTATCGTTAATGAAACTATTATAAGTACTTTTTATAAAAGTGATAACAATAATGATAATAATAACAATAATAATAATAACCACCATCATCCATATCGTTTTAATTCATTGATTTATTTGTTTTGTAAAGCGCTTTGATCAATTGCAAATTGGATATAGCGCTATAAAAGAAACAATTTATTATTATTTATTATTATCATCCTCATGATTATCGTCATTTTCTTGTATTGATAGTATTCACCCACAATGAAATAGACACTAAAATGAACACTATCCTAATCCTAACTCATTATTAAATCATGGGTTTTCTATGTCAATGACAATGTAAAGCAAAACTATCCATATCGTTGTAAATGTAAACAATAAACATATTTTTTTCATTTGTTTTTAATGTCAAATTTTAGATTTATTTATTTCATATTTCCATTAAAATTTAAACGTCTAAACATAAACATAGCATGAATCATTGTACTCACTACCAACAAGCTCATTACTCAGTATTCAATTCAATTCAATTCAATTAACATTTATTTCCTTCACACAATCAAAATGAACATATTATGAGTTATACATTTCCCTAAAAGCACAGGGCTTGTGTTGGGGTCGCCATAATAAAACAGGCATATTATACATACACATTACATTATAATCGTAATCTACATTATTATTATTTTATATTATGTATGAGAGTCTGGCAAACAATATATTTTTAGTATTGTTTGTATGCTTTTTTCCTTCTCCTCTTACCTCTATATAGTTATCGGTAATAACTATATAGAGATAAGAGGAGAAGGAAAACAATACTAAAAATAATGTATATATATTGTTCGCCAGATTTGCATACATAATATAAAATCAAGTGGCATGCTGGCAGTCATATTCATCTGGTAACGTTTTTTTTTTAAAGAGAGATCATCGAACTTGAATTAAAAACAACCATGCTTGATGTTTAGATTATGATTAGATTATAGTATGTCACACACATTTGAAGAAACGGACAAACTACTACATCTAATTATTAATGTTCTGTATAAGGAAAACTAATGAAAATAAATCCATAAATACATGTTTCACCGTGACGATAACACGATAAAACAAAACACACAAGCACTTAAACATGCATCAACCCTTCACTCAAGCATTACAATCTGTTGTACGGGTCACATAGCTTATTCGCATTTGCGTGACGCGTGGAATGCCTTCTAAAATGAACAGTAGCTATTTCAAATCCTCCCTTACAATTATTGTGCCTCAATACGTACGTATACGCAGTATAGGCTAGGAGTATAGGCATGGCGGAATTTTGTGAGTGGGTGTGCGTGCATATATACGTGTACGTGTGTTTGTGTTTGTGTGTGCGTGTGTGAGGGAGTGTGTTAGTCTTTGCATTAAACATGCATCCTATCTTCTGTTAATGGAGTGCCAGAACCATGATATTTGAAGGTCGAATTAAAGTGACAGAATAAAATAGGGTACAGAAGCTGTTTGATAGGGGGAATCAGAATAGAAGGCATAGTACGCAAACAGAAAGCATATGCTGTTGGGGAAAATTAGGTAAATTGAGATACATGGCATTTATCTTGCTAATATCGTTTTTTTAAACCAATTCTTGATATTCGTATATCAGAAAACATTAGCTGTTGTTTTCATAGACAATTTTAATAACTTCAAGAAACACCGCGGTACAGTGGTTCATACACATGATTTTCAATCCTAGGGTTAAGGGTTCGAATCCTGGCCCGGCATTGATGTCCTTTTATAGCAAGATATTAATCCACATCCACATTACATCATCCGTAAATGTTGCCTCTCGTTATTGTCACACTTTTCCAAAATAATCCTCACATTCTCTTGCCTTCTTCATCTTTCCATGTAGGGGCGTAGCCTGAGTCCGGCCATTAAGGGGGGCATTGGCATCATTGGGGGCGGTCTCACTCGAATAATGACTACTTAAAAAGGCTTTCGAATAGGGGTGGGAGAGGTTTTATCGTCTTCGTTTCTTACTTTTTTTGTCCCCGTTTCTTCTGTTACTTTTTTTCCTCATTTCTTCTTTGACTTCTTTTTCTCTTTACCCCGTGATATCTTTTTATTTTCATTTTTCATTTTATTTCATTTCCAAGAACATGAAAGAGTAAACCAATAACAAAAAATACAAGAAAACGAATTACAATAATAAATCAGTAACTGAAAGCAATCAGCACTAATATAATGTCTTGGGATTACCAAAAGAAACTGAGTTTATGTAGGAGGCTCTCCTCATTAGTTGTGGTATAATATGCATAACTTAGACAAATATACATAAATATACATAAATGTACATAATTACATGAGATATATATGATTCAATACCAAAAGATGCAAAATACGAATTATTAGATCATAAGTATAAAACAATCATGAGTTCTTCAGGTCGTAAGAGTGAGCCGATTTAAAAGATAAAAGAAAAAAGTAAAAATCACTTACATTTGGCAAAGAAAAGCCTAAAAATAAAAACATTATATTTAACTGAACTTGATTTGCATTGTAATTGTTTTTTTGTTTTTTCCTATTTCGATGGGGGGGGGGGACACGTTTCCCCTATGCGTTTCTGTATCTGCGTTTTTGTCCCCATGAGAATAAGGTTTAAATTTGATTATAACTTGAAAGAAAAAAAAATGCGGTAAAGCGGGCAACGGTTATAAAACTCAACCTTTCCACCTATTTCCTTTATATTATTTCGAAATTGTATAAGCGACACAAATTCACCTCGACCCCAGCAAGGTCGTTATGATGCTGGCTTGTTCTTTAGTTTGATCTGGCTTTGGTTGCTTCGTCTTGTGTTAGAACGACTATACCCATTAATCAAATCTAACTAGAGAGACGACAGTGTGATAATGCTATGTGGAGGGGTGGATGTGTTAGATGGAGAGGAGGGGGCTTGTCGACCTCTTTCATACTATTATAGGGGAATAGTATATACAAATAACTTCTTTGCCAGCCACCCTTCCCCCGTCATAAACATACAACTTTCAAACATTTGTATACGATATTTGAGGGAGGAAGTGAGAGAGAGAGAGAGAGAGAGAGAGAATATCTCGAGCGCTGTCAAATAAACATATGGAACGATATCCACATTTTCAAAAAAAATCAGAGAAAAAAAAGGGGAAAAGGAAAGAAAGTAAAGGAAAGAGGTGATGAAGTTTCCTATAATGTAATCTTCTAAATAAAACCTAAATATTAGATAAATCTGTTTAACGGAAAGTTTATTCTTCTTATATAATATGAGCATATGAATATATCCAGTTTCGTCGGACTACATAATTATTATCAGTCTCTTTTCCCTTATTCTGTATTACTATTTTAACTAGTTAAGAGAAAAGAACACAATGTACCTCATATATTCTAGGAATCATAATTATTTAAATTGATGCCAAATGTAATGTGACCTGTAAATTGTCAGATTTCAAAAGAAACTACAATAGATGTTATATCAGAAAATTACATTGTTTCAGGTAATCCTTGGCATTGAGTCTTTGAAAATGATTACTTTTAATGACGCTTTCTATATATCTTTTTCATGAAAGTCTACTGTCAACATGTTTAGGGGTTATCATCGTGACATTTTTTGTGTGCATTTGCTGATTCTTTGAGGTTAGTAAACCTCCTAGTTTTCATGTGATGTTCGAGACAAAAAAAAGAAGTAAGATATCATGAGACAACAAGTTAAAAGGGTGTTTAAAATAATTTTAAGGTTATCCTGTGGATTGAAACAAGGTTCTGTGAAAGCGTAGCTACATTGGTTCACTTTAAAAAATGAAGCATGAAGCAGAAATTAACATTGAAAAGATAAACACTTAAGTATATGGACAAATATACGGACATTTTGACGGCACTTTTTAAAAACCCTGGTGCTCAGTCATGATTGTGATGCAGACAAAATGTGAAAAGGGTATCATTGGAGAGAAAAAAAATTACCTTTTACCAAGCAATGGATTTCATGGTTAAAGTGATTACGACTCTTTTAATTATAAGCTTTTAAAGTTGGGTGTACTTTTGTTATACGCACTGTAGTATATTCTGCATATTCTTCGGCTCTTCCACATCAGAGTCTCTTTTATTAATCGTCCTAAAAATTTGTATTCAAATCGGCGTTGAGTCTCTTAATTGCAGTGTTTAAGCCATGCGAGGCAATGTCGGAGGAGGAGGGGGGGGGGGGGGGGGTGAACAAACTGTATCAGTCGTTTTCGAGTACATTAATGTTTGCAGAATGTAAAGTAAGATAATGACATGCTGCACTTCATGTCAATTAGAACAAAGCTACATTTCGCATTCATGAAATTAGCGCAAATATCGTGCTCTGTCATACAAATTAAATCTCTATATGCATTTCTGACAGATTTCTAAAATGAGAGATACGATCACAATAACACTAGAGCGTGCAAAAGAAAAGCATATTCTATATAAACCCAGCAGAGAATACCATTTAGTCTAAGTATAAGAGATATATTTGTTATTGAGTACTTGAAAACAAGTTTATAGTATATCTTTATGTGTCTAAATGTTGAATTAAGATATGGTCACAGGAATCGTTCCAATATTTTAGATTCAGTATTCAAGTCATTTTGATTTACTGCTGCTGATGTTTTGTGTATGGCTGGATATGATGTGTTGAATATAGGGATCATGATAATGAGGAAAATGCCTCTTTAAAGCAGCTATTGCAAGTCGTCTCTACCATGTTAATGGGTGGCACGAACGGTTTAACTTCCATTATCTATTCAGGTTAGCAGTCTTTCATCCTCCATTAGTTCCCCCCATCTCTTTTCTACCCACACCCCCCCCCCTCTCTTACTCTTTCTCTCTATCTATCTCTCTGTCTCTCTATCTCTTTCTCTTTTAATCTCGTGTCCCCAGTCTCTCTTTTTCATTCTAGTTTTAAAATCTCCCATGATCAAATTAAATTCCTCCCTTTTATTTATTTTATGTCATAGTTTTTTAACTTTTTGATATTTAGTTACAGTTTTTTATTACATGTATATCTTTCAAATAGAATACCTTTATCTATCATCTAAATATATGGAAATAAGATATTATAAGCTGTAGTGGATTATCCTGTAATCATTTCTTCTCTCTATCTCTCTCTCTCCCTTTCTTGTATATTTAATGATCATGATGTACATGTATTTATACCTGACGAATAAAATAAATTAATCATCAATCAATGGAAACTACGATAGGACCATTAGTATAATAAACTTCCATTAATTAATAATAACATGATATTAACAATAAGTAGTCACAGGTCATTCATTTAATGAAACACCCCCAAGGCTTAATTTAGCATTCTTTTGATAAACGAAAAAATAAGGCATCATGCATTTTATTAGTAAATAAAAAAATAACATGTGATCTAATAAATCATTTTCGTAATGTACTCGAATTCAATGGATAAATCTATGTTAAGTTCCATGTTTCATATAATTGTATTCACCTGTCATGAATAATTGTATTTCAAATGTTCACATTAAAGTAGATATTCATTGATTTTAAAAACTAACTTTATTTTCATTATTGCAAAGTTGAAACTTTGATTCGACAAGGTTATCAAAATTCAATGCTTGGAAACATTCCAAGTAATGATTATTATAACTTACAAAACGCTTAAATACAGCCCCGGCATAGCACCTGAAGAGCTCTCCGAACGCTGCTGAGATGTGTGAGATCACAGTATGGACATGACTTGCACAAGCAGACGATGCCCCATGACATCTCACACATTTTCAGTGCCTGTGTTTTCATCTTCTCTTGAGTTCTTTCTCTTTCTTCACTACCGTCAGGCTAAATGTATAATATATTGCCTCACTCTAAACCCCGCGCATGGTTTTATTTTGATGACAAATGCAGCGATACAAAAATAAAGGAATATGTCGCTTGTAAACAAAAAAAGACGCTATTGTACATTCAGCTGCACACACCGGGGTATGTTCGGCGTTTCAAGAGGGAACAAATGCCGTCCTTTATATTATTCCGGGGGTTTTTCAATTTGAAAGTCTGGTTTCTTTGATTGTTAATTAACCCCTATCCTGTGTATTTACAAGCAAAAGATTTTAGTTATCAGAATCGGGTCATATCCCCTTTTGATTGGTTTGACATGCCATTACATTTATATACACTAAACTCATTATAATTTGACAAATAATAGCTTTGCAATTATTTTCATTCTCTATGGGATGTCGTCTGCTTGGGCAGTGTTGGTCCATATAGTGACGTCATTAAAAACACGTTATTTTTCCGGCGAATCTCTCGTATATCCCAGCTGCTATGGAGGTGGTTGTATTTGTATTTTTATAAATCACCCGATATGTAGTTGACCTATAACTTGTACGATGGCCATCTGTTAGCTTACCAGTTTCTAGTGATACATTAGTTGACATATTTGTGATTTTCTTTGAATTTCACCTTTAACTGTTACTACGCTGCGGCACTAATGTCCTTTGGCAAGACGTTAATCTACATTTGCCACTCTCCACCCAGGTGTAAATGGGTACCTGATATGCTTAAGCGCTAATTACTTTGGCAGCTCGGCTACGACCAGGGTAATATGTGTAAAGCGCCATGAGCGTCAGAACCTGACGGATACCGGCGCTATATAAATAACCATATTATTTTTATTTTTACTAGGTAGGACAAACATTATGGCTTGCCCTACCCAACAACACGTAATATATGCAATACCGCATTCGGACTATAACATGCAATTATTCATAACAGGTGAATGAAATAATTTGTAACATAGCACTTAAAGGCATCGTTTAACAATTAGTGTATGTGATATGGTTAAATATTGAAACCCTAACAAAAAATGAGCTTCAAAATGACCATGATGTGCCTCAAAAAAGTAAAAATCTTTGAGTGACTGGTTTTACCCTAATCATTTTCCCAATAGACTGTTGCGTTATAAATAATCGTTAGGAAAACGAAAAATGACATTTCGATTTCCAATCATAAATATCTTGATAATCAGACAGGCGATCGACTTGTAAAGGCCATGGGATTCCTAACTGACCTAAAGGCCTATAATTATGATTGCAGCATTAGCTAAATCCAGGATTTTGTTTCAGAATCTGAGGCAATGTTAACGAGTCACTTGAACATAGATTCATGCATTAGATATGATTACATTTTGAAAAAAACAGCCTATTATAATGCAGTATTTGTGAGCAAAACTTTATATCTATATTAACATACGAGGTGCAGAAATATGTTTCCTTGTATAGATCAAATAGCTTATACGCTGTTACTTCATGTGAATACAATTTGCATCGAGAACTCTTTCAACGAGAAATACGATTTTGTTGTAACCTTTTCCTTTTTCCATTGCTGATCAGTGCCATTTTTTTCCTCTTATAAATACACGACAGCAAAAGATGCAAGCATAATGGGTACGTTTTGAACAACTTCAACCTCCAAAAGCATCTTATACAGCCATCTCAAGATAGTATGACTGATCGGTTACCATGGAGACCAATACCCTCTCTCACTCACTCCTTTCTCTCACTCTCCCCTCTCTCCCTCTGTCTTCCCTCTCCCTCCCTTCTCTCTTTCTCGCTCTCTCCCTCTCTCTCTCTCGCTCACTCTTTCTATCCATCTCCATCTATTTATCTCCTTCTCTCGTTCTCTCCATGATGGTATCCCTGTCCATTCTACTCTTCTCTCTCTTCTTCAAAGTTAAGAAGCAAGAGGGAAATCTTCATCCGTGACGTCAATGCTCCCATCGTCCTCTCGGGGTATTTTTACAACGAGTTAGACTCGTGCGCCAGACTCCCGCATGAAGCCCGCAATGCGGCTGGACGTTGACAAATTTGAATGCGCTGTTGATGTTGACGACGATCTCGAAATGTCATTAATTTGTTGAGGCTGGAGGATGGAGTCTATAACGTAAAATGAGTGAGGGATTTCAACCTTCACCGCTTACTAGAATCCAGTTGGCCTAGTTCAAGCCGTTTGTACATTTGATATTTCTCCATCTTAAATTTTACACAAACACACCCACACATGATTTTTTCATGGAATTAAACTCGGCTTTTACTTCATACTTAGAAATCAAAAGAGGATCAGCCGTACATTTTTGCATTTTGACTCTTTGAGGCTTCATTTGACTTAAATTACAGGGTTGAGAAAGTAATTGAAATCTAACTTAAACTTTTTTTGGTCACATTTCGCGGCATTATGATCAAAGTACTTCCCACTCCTACTCTAGTTCAATGTTACAGATCAAAATGATGCATAGTGCAACATAATTATGACACCTCATGCTCTTTTCATTCGTTTTTTTTTTTTTTTTGTGGTTATTGCTGGAGCCCCCCCCCCCCCCCCCCCCCCCCCCTCCACAAAAAAAAAAAAAAAAAATCCTTAAAGAGAAAGTTGAGTTCTGGGAAAAGTGAAAAATAATTTGTGCGCCTTTTCTTTCGTTTTATGTAGCATAGAAAAACATCCCCTGAAAAAGGATGGCCCTACAAAATTAATGACCTCCTAATCGAAATAAGATAAGTAACAACTAAAGGTTGTGGACCACAACATTCATGCCTCATGTTTGTGTAGTCCCATATATTCATTTCTGTATACATTGCTGGTGACTCTTATCAAGACTGAACCAATTTATTATTCTTTGGATGATTCTAAAACCTCACAGTAGACACCAATAATTACATGCTTACATGGTCAACCTGCCCAATGGCTTCCACACAGTGTCTCTCACATTTTATTATTGCATGACCACAACTCAAATTTATCTGTAGCTCCTATCGTGCTTGGTTTGCTATTACGTTTCGCTCTCGACTGTATGGAAATTGAAGAGTGCGGGGGAAGGACGTCTTAAGTTACAAAGTCAAATCCAAGGTCGAGCATGATTTGATGACGTCATCAGATTAGACCCATCCGGGTTCGTGTGTAAAAAATCGCCCTACTTCAGCTGAAGTGCATTCATGTAGATTAATTTTCACATTCGGAGGTTTCATCAAGCATTCTTTTGGTAGTAAGGCTTGTTATAATTGGATATCTGAGTAGTTATTGTTTCGGTCAGAAAGTATTAATTTGATAGCAGTCAATAAATTCATATTGGCGAACTTGAAAACACGCCTACACATTATTTGGTTGTGTGTTCTTGCTTGGAATGATTTTTGTTTCTGTTTGATTGCAAGTGAGCTGATTTTTCGTCTAGTTTTATCTGAAATATGTCAAAACCGTCATGAAAATAACTTCTAAAATGCATATATATTCAAAGGAGGAAAGATATACGCTAGTTAAAATTTAAAGAAAATCTGTATTATTCGATTTTGTAGAGCTTTACATGAACAGTTTTGGAATAAGAACAAATAATTCCAAGGTAATTTCACTTCCCGTCAAGGTTTATTTGGTGGACAATATTTCTTTATTTCAAAACATAGTAGATCTCTCTCTGTCCACTTTGACATTTATATTTGAATGTAGGCATATGCCATGTTCTTTAGGATAAGCAGCGGAGTAATATTCTGTGTTTTTTTTGTATAGATCTATCGGCGTTCATTCGTTAAATTCGTTTAAATAACATGATAACACAGTGGTTCACGATCTTCACAAATGTGTAGATATTTATACATATATTTTGTTCATTTTTGTTTAATTATATATAATATTGAGTTTGCAAAATACGTCAACAAGATACAGATTTGGAATGGTTAAAAATAGAACCCGGTTAAAAATAGTAGGGCTCACATGCAAACAACAATTATTTTTATACCAGTAATCCTATAAATTTGTATCTTCTTTAAATACATATGATATCTAAATCGTTCAAATCAAAATATAGACCACGGCTATACGTCACAAAAAGCAAAAAACACCCCAAAGCATAAAACACACCTAATCTTTAAAGCATGAAACACGTATTGAACGTTGATGACGAAAGTAATTTACAATTTACGTGTACATAATACCAGCACAGAAACGTTGATTATTTCATGATTATTTTTTCAGTCTGTGCGGAACCCAATGCGACAATCAGGAGCGAATTCGAATAGCGCCCCCTAGTGTAGATATCTTTGCATTTTGTAATGCCCTTCGATGCGAGATTTTATGTGCACTGAATCTGTATGCCATAACAATACAGGGGCACAATGAGCGTATGGTTCAAATACATGCACCTGTACACCACCACCCCCCTCACCATGTCCATATAACTACATGTATATCAAAACATCTTTCGAAAAATAAATACAATACAAAATACCATCGCAATTCAACAAAGATATAAACACTCTGCTCACCTAGTGGTAACATACGCTTTTACTTTGTGTATCCCCCCCTCGAAAATAGAAACATACTCAATATTCACATGTATTATATTATATTATACAACACCTACGTGGATCCTTGTCATTTGATTGGACGATTGTTGGTCACATGATATTCAATAGATGGTATATTGCACGGTCGTGCATTTTTGGTTATATGCGCCGTGCATTTTTGGTTATATGCAGACTGCGTACCTCTCTGCTGCATGTGCGCGTATCCCTGCGTGTATAGGCGTGTCTGCACTATCTCGAGATTGCCAAATATCCAGCTATTTTGAACTATCCCGATCGAAACTATCCAGCTATTTGCGTCTTCATTAGACCGAAGTGGCAAATTAGCTGGATAGTTGGTCGGGATAATATCCCAAGATATCTCGGTCTAGTTTGCAAAATATCCTTCTATTTCCGAACTAGCGGGATAGTTTGCGACCGTCTTCATTAGACCGAAGTACGGAGTCAATTATCCCGATCCCATCATGCACAACGATTTCCGGTTCGCACATGCGATCTATACCGCTCAGCGCTGACCTCGCAACCACTGACCTCGAGTAAACACGGAAAACCGCAAACTAGACCGAGATATCTTGGGATATTATCCCGACCAACTATCCAGCTAATTTGCCACTTCGGTCTAATGAAGACGCAAATAAGCTGGATAGTTTGCGATCGGGATAATTCAAATAGCTGGATATTTGGCAATCTCGAGATAGTGCAGACACGCCTTATCTGACGCGAAGGCAATCTGCATGTAATCGAGAAGGCTTGACTCGAACTTTAATTTATCTTTATAAGGAGTAAAGCATAACTTGTTGATTAACGTTCTATTAGGTCTTCTTCGATGTTGTATAAAACAAATAATGAATGTTTTTTATTCGTTTAATAGTGCAAATATTTTCATTCGTTGAAAGATTAACGTTAATTCTATTCAACTCGGCTGACGCCTCGTTGAATAGAATGTTAATCTTTCAACTCATGAACATATTCGCACTATTGAACTCATAACCATTCATTATTTGTATAATAAGGTTTCAAATATGGTGAATATGATGTGAAAGAGGAGATAGAAAGACAGAGACAGATGCACACACAGAAGTCTAGATTGTGTATATACATAGGGAGAGAGAGAGAGACAGACAGAAAGAGAAAGACAGGGAGAGAGGGAGAGAGAGAAAGACAGAGACAGAGACACACAAATAACATGGACCGGGAGAGAGAGTGAGACATGTAAGCAATCCTATTGTTTGCACAGCTAATACAATATTATGAATTTGTCGTCTAAGTTAAACCAAAATATCGTTTTAAAGCAAATGCGTCACAATAACTCAATTGTTAAAATTTCGTTTCCCCCCCCCCCCCCACCCCCACCTCAAAAACAAAATCAGGATTTTTATGATTTGAGTTGATAAAAAGCAAGATATTAAAATCTAAGATGTGGCAAGGCTTTTTAAAGGTGTACACTGCAGCTTGTCGGAGCTTACATCCCAGGCCAGGATCTAAATTGGTTGTTAACCCAATAAAATTAATAACAAATTCTAATCAGTTTAGAACTTATCATTTTGCTTCTCATCAACGTGTTCCAAAGTTAAAGAAAGATATTTGACGATTAGTTTTGTTTTGTATGTTGTTGTTGTTTGTTTGTTTGTTTGGGTGGGTGGGTGGGTGGGTGGACGGAGGTTGAGGCTTATCCAGGCTATAAATTGGCTTTGAGTAATCGTATTCAAACTTTGTCTGTGTGCAAAACACGAAAATGGTCACACTGTACGCTTTTTAAATTGTGGTTGTTAACACAGACTGTCCTCTTTTTTTTTTGGGGGGGGGGTTATATGAAGTACTTGTAAGCATTATATTGAAAGAAATATTCGAATTCATTTTGTGAACTGTGTGCAAGTGCACTCTGGCGCCCTTAACTTAACCAAGGAGGTGCCAGGTTGTGTAGCCTTGCCTAAACCAAGGAGCTCCAAACTCGTTGCCTAAACGAGCAGCTTTTACATCATATCGTTACCATTGATCTTCGATCACCACAACCATGGACCTACTACAGTAGCAGGTCCATGCCACAACTATTGGAGATGAGTGCGTACGCCTCAGTGCGCACTCGCTCGCTCGCCCTGCGTCCGCGTAAATACGAACTTCTCTCAATTGAGGATCCCGCTCGCCCGCATAATGAACACTTCTAAAAGTCAATAGTATAAGTCCGTGCGTTCAACGAGCTAGGACGTATCGCGAACTCTCAACCAGTTGAAATACATGTATTTCTGACAGTTACCGAACTCACATTTTTGCTTTGTTTGGATGTGCCAAACACATTTTTTTCCAATCGCTATTGTAAACTGTCTGTTTGAATTCGAAGCGTGTACATATTGATCTATGAAGCTTGGTTTGTTGACTTGTCGCTTTGCGATTTTACTGGAATTTAGTATTAAACTCGTTTGACGTCGTCTGCTAGCAACGATATTTAATGCTCGGGTGTTTTCATCTCGGTGTCTGTGAGGTTTCATAACGGATCACACCTCATACCATTTAACCCATAGCCGGTAGTGTGGAATGCTAGCTATCATCACTCGTTTCTCTCTTCGTTAACGAAGTTTCGTACTGTGCCAAAGTTCAGAATGACTCCATAAATTTCACCTCCTCCACTCCTTAGCCGCGGTGATTTACAAGGACCATATTACCTGGAATATAACAAACCATTTCTCGAGAGGGAGAAGGGGTTGATACTATGGAATTTAGTCAGCAGCGACATAACTCGAGTAACGTTGGAAGTGTATTGATCGAACCTCCTAGCAAACTCTCTCCGACGTCGATCCATAGTCGACGAAAGACGACACGATATCACGGTGGTCGATGCATGACATCAAGCACGCAAACAATGGATTGGCCAATGTCCTACGATGAGCTGGATGATTCATTTGGTATGTCAGTCAAAGATATTGAGTATCTGGACTCTGACGAGAGCTCGTCGTCGGACTCGCCCGACAGCGAGGGGACGGCGACGTCCGCTGTGTTGGCACTCGACGCGAAGAATCGTGTCTCGAGGCCGAAGACGTTAGACTTGCGGAGAGAAGTACTTGTCTATCGTACAACCGGTCCAACGGTCCCTCGGGAGCACCTGAAGTTAAGGTCAACCCGAAGCTTGGAACCTACCCCGACGGGTCGGGATTCCTGTAAGACCAATGGAGCTATTAGATACAAGGAGGAACCCCCTTCAGCCCGAATGACCACGACCGAAACTGAGTCTAGTCCAGCTTTGGTCCAGACATCGACGGCTCTGCAGATTCCAAAACCCAAGCAAAAGCTGCGAGCTGTCCGTTCACTAGATACCACACTTCTGCACAAACCGGACAACAGCGAACATGGCAATGACTACGACCATTCCGCAAAAGCTAGTGGGGATTCTTACAGTCCATCTCCTACGACCAAGCGTCGATTCCCGTACCTGCAGAAGCTTGCTGCCAGCATGCGGGTTGGTGGACATCATCACCACCATCAGCATCACCACAGTACCAGCTCCACGGGGAGTTCACCAAGTCCTATCTGCGAGAGTCCCGAGGGGAATGTCTTTGACGACAGTCCTTTCTCCCCTTCCCCACCCAATCACCTTACCCCTAAATCGTCCACTGATAGCCTCACCTCTCCTTCTTCCCCTTCAGTAATGCACCGGATGAAGCTCCCCGGCTCGCCCAGTCAGAAACTCAACCCCAAGAAGCTTTGGCGTGGCAAGGGGCACCACCACCAACACCATCATCATGGCAAGCTCCAGGCTGGGCCAGTCCTTACCAACTCTTTCTGGGCGCCTGTGGTGAGTACCTCCTCTCTATCATAAATCTTCCTGCATGATGTACCTTTGAATGTGATTCTGGTGTAGACCAGTGCCATTGATTAGGAGAGTTTGGCCAACCCGATTCGAGTTGGACACAATATGGCGACTACTGCTTTGTTGGGCAAGCACAAAACAAAAGAATATACGCCATGTTATGACCAAGTGAAATCAAGTTGGCCAAACTCTGTGATGGCCCTGGGCTCTGGTGTAGACTACTAAAGAGGATGATGGGATAATGATCTGATTTATTTTCTTCACCACAATATAGAACGGATTTGTGGTGAAGGATAAAGGTAAATGTTCAGCTAAGAAGCAATAAAAAAGCGCTTAACATTCTTTCCTGTTTCGTAATTCACAATAAGCAGAAAGTGTAAAATCCGAACAATATCTGCGAAATCGGCACCCTATAACAAAATAGCTGTGCCCCTACTTTTCCAAATTGTGCACTTTATCTTCACCACCTCCTGATTCTTTTTTCCATTGAATTTATGACCACTATTAAATATTAATAATATATCATTTATTCTGAAAGATGATTATACACAAAAATCGATATCTGAAAGTAAAACCACCCACCCCTCTGTATTATTCTGTCGTCGGATGTTATGTTTGTGGTTGAATATTTTGTTTAAACAATAATTCGATGTACTACTATTTTGATACTATCATACACTGTCATTTATGATAATGCAGTTTTGAATATGTATTTACAAATGTTATGCATGCGAAAGGCGAACCCGTAAGTTTTAGAGGATATTATGGAGTGACTAAGCGCGAGAACTGATAGTAATCCGAAATAATTAGAAGTTGTATAATAACCTCAGCATTTGCATCAATGCTAACATTTGAGAAATCTTGAGTTCTGCTAATTCGTGAATTATTAACTGTTCGTAGAATCATACTAAACGTTAGACGTTTAGGACTATAATTAAATTTGCCAGATGGAAATGCAGGACAGTTGAGGAAGAGGAGCCAGTACGACCATGCATTAATCGTTGGAATATGTGGTCCAAAATGCAATTTTTCAGTTAACATGATTTCCAGCAATTCATATTAATCCTGTATTTACTTTTTACTGGTCCAAGTCTTCACTACCTTTAGCCAAAAGTTCTCTCAAAAGCAATTCTATTATTGACATAGTCAACCTCACTTATCGTCTGCTGAGGACCTAAGAGCTAATTTTTTTGTCTTCAGTTTTCAATTTCAATGTCAATATTCAAGATGAAATAATAGATAAAAAGGATACCTTCAAAGACAAAGTAAGCACAAGGCCTGCTATTAAAGCAGGAGGCACGTACCTGAACATATATCGATATAAAGAAGGGGGAAAGAGTTTTAGAGCGAGCAAATCAAATAACTTTATAGAGTAATCGCCTTTCTGGCACTGAGCAGACAAGACAACATGAGGAGAATACGTATTTATAGAACCTGTAATGCGTTCTTAAGTCTGTGGAGCTATTTATCACCACCACACCTATGTCGGTTACCTTGTGAAGTGTGATCACTGAAGCCAGATAGTGTCCCCTATCCCTGCCCATTGATTGCCGACACATGATTGTTGCTGATATCGACCCGTGATTACCCCCGCTCTAATTGCACTGGCTAGGATGTGCCTTCGGATGACAGTGAGGTATGTTTATCGGCACACATTATTGTCAGTTGTGCTTAACAATGTCTGCACTGCGAGACTATGCTGACATCATACTAGTTAGGCTCGGTACTTTTGCCGTTCCTATTAGTATTAGAATTAGCCAGAGACTGACAGAGCTAGGCTCTATTCAAGGCGGTAGGAATTTTGGTAAAGTGTCAAATTAGAGACTTTGCCTGCAGAATAACAGTGGCCCCATGGAAGACCAGCAGCAACAATATAGTTGTAGGTGAAAATGGGCTACCTGCCGTATTTTGTCCCTTTTCTCTGTATGTATTTTATCTGATTTTAACTTTACGGAAATAAAAATAACAACAAGACTATTGAACAAAGTCAGTCATTACAATGTGTTGGGACAAAGTGACCAACCATGACAGTTAGTGTACTGTATGTGGAGTAAAGAATCAAAATAACCATGACGACGCATGTAGTCAGCACCACCTTGGGTCATTTTTTTTGTTTAAGTATCAGCCATTTAGGAGTGGTTTGAATGATCAGGGACGTGATAGAGAAGGACTTGAATCAAGCCGTTCTCCTTTGACCCCATGCTCCAAGCCGCCGGAAAGTTATGCGCTAATCTGCAGCTGTTGACCAGGTGGTGAGATAAAAGAGCGCATGAAATTTTAGGATTTATAATTCCTACATCAGAAAATGGTATCACAGCAACTGTTCGCTGTCCCTTCCAATGATTTCTCATCCATTGTTGAATGTGTAAAGAGAAGAACGAGCGAACACAAACTTGTGTAATTTCATTCTTTTTTAAACTTGAAAAATACAAAAAACACGCGAAAACACGCATTAGCAAACTTAATGTTATTGAAGATTGTAAATCATGGATCAAATAACGGGACCTTAAAGCATGCACAAATTAGCGCATCATCCTAAAATATTGAGTTTTTGACAGGATGTAATTTTTCTTTTACCAACTCTGGCACACAATTTAAAGGCAGGACGGAGTTCTAAATTTGAAAATTTGTTTGATGCACTATTCCCAATAAAATTCCCATATAAAGTTTTTAATTTACACTGTAATTTTGCCGGTAATTTAATATTTTGTAATAAATGTAAAACTGGTGCCTGGCTTCCAAAATTCCCCGCAGTGGAAGCGCGGTTCGGAGCATGGAACTTCAAAGCCAAGTGGAATGTTACACATCCCATTGTTACGCTTTAGAACTCAAGAATGCGTTTGAATAAATTACAAGAGTTTCGCCTCCTGTTCTTTCACCTCCCTGGAATGATGTAGTTGGTTCTGGGTTTGCTTTAAATTTGAAGAGTGGAGCCATGCAATATCTTTCCTCTTTCTGAAAAGTAGTCAAAAATTCTGTAAGGGTTTTGGTCTACCTTGATTCAGATTTCCCGACGAAAAATAATGTCAATACAACGTGAAGTGACGATAATTGATAAAAGTATATTTATATTGCGCACATATTTCATACCACGTGATACTCAAGGCGCCTCCAAAGTACTGTTATTACCAGGGCTTGTATAATATAGCGAAGCTTCCCTAAGACCCTGGAAGCATTCGAGGAATAAATTCCTATACCAGGTACCCATTCCCTACACCTGCCTTTAGAGTGGCAATGTATAAAGTAATGACTTGCCAAAGGACCTAATTGCCTCGGCTGAGGCTCGAACCAATAATCCTTTGACCCACAGTCCGGTAGTGTATCCTATTGACGTCACCATAGCTGCTGTTTCGTTGTCATTATTATTTTCACCGAGCGTTCGTTGAACCAGAGTTTCCAAACAACTGATTTGTTATTCTATATCTCTTTTGATGTTAGCCCGTGCATATCACTATTAACCTAGTTACCTCATGATTTTGTATTCTCTCCTTTGTCATCTATTGCTTCTTAAAAACCTACAATAATAATTGATGATAATGATCACCGTCCGGTGCGCTCTTGTTGGGCACAATCTCGTAGAATAACAATGTAGTATTTAATCCTGCTAATATCATTTTACTTGTATCATTAAGATTTCATAACTTGATAACCTGTTATTTCTATTTTCTTTTGAATTGTCAGAAAAGTAGCAAATTACATATATTTACCCTGAGGAAAATATTTTCGAAATCAAACGGAGTTCCGCAAAGACTGTCCTCAGATGCCCAAATTGTAATCTTAAATAGTTCATGACCAGAACAAATAGGAAAAATGCGCAATTTCTAGGAAAATGTCTTAAATATTAGTGTCATTACTACCTATGCCTATTTAATTACAGGCGATCTCAAGATTTTGATGCCACAATTTCTCATGGTTTACATTTAATTCTTTCTAATCTCGATAATTTTTTTCTGTAGGAGATCGGATATAAACGATCTCACAAATTTCACATGAACGATTTAGAAACCATTTCCATTTTAATTTGGCGACTGAATTAACGAACACAGATTAGACATTTCTATGCATTATAATGAAGGGGCTTGAATTCCACTTATCAGAATAACATGCATTTTTAGTCTACATTTATTGATGAGCTAAAAGAAATATCGCAATTTATCTCTGTTTGCATTTTGATTGCCTCATAAGCCACGGCGTATGGATCAACCCCCCCCCCCCCAAAAAAAAAAAAAACAGAAGGGAAAAATGCATTCGTAGATACGTCAGACAAATCGTTTGATGTTTCCCCCGCTTTTTTTACCGTTCATCGGAGAGATTGTCACGCACATGCATGTATTAATATTGTATTCTTTATTAGTTAGTCCAGCCGCCCACTTTCTACTTTCGTCACCACCTCTCCCTCGTGCCCGGTTGTATTCTGATTTAATTTTGATGAGTATTTGTCTTTCTTTCCTAACCTTGTTCTATGGCACACACCAATTGAATTAATACGAGCAAAACAAAAATAGTCTATTCGAATAACATTAATGTGGTATGCCCACGTCTTCTGCGTCGTTGCTATTGATATTAAAACATTTCGCACGATTAATATATTTCATACAAACTTACTCTCGATGAAAATTAAATTTTGATCATGTAGCCACTAGAAGAAACGAAATAATACAAAAAAAAAACTCGTCGTATCTAATAACAGTTTACACACACACACGAGTGTGCCCTCAGAGATATAAGTAAACCACTATTGCCTCAAGTATATATGAGTTTAGTTTAGCGCCAGATGTATACCTTACCTTTTTTATTTTTTAACCTTTTTCCTGTTTGCCTGACACGGAAATTTGAAAAGCTGCTTGTTCGGTACGACGACGAAACTTGTCCAATTTTGTCAACAAAATGAAATCACCGCCGCTCGAGAAAAAAAAATATATTGCTTAATAATTCAAAAGAGTGTATGTAAATAGAGGCTCATTCTGCGCGCGATTGGTTTTGCTCTTGATTAAATCCCCGCGTGAAAAGTGTCGACCCAGAAATGTGTTTTGATTGAGGTAAGGGGTAAAATAGACGTTAGTGGTTGGTGAAACGAGTGGTATTTGTTCGCTTGACATGCAACATCCATCAAATTCACGCGCCCTCGAGATTGGAGACAGGTTTAAAGGCAATGTGTCATAGTTTTGAAATCCGAATATATCAAAGAGAGAATGCCAGAGGACAGAGATTACAGATGCCATTATGATGCCATCTTCATTACCCCAGTGCGCGGGAGGGAGATAAGGATTTCGGGTGGAAAGATTTCACAGTTTATGCAGACATAACGTCCTAAACAGATTCAATGACCTTATGTCATGCAAGATAACTGGGAATGTGACGCATTTACTTATAGAGTTTTTTGTTATTTAATTAGTTAATTTATTGAATTGATATATATTTCTTTTGTTAATTTAAGTATCTATTTTATTTATCTATTTATTCATTTATTCATTTATTTATTGACTGATTATTTATTCATTCACCTATGGCTGTGTCCATCGCGTGACAGTAATATATCTATGATATAGAAATAAGCCGAAAAAAGGTAGGCTTATAAACCGTTAGAATGGCAGCGGGAGAAAGGAGAACTCCCACGCACATTCGTTTAAAATTGAATGAGCTGGAAAAAATAAATAAAAGTGAAACAATAGTTATAGCATCAAGTTACTTTAGTGATCTATAGAGAGGCAGATATAGGTCAGGACATTCTGTAGTAGAATAAGGACAAACAGGGACAAATAGTGCCTTCCTCGTTTCAACGAAATGGTGTAAGTGTATTAAACAATGCATTCATTCTGTTTAGAAAGGTATTGTCAAGGCCTTTTCTTGGACCGAAATAAAATCCCCGGTATAAAAAGAAATGACTTTGACAAATGGCGGGTATTCATTTCTCCAATCAATCATGATTTCGATTGATAGGAGATTATTCTTGCTGCATTTAATGGCTAAATTTGTCAAAACCTGCTTCTCTTTCTCGTGTGATAAGAAATATTGCTTCGAGCGAGGGTTAGCCTGATTTTTAAAAGCTATTCATGTGTTTACGACCACTAGTTTTAATAGTTTATCTTTAGCGCGGTTTTGAAATGAGTGATTATCTGACATTAGTGACTAAACGACTCATACCATTGAAAACAATCGCATCACCCTAGAAAAGGACATCTAAATAATCAGATAATGCAATAGTATTGAAAATAGTGTCCGATACAAAGAAATCATGTCTACTGTGCACAGTATCATCGGATTAAAATGCCTCACCAAAATACGACCGAATTATCTTTAAATGTCAATATGTTTTTAACGAGATTAGTGTTTTACTACTGTACTTCTTATTTGTATTGGAGAATCATCTGTTCTTGGTATGCATAGAACTTTACATAATGTCAGAGTTGGGGTACTTTTTCGAACTGTCTTTATTGATATAGATTCCCCGTCAATTGACCCTCTTTCACATTCGAAATGGTTTTCATTGTTGTTCTGTAATGTCAAATTTATCCATCAAAATAGATCCCCAGACAATTTATCATGTCGATTGGTTATTTTCCTCACTTTTCTTACTTTTCTAAAGTTGTTTACTGCTGCTTTGTCAGATAAAAACTTAGGCAATCATTCCCGTAAATCTTGCCTTACATCGTACACCTCAAAACACTGCCTATTGTATTGTTTACGTTTATGTCAATTTCCTCCTCTGTCATATTATTATATGCTTCTCTCTCGAATTGACCTCCATAGATACAATGTACATTTATGTCAGAGCTCGAGCAGGTCAAAGGTTAACGATGGTTTGACGTGGACTGTCGTGTCCAACTGTCCAACTTGACCTACGATGCCAGCTTGAAATTGACGTCACAATGCCTATCCCAGAGGACTTTAGACCAACATACTCTTTTAAATCTTGGTTTAAATGTTGCCACGAGGGTAGTTATACAATCAACCAACTTCCAGTGAATAGTTGTTGTAATTGTACGAATGGCACAATCTGTTTTGCTTGTCCCAACAAAAGAGCGATAAGCAGCATTTTTATAAATAGTTTTAGCAAGCAATGAAATGGACGATAAATACGTATTCATTCCAGTCAGATAATTGAAGAGGATTTGCTGTTAGGTCGTCAGGTATCTATCAATTAGTGACTATACAAGATTCACAATTATTGGTTTAATGTTCCTTCGAAACTTGATACTTTACAGAAAACTAGGCCTGTCTGTGATAAGTATTACCCTCGTATCTCACCAGAAGAAATTCAATCTCCCTGATAGTACAAGAGATTCAACTACTGGTAGCACATTTTTAACTACGCCTGATGAGAGCTAGAAGGGCATTATTAGGGACTTTTAGATTTGTACAACGACAACGTGGATTGCTACGATCGACGTCCTTTTAATGCACTGCCTTGAATGGACGTCACACGTATCAGTCCACGCAAATCTAAAAGTCCCTAACGTCAGTTTATACAGAGTCATCGCCCTTATGGTTCTCAACAGTTACGCAACGATGCACAACCTAGCTTTGTACGCCTTTTTATTAATGAGTTAACGCCCTTCTTGCTATCAAGAGTTACACACCCGTGCATAATCTTTGTAGTTGTACGCTCAATGGCCAAACGTCATGATCATGTGTATGCATTCTTTGCAAACCAGATCACGTCGAGAACTATGCACACATTTCACCTCTAACAGAGAGAATATCTGTAAGAAAAGATAGATATCGTTGCTGTGCCACAAATTTAGTCCCTTCATTTTTTGCTGTCATTCATAAACAAGTATATTTTTACAGCGCGTTTCAGATGACACAACCACACAGCAGGATACCCGGATGAAGTAGTCAGCGGATAATTTTATTTTGGGGTATATATGAGAATTCAGCGCATTGCATTATGCATGCTTTTATTTGCTGGGTTCGACGAGACAAATGTCGCAGTACATATCTCATAACTTTTAAAACACTATCGATTTATAAAGGAATATTGTTATTCTCAATAATTTAATGACTAATGAAATCAATGGTAATGGGAGAATGAAGTTTGAATTCCAGTCAGCACGTTTTCGGCACGCCTCCAACGTTAGTGACTCCATTTCTGAAACAAAATATGCTTCTGCATATTTCTCTTCAAATTTCATCGAATAATTCTCAAGGTTTTGTCTATATGTCTATATAATGTGCCTGTGTATGTGAGGGTGCGTGTGTATCTCTATCACACTCCCATTCCCTCTTCCATCCCCAATCAGGTTTTTTTTCTTATGTCTCTCTCTCTCTCTCTTTCTGTCTCTGTCACTCCCACTCTTTTCATCATGCTCATCTCATTCTCGGCGTCCTGTTCATCGCACTCACACATTAAACATTGATGTTCACCTATCCTTCCATCCCTCACTTCCCATCTCTCATCCTCCAAAATTCAGTCCCTCACTCGGCGCCTCTGCCCCTCGTCATGATCGATATGTCAAAACAAAATGGCGGCCCCCTAGAAACACACCGCCGTTTAATGAGCAAATGCTCTCAGACATGTTTATATCAAGGGTGCAACGGGTTCAGAGCACTGGGGAGACGCTTTGACCCACATGTTCCCTAACATAAACCAAATTCTTCTAAACTTTTGATTAAACTTTCCTGAATGTTGTCGGTAAGACGGGGGTGCTTTCAATCATGATTATTATAACGAAGCAACATTCATGTTTGGCAGTATGACCTGGGGACCCTGCAGAGCTGCACCATCCCCGTGTCATGTTCATAATCAACCATCAGGCTGTGTGGGTCTCTTCGGAAATCAAATTTCAGTCTTCGGGCTTTCCTAAAACTGATCATAAGAATTCCATGTTTCTACGTCATAAACCGATGAATAAATCTCCCGTTTGCTAATAATGATCACCAGCTAAGACTATATCTCCAGAAATGTTCATAGATTTCTTCAGTGGTCTAGAGTCGCGAAGATTCCATGCCGCGCATTGCACAAGTAAACTGTGCATGTTTCTCGCTGCACAACCTTCATTGCAAGGGGTGCCAGTTTGGGTTTATAGCTTAACATATGTCATTTTTACAGTACACCTTTTGATGGTCAGCCAATTCGTTAAATTTGATTTCCTGTAGGTCTTCCTAACTAATTCATGGATGGATTTTGGTCAGGAAAATTACGGAAATGACTGTAAGATAAAACATGTATTGCATCATCAGGTTATTTGGACCATATTATCTGCACAGGCAGGGGCGTTTCTCTATAGTTCTAGGGTTTCCAACATAAACTTACAACAAGAGCAAAAGGGGTCCTCATATTTTTAAGTTTGCCGATGGAGGTAAAAAAAAACGACAGATTTTCAAATGTCGGTAGAGGTTTTACATTTTCTAAAACGAGCAGAGCGAAGCGAAACGAAACGACTATATTTTGGAGGCGCTTTGCTGATAGTTTTTCGTTTTATTTATGGCGGGGGCGTCACATGTAACCCTCATTCGCCCTCATACTGTGACGCCCTTATGTAGAGGATGTCCCTTTTTTCTCCCAACAACAAAAAAGGAGTAATCGAGAAGATATGGGGCAAACCACAATCAACAGGAAGGCCGATAATATTACGTAAGACGAGCTAATCATCTATTACCAAAGTATCAGGAAAAACAGATAATGCAATGAGTTCAATTTCACTTTCATAACGAACATTGTACTTGATTAAAAACAATGGTCACATTCTAATGTAATTTTGGCATTTTTCCCTGTTATGTTTATTTGTTGTTGTTGTTACAATGTTCTTTCTCTAAAGAGTATTAATATTTTCGTACCGGACATGAAGTAGTAAACATTTTGGATTTAACGTGGATGATTCACTTACTCCATAATACGAGCGCGATATGAAATATGTATGGGTCAGAATAATATCGGATCAATATGATGAATTATACACCGAGGATCAATTCAAGATACGGGGAAAACAAAAACACATCCTTACGAAATCACGGGTGAAAGAAAACGTGGAATAATCGAGGAAACTCGAGGACGAAACATCAAATAATACCCCGAATCCCCAGGGCGACAATTTTCTCTTGACCCGTCCTAAGAAAATCACGGTTTGCGAATCAAGTAGCATTTGGATTTATAACTTACAATCCAAGGAAATAAGATAACAATAACACAGGGCCTTCCGGTATTGAATTGGGTGTTCCCATGGCAACGGCAGCATCAGTTTTCCTCCATGGCTTCAAACCAAATATATTTCCTCTCTTGTTATGATGGTCTCTGTTTATCGGCGTAAGATCCGGGAGCTATGGATGGGTGTCAGTATCGTGATTAATAACGGTTTCAAGTACATCCGTCATCCCGTAGCCTGCAGACGACAATGGCGTCATCCTTTTATTTTTCCCGCCATTAAAGCATGAAGGTAGTAGACATTTTAGCTTATTTAGTTCGCTTGTTATAAAACCAATCAAAATGGTAAGCTACAATTAGTTTCATAGTCTACGATATCCTTACTTACCTCAGTCCAACAGATGGCCGTCCCAAACCGACCGAACCAAACAATATTAGTATACGAAGTAGTACAATTTGAGATCCGTCTACCGTCGGTCCGGTTTTGATATAATGACTCGGGTATCAGAAAAAGCTTAAATGAATGTTCGTTATGTACCACCGCTTAACTGCAACAACTACAGAAAACGATACCAAATAACACTATATAATTACTAAGGTATGGATCAATACAAGTTAATGGTGTTATATAGTGAAACTTATAGTGAAACTTTGCTCTTAAATTTTCTGTTTTTTTACTGGTGATAGGATTGAGATATTTCATCAAAAAGTCTTTTTTGAAACCAAGGAAGATCTATTTATTGCTTTGGATACATTTTTGAGGCTGTAACAAACTGGTCCAATGTATGGCAATTGCCCTTTAACGAAAGTAAATGTAAAGTACTACATTATGGAAGAAAGAACCAAGGTTTTGACTACACACTGGCTGCTGGTACAAATATATTTTCAGTTCCATCTGGTAATGAGGAAAGAGATTTAGGAGTGCTGTTTCAACAGGACCTGTCTTTCAGCACCCATGCAGCAGATGCTGCCAAGAGAGCCAACATTAAGTTAGGAATGATCAGAAGGTCTTTTTCAGCCTTGCAAAAGAAGGGGTTCCTTAGTCTCTACAAAACCATTATTCGACCAACACTAGAATACTGCAACTCTGTATGGTGCCCAATACTCAAGAGAGATGAAGACATACTAGAAAAGTCCAGCAGAGGGCCACCAGACTTCTTCCTGAGCTGAGACAAAAAGCATACCCAGACAGACTTAGAGAACTACAACTTCCTACTTTAGCTTACAGAAGACAAAGAGCAGATCAGATACAGATATTCAAAATCCTGAAAGGCTTTGACAGAGTGAATCCTTCAAAATTCTTCCAACTAGCCACTGGCTCAACAACAAGAGGCCATGATTTCAAGATTGTCAAACAACGTTTCAACACAAGACTTAGGCAGTATAGTTTCTCAATAAGGAGTGTAAATAATTGGAATGCTCTGCCTAAGGAAGTAGTCAATGCTGCCACCATTAACCAATTCAAGTCATCCCTAGAAAGGTATTGGAGAAACAATCCAATTAAGTTTGAACCATACTTGAGACGGGATGCAACAGTAAAGAGGGACAAATAAGCTTTAGCTTCCAGTCTCTACACCCAAGTATACCCAAGTAAGTAAGTAAGACCATTCTTACTGCCGCAATGTATATTTTAGGCAGTTGTCACTTGTTGTCAGAGAATCAAAAGTTTCTTTATTCATATTAGATTAAGAGTACAAAACACACTAGTCCATGTCTATTTAGTGCTTTTGCATCAAACGATCAAACAAACAAAACAAAACAAGCGAATAATGTAAATTGTATTATGTGTTTCTTTGATATAGCGTCAAGGAGAAGAACTACCCGTCGTTTTCTTGTCACCGATCAAGGCAATAATTATCTTCTCTATCGTCTGTATAATTATGTCCTGCCGAGCTTGCGTTCCGTTACACTCCAAATTTAATTTCGCTGAACTTGTTGCAGCTGAGTCCGTCCCAGGAAGGTCGATTTCATCGCTGGCGAAGTTTGGATAGTAATGGATCACATCAAGAGTCGCCAATTAAATCCTGTATTTCTTTAAGATCATTATAGGCAAGTGGATTGCTGCCTGCATGAGCGACCAGCGCGGCGCAGGTGGGGATACAGCCAGCTCTAATTGGGAAAGGGCAAGCACATAGCAAGGGTGAGAGGGGATCGGTTGGAGAAAGAGAAGATGCAGGACGAGCTCGAAGGTGACGGCGGTCATCGTCTTCTGATGTTGAGGAAGCATTGTGGAATATTAGTCAATGATATTGACTCTCATACGAGGTCTTTGGTCGTTGATTCAATCATTACTCAATACTCACATCAGTTGTTAGACACAAACGTTTCTCTTAACAAAGTCTATTAATGGGGTATACTTGGCGAACATGGGGTAGTATTAATTCGTTGTCCCCGGGAAGATCAGTAAATACTAATGAGGCTACCCTGGGAAATTACAAGCAACTATAAAACAATGCCCTTCGAGTAGATGACCCACTTTGATGCTGAAAATGAAAAAATAAGGAACGAAAATGAGCTTTAAATATATATTAAAAATTAAATGCTTTGACTCTAGCCATGCTAGCAGTATAACTTTTTTTTTACTAGAGCTCCTTTTTGGAGCTTTCCACCGCTACTTCGCAGTCCAATCCTGTTTGTGTTTTTCTCCTTTGGACACTAGTAAGGGATTAGTCAAGCCGCTCTTTCTTCATACAGGTTGTAAATAGGCGCTTAACCTTTGTAAATGGTACCAAACTGTACTCATGTAGGTGACACATCCCTGGACCTGTCTTTACATAGCTGTATCCAGGTCTATCCGCTGTTGTATTATATACAATTCAAATACTGGTCAGAGTCTTTCGCTTTATACAGGCTTAATTCGTTGGAAGGTTAGAGCAAGTAAAGCCCAATGTTTAGAGGGTTTTTTTATTTGGAGATCCTTCGCACAAAGATCAAATGGAATTATAACGTTTCATATCCAGCAACCTTACTCTCACGGTGGCCGAGGTTATAATATAAAGGAATCAATAACCTATTAATCACTGTTAACCTAAAGAGCAGCTAAGCTTTCGTTAATCGTGCAAAATATGTTAGCTCTCTCGTTGATACCAATGCCTGTCGCCTATGTGATGGTGAAGCTGCAATTCATTTTATAAAGTTTATTGAGATTTTTTTTTTATAATTGAAATTCATTGTTCATTATTTGTTTATTTGACCTTTTTTTATTCTACTTGACCAATAGCAAATACTTCACAGCCACGAGATGGTACTTGGACTTTGGAGCAAAATTTACTTATCATTTATCAACCTATTTAAGGGGATTTAGGCCAATTATTGATGATTTGAGTTTGTGTACTATGGCCTATATTATGCCAACACATCTATATCAATGTACCGTGGTATTTCTTTTTTCTATTTTATTCTCCAGGCATGAGAAACACGACAATTCTTATTTTTTGTTACTTTGGGAAGAAATGCACTAGAGTCGCAAATACGTTGTGACTTTTTATACCTGCTATAATTATTTTACCGAGTCAGACATGTACGACTAAAAATGACTAGATTTCAGCAGGGAGGTGCTACTACATATACTAGTACTAGTATAATTTGACGAAACCAAAATTTTGTTCGGAATTTAGCACTCAATGCCATGGGGGCACCTAAAGAATTTGCAGAATTTTGCTACATATTTTGACTCTTGAAGCAAGGTGCAGTGTTTCCTACAGCGCACGAGCCGCTCCCCTCTTCGTATCAGTTTCTCTCGCTCTCTTCTTTTCGACTGGGATTTTATTTTGACGTAAGTAAAGTGGTTCGCATCTCGACTTCATCTTTGACGGAATATCAAGTCCTTGAGTTTTCCTCAATTATCTCGTCTTTTCATCGCAAAATTTGACGCCCGCAGAGCAATTTCCGATCTTCAATTCCCCGTAAGCTCTGCGAGGTACGGACCTAGCTGAACCCCTGGTTTTTATTCAAGAAGAAGGTCACGGTGACAAAATCGAATTAGTGTGCAAATAAAGACCTTTTGCAACTAAATAATACATCAAGAACGAGTAGCGATACCCTATCCTGCAACCCCCCCCCCCCTTTCACGTCACCACTGGTCAGAAGTTATAGGTTATTCGGTCAGGAAATGTCTCCCACGATTCCCCGGAACCAAAATGGATCCATGCTCGTCAGATGAGCTCTCACTCACTTGACTAAACTCATCTTAATGTGATAATGTCATGGATTTAATATTTGCTAATGTACCGCTCGAGGCAAGCGAAACGAGAAAGGATTGTTGAGGATTCGTTTCCGATTTCTCTTTGAGTTATTCTGTCTTGGTAGTCCGTCATTATCATTATCCTCCCTAAGGTCTCATGTAGTATGCCTCATATAATTACGTTGTTGGCTACATCAAACATCCTATTACATCGGATGATTGTAATACGTTGGCAGCCATACTAAAGCTTGGATCAAAACAAATATTATCAGGGATGGTGATAATGTTGATGTTAACTTTAAATTCACCATTAATGTCAACGTATGGGACGCAAAAAGACCAGATATCTTGGACATTTTTGGACCATGTCTTTTCCTCTGGCTCCTAGTATGTCTCTCCATTTCCTCCTCTCCCTTTTTCTTCCCCTCCTTTCTTCATATCCCCGTATTCCCTGTTTTATATCATGTGTGGAAACTCTTTTTTTTTTTTTAACGAATGCCGTTGAATCCATTTGAAGCATGCGAATCCCTATTATCAAACTCAAAATCTATATATTATGATTAGTGCGTAGAAAATTTCGTAGTGAGCAAGGCCGCGTCCTTTTATTACTTGAAATTACTTGAAAAAAACGACGAGTCTGGATATATGGGAAACTAGTAGTTCAAAATCACTTCAAAGAAATCAAATAAGGCGTGTCTGCACTATCTCGAGATTGCCAAATATCCAGCTATTTTGAACTATCCCGATCGAAACTATCCAGCTATTTGCGTCTTCATTAGACCGAAGTGGCAAATTAGCTGGATAGTTGGTAAAATATCCTTCTATTTCCGAACTAGCGGGATAGTTTGCGACCGTCTTCATTAGACCGAAGTACGGAGTCAATTATCCCGATCCCATCATGCACAACGATTTCCGGTTCGCACATGCGATCTATACCGCTCAGCGCTGACCTCGCAACCACTGACCTCGAGTAAACACGGAAAACCGCAAACTAGACCGAGATATCTTGGGATATTATCCCGACCAACTATCCAGCTAATTTGCTACTTCGGTCTAATGAAGACGCAAATAACAGCCTTTTCACACACAGCTAAAATTCTATAAACATGACTAGTATAAACGTGTTTCGAACGTGTTTAAACTAATCACGAGCCTTTCACACACAGAAATTTCGGTGCGATCGTTAATCGTTTCGTGATTAACTACTGCTCGTAAAATGCGCAGTAGTGCCATTGCGCATTGAAGGTCATGTCACATCAATCAAAGCGCACGCTCCATTCAGTTTAAACACGTCTGAAACACGTTTAAACACGAATAACCTTTCACACACAAAATGTCAAGCTCACTAGATACGAACTTCGTATCTGCAGCCTGCTTTTAGGGGCGTATGGATCGCGACTTCGTATCTATCCCAACATCGTATAAACGATGTTCACACTGGGAAATTTTGTCTATAAACATGTTTAAAACTTTACGATGATTCTAATCATCTCTAGATATGATGAAGTTTAGTTTGCGATCGGGATAATTCAAATAGCTGGATATTTGGCAATCTCGAGATAGTGCAGACACGCCTAAAGAGGAGACGAAACTGCATTTTCAGGCGTGACCTCGAATCGTCGCAGACGATTCCATTTGTACGGGAGAACTGTCGAGAAAATGGCGCGAAATCAAGATCCTGTTACTTGACTTTTTCGTCGATTACCGCGTCCGATTTCCCTCCTCAGAGACAACCTGAATCGGATCAGAGAGAATGAAATTGCGCCTTGCTTCTTTTCTTCTCCATCAAATCTCCCGAGGGATGAGCCCAATTCTACAATTTTTTTCATGGAAACACGAAGACGTAAGAATGAAGAGGTTATATATTTTGTTTATTTTCGAGGGCCTTAACTCCTAAACGTCACATCGTGGCAGACGACAAAAATCGCGCGCTTGTTACGGTGTCGTCGAATAGAATGGGTTAAAGCGAACTCGGTGGATTGGGACGCAGGTGCAATGAGGATTAGTGTAAATGGATAGCACTGCTCATCACGACAAAGCCCCTGAACCCGATTTGAGTGGGTGGTCATCCACCACTTCATGGCTCGATTGAACGAAGAGTGACCTCATAATTGCACGAGTATTGCAAATTAAGGCTGTTTGTTTGTTAGATATGGAGCGGTATCCGGGTTTTATTTTACAGCCATTCGATCACAGCAACGTTTTCTTGTAGAACAAATTGAGCTCTGTCTTTCTCTTTCTATTCCCCGTCTCTCTCTTTCACTCTCTCTCTCTCTCTCTATGTGGGTGTATGTACAGTATGTGTGTATATAATACAACTGTCTGTCTCTCTATCTCTCTTACTTAAAGGTACTATGTCCCATTTGCAGGCCAAAAAAATGAAAAAGTTAAATTCCAACTGCATTTGAAAGATAATACTAATTTAGAACTTCCCTAAAAAAGGTGGGGTTTGAAAATGTCTTCAAGTGGGAAAATAACGACTATTAGTTGTCAAATCGACTTTAGGGCTATAGAGCCCAAAAGTAATAGTCTTGATTTTCAGACAATTGTACCGAATGGTCATACGTTTTATGCTGTGCAAAGATTCAATCAGTTTAATCTTGGCCATCACAAGAAGTGGGTTATTGATGTAGACAAATGCTCATGTACGATTTACAACTCTTTTCATGTATGTTATTACCAAAGAAGAAAAAAAAGCCAGTCAGTCACTCAATAGTGTCTGACAGTGAAGTCTAGCAAGTAAACGGGTTTCCTTGCATAATTTGAATATGAGGACACTGCTAACGTTTAAATTTCACAGATAGGACATACATGACATATTCATAATTCCTGCAAAGTTCTACAGAATTTGAGGTTGGCTGCAAAAGGGACATAGTACCTTTAACACCTCCATCTGTCTGAATATCTTCCAACCTGTCTCTCTCTCTCTCTCTCTCTCTCTCTTTCTATTCTATCTCTCTTTCTCCTTATATCTACATGTATCTACGGCTGTCTATTTTCCACCCCCTCCCACCCCCCCCCCCCCCCCTCTCTTCTCACATTATGTACTGTAGTATAGTATGTAGTTTTGCGTGTTCTGCTTCACTCTTGATGCGTTCGGTAAGAGACCAACAAACAGGCGATACCCAAATCAGAAACGAACTTCATATCTACTTACGTTTTGCTCAGGGTCAATGAGACTAGTCCCATTGCCAGTCAAACAGTAATAACAGGGATTGTTCCCATTCTGAATCGGTATACATTTTGTACGCGGCGTTATCATGAACGTCAGTTATGGTGCTGAATAATGAATGCATCATGAAGCAATCGCTTTAATCTTTTGAAAAGGCGACAAAATAATATGTGTAAGGATGATTAGTATTGATAGGCCTAATTACGAGGGTGATGGCAAAAGGATACAAAATGTCAGTACCATGCTCAACTTATTGTTGTTACACAAATATTATATTTGTACCATACTGTCACAGAGCAACTAAATCTTTGTTTCGGTACCGGAATGAGTAATGATAACTTCACTTGGCGGCCTAACGCATCATTTTGGTCTCTGAACGTACTTGGTGGAATAATCTGAAAGATGAAATGGGGTTTAGGGCGAAAGATCAAGAAAAAAAGTGATAAATTTGACAAATCAAATTTCAGTCAAAAAGCACGTCAAACGGAGGGATATCAGAAAGGACCCAATTGTGGTCAGGCATGCATTCGGATGTATTGGCCAGAGACGATTGATCGCAAAAGTCAATTACACTTAAAGAGAAGGTTGAGTTCTGGGAAGAGGTAAAAAAATAATTTGTGAGCGTTATTATTGTTATTATGCAAGGGTGGAAGAACATCAGATTAAACATGTTCCCTGAAAAGCATGGCTCTTCAAATGCCTTCATATTCTAAATATGACATGAAACGTGTAAAAATCGGGGGGTAGGTTTTTTTCGCCATGTGCTCGTGTAGTCCCATATACATCATTCTGTGTACAGTGCTTGTAACTTTGCCAAGATTTGGCAAAATTTCTTATCATTTTGATGATTCCAGAACCTTGCAATAAACACGAATACTTATATACTAGATGATCAAACTTTTCTGATAGATTCCACACCGTTTCTTTCACAATACAATCACATGACCAGAACTCAACTTTATCTTTAAGAGCATTCTTCTTAAACAGACCACCGATGAGAGATATTGAGATGGGCCTCGTAGGGAGAAAGGGAGGGGAAAGGAAAGGAGGGAGTAATAAACCAATCGCATGATTACAAACTGTATGGGAAGTTACTTTATTGCCACACCAAATCTGTAAACTACATTTTGTACTTCACTTTTAGTACTCAAATCGAGCAAAATACACTCAAGGCAACGACTGAATTGCAAAAAAACAACCTCCAAACAATTCAAGCGGCCCCTGCCCCCATTATGTCCCCTGGTGCTGGCCTAGAGACATGCCCCCAATGATATGCCCCCAGTCAGCAACCAACGGATTGCAAGATGACAATTTGTTAGATAGCAATAAATTGGGTCTCGGCAGGGGATGATAAATCAATATAGGGCAGGGATACATGATGTATACAAACTGGCTTCCTGTATTCTGAAACAGTAGAGTGGACCCTCGATTGCAACCCTTCAGATTTACAAGCAGTCTTACGTGTGCTGCATGCATGCATGCGTTTTGAACAACCCAATTCTAGTATTGTATGAAAGTAGACCTGTACCTTCCACAGTTTTTCTTGGTATACTTTCGTGAAAACCAGTCAATTTTACTCTTTATACTGTCAAGTAATATTTTCAAACTCGGCCTGTTCATATCAAAGACACTGCAAATTAAATTGTATCTTGATTATTGAACATAGTGTGAGATCGATATTATTTACAGGATGTTGTATTATCATCTTTAAAGATATTTTGCCTACTTCATCTCAAACAATAATTTCAAATCTGATAAGTTTATTTCATTTGAAATACTGCTGAAAAAAAATACCAATCCAACGGCGTTTATTTTAATCAACCAAACGCAGCGCCTTTCTTAATACATTTATTTATTTGTATTTGTTTGTTTTCCAATGGTAAATCATAAAAAAAACAATCAAAGCGAATAGCCTTGTCCTCTGGGTAATTAAAGTGTGTAATATTTGTCATATCTTTGACATGAAAAGCTCCAGTATAATTATGGTGGTACACGCAAAGGGATTATGACGCATGTGACATATATAAATTACAATATCGGTTTCAGATTTGGTACTTTGAGCCGGAATGGAAAACATAAATGTCCTTGAATTGTCAAAGTGTCTTCTGGTCACCTTTTCTTCACTGGTCGTATTACATACCTAGGCATCACGATTTATTGATTTTGGGTCAACTATAATAGTTGGTAAAGGAGAAATATAACGCTCCTTGGTTACGTGAATAATGTATTATTTCAGGTGAATAATTATAGACATTCTTGACCTGGGGCAGGTGTGACATTACATGGAGGCTAAAGTGATTTGTGATCATATCGGAAAATTACATGATTGACACATACATGCACTCTTCCCCGTCACAACTCTCTCTCTCTCTCTCTCTCTCTCTCTCTCTCTATCTATCTCTATCTATCTATCTCTCTCTCTCTCTCTCTCTCTCTCTATCTATCTCTATCTCTCACTCTCTCTCTCTCTCTCTCTCTCTCTCTTTACTCCTTTTCTACCCCTCTCTCTCTTTCTATCCCCCCCTCTCTCTTTCTCCCTGCCTCTTTCTCTTTCTCTTTGTCCCTCTCTTCTGATATCTGTCCTCGTCCCTCTTCTCCTACCAGTTAGTCTCTCATCTTTCAATTTGTTTTCTGTTTGCCCCCCCTCTCTCTCTCTCTCTCTCTCTCTCTCTATATATATTAGTGTCTCTCTTTTGTAACCTCAGCTCTCTTTGTAGTTTTGACCATTTTTTTTGGAATGAAATTGTTAGTTTATCAAAGAAAAAAGATCTCTTTGTTCATTATCAGGAAGTTATTTAATTTTGTGACTGATATATATTGTCATCCTTATTCTTTTAATAAAATACTATTTGAAGAAGTAAGGATGAGACCCTTTAAATTGTGAAAGTTATTCAGAATAGTTCCACGAACGAACGTTGTTGTAAACCACAGATCATTGCATTGATGAAGCTTGGAGGAGAGAGCCATGACCATATAGCTAAATTAGATTACATCTAGGTTCCGTTGCTATCTAATGAACAGATTCCCTTATTTATCCATCCTTTCTGTGGATTTGTCGATGTTTTGATTTCAGCTAGACTTGTGTGAAGTGTACTCAGTACTCGTATGTATTTATAGCTAATTACCCTAATTATTAAAGTAAATTAGGAATTAGCTAATTGGATCCCAAGAGACGACTCGCCTCTAGTCACATATGATTAGTGATTTCCAATCAACCACCTCCTGCATAACAAAAACTTAACATTTTAAAAACAACTTTTTAATAAAGTTTATATGGTACAGGTACTACAGGCTCATTCTTAGAACATTGAATAATATTTTTATTTTTATTGCTTGGTAGCAGTTAAAAATATATGTATTCATAATTCATGGATAGAAGTTGTACATAAAAATGGGTCAATTTATTGGTGAATGCATCGTTAAAAAAGAGTTTGCAAGAGCGCGAAACTTTCTAACACCATTATTTCACGGTTCTTGTTAAAAAAGTGTCGTTCGTATAGCAATGTCTTAAACTATGTAGCTTTAACCACGACAACACCACATTCCCATCTCATGTATCGGCATGTGCATCGTCAAAATCATTCCGTCTGGGCTATAATTTTCATCTGCAACGGGTCAATTAGTCGTCTGAGGATGACTGTCCTATCCTAAATTTAGTCCCCGGATCCTCTCCTCTTTCCGCTCACTAATTTGGATCTACATCTGTATACCCTTTAGAGCTACAACCATTCATCATACATACTGACATTTATTTCTTTGATTATCTTTGTCTGTCTGGTTTTATTTTGTTGATCCAAAATGATGGATGATTTTTGAGAGAGATAATCACTGGTATTATTGGCAGTAGACAGGACTTTTTTGGGTAAAGACGGAAATTAGTTTAGTAAAGACGGAAATGGATGGATGAGTTAGAAACTTGTGTCGCTTGGGTTTGTCGATATGATGTAGAAATAATAAATGGTTAAATCATAATCATTCATTCGTACGAAGCATGGTTTGTGACACATCATCTTGGATCAGGTATACTATTTGCTTTTACTGGATTACCTTTTATGCACTCACCTTAATCACATTATGAGAGTAAGGTAGTGATATAGAAGCGGAAAATAAGAGATGAAATGAGAGATGAAACTATGAAGAGAGGGATGTGAGAGTGAAAATAGATTAATGTACTGCTAACGTCATGGACAATCATATATCTCTCTACAAAATGTGCCGTAATCTTTATACCTAGTCTTTAAATAAACATTTTAATTATTTTTTCTCTATAGGAATTTCGGCAAAAATAATATAATATGACGGATGCAAACACCTTAATTGCATTCAAATGTATACTTTCATTTACAGCGAAATAACACTCCCACGTAATTTATTAGACATTCCTAAATGTCATCGTCTGATAAAATCGTTATCTGATTTGATAATTTAATTGCAAGTTCAGTCAGTTTCAGCGCGATTAGGCAAAGCTAGTTACATCAAACATCCCCAGTCATTCACCCATCGCCGTTCGTGAAGATAAATGTAATATGCATTGTTATTATCTTTCAATTATACGCCGTTGGTGATGCGAAGAGGAAACGCTGCATGCACGCGCTATGAGGTGACAAGTGGGAGGTGACTGTTTGGGGCGGAGCCTGGTTTTTTTTTTTTAAAGGGGGGAGGTACAATTCCGAAAAATTGCCCTATATATAATGGGATAGCATATTGTTATTATTTTGTGTTTAAGTTGAGATGTGACGATGGGGTCTCAAAAGAAGGTGGCATGGGTTAGTTCATTGGTACAATAAAATTATTGAATGAAATTGCCCATAATGAGGATAATTATGTGTCCAACAACGTTGGACCGATTCCATACTCATCTTGGACAATGTTTTTCCCAGTCACGATCAGCTTTTATTACAAATGGAGCAAAAATCGCCCAAGTTGTACCTACAGTTGATTAAACGTCGGTCAATTTCTGACCCAACCTTTTTGTAACCGTGTTGTGCCCCTCCCCCCCCCCCCCCCTCTCTCTCTCTCTCTCTCTCTCTCTCTCACTCTCTCTCATCCGCCACTGACTCTCTGGTTGATTTCAGCGCTCCGTCGCTTCATCTATCTATGAACATGTAGATCCATGATCTAACCCGTCTGATCATTCTAACAGAGGAGAGTAATACAGGAGTAACTCTAGCTAGGAATCATTGGAGACGTAGCAGTTCGTAATTGTATACATTAGTCGCAGCAGGGGGAATTATCATCAATGGACATCATTGTGAATGCCTATTGGAAAACTATGCTATACCCTTTTCTCCCATATCTCTGCCCTATAGCATGTATAGCATGTACAGAATGTAGCAAACGACATCCCGAAACCGTCTGACGGTTCCCGCCATGTTGTTCTACATTACACGCCAACATTGCCACCAGCGCCCCTTCCCCCTCCCATGCCTGCCCCCTGAGAATTATTATTATTTGCACGCAATGGTGATCTATAAAACGATTGATGACTCTCTCTACCAGCATGGACGGTTTAAGTTACCTTCTCTAAGCTCCCACTTGGGGAACTAGTAGCATCACCATGGCAACAAAACACGTGAAATTTGACAATCGATATTCATGTAAGGAAAATTTTCATTTCTTAAAGCACCAAATAATCAATACGTCCGTCCATTATTGTTTGAAATACTAAATTTGATGTTGCTAGAACACAGGAGAAAGATTTTATTCAATTGCTCGCAAAGGATGACAGTATGGAAGATGAAAATATGTTGTTTTTATTCGGCAAAATTAAACATCAAAATGCATTACTCAAAACATACATTTCTAAATTCGCATGATATACCAGACATGCTCTATGGGAGGCCGAGTAATATTATATTACCCACAGTATCATGGATTACAAAAATGGGAAAGGAGGAGGGAGACATTTTGAATGAATATTTGGAAACACCAGTGGGAGTGTTCTTTCTGTGTGATAGCACATAAAGACTGAGTTGCCAACGGGAGATCTCCGGTATCATTATTCCATTAGTGCTCTCAAATTATCAAGTATCACAAGTTGATAATTTCTTATTTTGGGCCGACGTTTTTTTTCTCTCAAAATTTATTTGATATTTCTCCTGTCTACTCAAGCCCTTAAACATTCCATGAATGTTTATTTACCCTTTACAGAAAGTATGATAGGACGGGCCGGAATGAAGAACAGCCATTTTGTGTTGATTTTCTTTTGCTTTCTAGTGCCGTCCCTTCGGAAGGGGTTGGCGGCTATGCACCTCCATCGCTTTCTGTCGGTGTGACTTTGCTTTATCAACCTTTTTGTCTTTAATATTCAATATTGTATCTCCATCCTCCAAACCATAATACTCTAGTCACACCGACGAGACCGACACGAGACCGGAACCAAACCGACTCGGACCAAACAATGAGTTACATAACCCCGAATGGCAAATAGTCATTCGGTTTGGAGTCGCTTTGGCGGTGTGACTTGTGTATTGACGCTACATCTGGACTGACTGATGCATGCCTCGCATGGCAAATGACCGTTGTCTTCAGAGGGATAAGAGCATACATCTGTAAATGTCAAACAGCACACAGAGGCCATGTGTGATATACCACAAGCATGTTAACATGGAAAGGGGGAGAAAAAATATTTACCCGGTACATTCATCGTCGCTTCCATGAGCGATGCGACACGTTCCCCTCGAATGTTTTGACAACCCGTTGCCTTTTTAGGGCCACTGTCCGTCATTGGCTGTGCCATCTAAACCAAGACGGTCTAAAACTAACACGAACTTAGGTGGAAAATAGGTCATGCGTTCCCTCTCATGTTCGTTATTTTACACTTTTACTTCACTTGCTGCTTTGCATGTATCCTCGATGATATTTCTCAGTTTGTGTCCCAGACGTAACGGGGTGTAGTATAATAATTACAAATAATTTACGTTTTTGAGTTTGATGCTGGGCATGTCCACACTCATAAGGCTCTTGTCCTAAATGATCAATTCAAAATAATGTAAATAAAAAGGCTCCCCCCCCCCCCTCTCTCTCTCTCTCTCTCTCTCCCTCCCTCCACACCCCCTCTCTCTCTCTCTTATATCCATTGTACATGAAGCGTCATTTCAAATGAGTTATTGCATACGCTGATCAAGCTTATGAGGGACATTCCTGCGTGCGCCGGTAAATGGCGCCATTAATTCAACGCCGTGTTTGTATGGATCATTTAACTTGTGTGCGATATCACTCTGAAACGGTGCGTCAATACTGCGCCAATGGTTGACGCAGACCTACGTCAGCAAATTGCGCCTCGTGCGCTACGGGCATTAACTTTCCCCATTTCCCTCTGCGTTGGCTGCTCATCCTAAATACATTATCTCATTTTCTTCTTCTCTGCCGTCAAATTTGCCCATCCTTGTCAACCCTATCCCATCACCTGATTCGTTTTCTTCTTCTTTATCCCCTCTTTACCCCTCTCTCTCTTCTCTCCCTCTCTCTTTATCCCCTCTCTCCTAATCACCTATCTTCTTAGAGTCACCTTATACTAATATCATCTCTTATTTATCATTTCACTTTAAATCCTACCCGATAGGTGTTTCCATCCCAATGCGAAGCGATTATTAGACAAACGGATGTGCCCGCAGCATCGAAACGTGATTAGAAAGGGTACTTTTCGATCATAATAAAAAGATAATGTTTCCCTCTGAGCTGTAATGTCATCATAAGCTTCCGTGGTGGAATATTGACATGAAGTTGTTTTGACGGTAAAGTATCTTCCTCAATCATCTATCGTATCGATGACGAACATGAACTCGCACTGCAAGTCTAGGTGAGAGATTTTGAAAGGCCAATATGCGAAATTTATCTAATTTTGTAGCAAGAAATCCCTGATTCTAAATGGCTGCAAAGATGTAGTCTGAAATTATAAAGGGAAAAACACCAATTACTTGGTACTTGGTAGGATTCCTCCAAAAGACGCCGTATAGGTGTTTAAACTAAAATCTACAGACCGATCGATGAACAGACACAGATCTCAATGTCAATGTTAGGAGGATTTAAGAGTATCGTCGATAATCCAAGTTTTGGCTGAGACAAACAAATATGACATGGCAGAGAAATCTATCAGATATATAAAGGCTTAGGCGAGATTTTATTGTAACTTCACACTGTGAGTGTTATCGTATTAGGTAAAAATTCAAAGTTTGATGGCCGTTTCAAGATTAGGATGTTTTCTTTGTAAGTTCGAGCATCATGATCAACGACATCCTCTTCTTTCCAATGGGTAACAAATGGAGTATATAACTCCTTTTACATGAGGATCTTGGTTTACCATTTAATATGCACACATTATACAGCATGATTAAGCAACGGTCCAACGTGTAACTTACGAATAAAATCATTTCACTTCCCTTTTGATATAATGTTGTACTTGTCAAATTACTGCATCACTCAATCAATTCCCTACACAGAAGAGGTATTGAGAGTTCGTAGTGCTTTTTCAAATTCCCCTTCTCCCCTCTTAATCCCATACCTATAGTCACAATAACCTCTTTTAATCTGAAGTTGGACTTCGTGCTGAGTGATTTGGAACGATGCCAGTAGGACCAACAATGATTTTAAGTATAAATTGAATAAAAAAACAGGAAATAGATCTCTTGCCCATATACACATCACCGTTCTCTATTTCATTTTGGTCATTCCAACGGCCTGCAGGCCTATAGTAATTTTGAGATTTTTTTTCTCCAAAAAAGAAACGTTGTGAGATTCTCTGGTTCGCCAGCGAGGTAACACGAAGCTAGTTCAATTTGAAAGCGGTGGGTCTGTCGATGGTGTAGAATTGTGGCTACTCTAGCCGAGGCACGTCTTTTGTTTCAGGAAATTAAATTCTGCAAGAATGGGGCGGAGACCCAGTTCGGTCTCTTTGTAGGGGCGGACCAAGAATATTTTCACAAGGGGAGGGTGCCTTCCAAAAAAATTCCGGCAGCAGTGCCAAAATCGGACACATTCCCCCTCCCCACTCCTCATCCCAAAAAGAAGGGGTCCCAAAGATGTAACAAATTTCCGAAGACGGTAAACATTGAGACTTGATCTGCCAACTATAGGGTTTAAAAGTAGGTTCCTCGGCCGACACAACTCCGATAACATCCTATGGAAGTGCCCACCGATTTCAAACGGGGGTCATCACATCCCCACCCCCTCTTTTGGCAACGCCCTTGTCTGCTTCGCTCCTCGACATCAGTATGGATGTCATGTACATGTACGACTACGAGCCAAACTCCTTTGGGAGCAGAGATGCATGCATACGAAGAAGAAAATATGGTCGGAATATTATAAGGCTCGTCAGACAGACATAGAGAGAAAATAGAAATAGTGCATTTGGGAGGTTATATGAGCTAGTGTAAACCATGCTATGCGAATAGTGAATGTACCCCAAAGGCCCTCCAAAGCACTTTTATTTCCATAATCTAAAAGAGGTTATTATTTCCATAATCTAAAAAAGTCAAACCCGAATATCATTTTGTAAATCAAAATATCCTTTCACATTAGTTATTTTTAAAGCTATAAGAGGAAAACATACATGACATAAGTTGACCTAATCTGTATCGGCTGGAAAAAAAATGTTCACTTTGGCAATGACAATTTCACACATTTGTGATGGTTTAATGTCAATAAACATGAATCATCCAGGTATGATCTTTTTGGCAAGTTTGTACATGGTCAACGACGGAATAGGGGGTGGGTAGTTTCTCCAGCAAATGGTATGCCAACTTGTTATCTTTGGCGACATACAATAATGATTATGGTACATCATGTATCTTTGTCTTTCTGATAATCACAATGATAATTCAAGGATTCTTCCTTCTGGGTACCCATTTACTTCACCTGTGACCAGTGTGGCAAATATTCATTATTGTCTTGTAGAAGAATTATAATCACTTTAATCTGTAACTAAAGTTAAGTGGAACCGTAAACTGGTATTTTTGACAAGTATCCAGCTCACCCACAAGGCTCAAGTGAGTACTTCTACTGCATCTAGGTCCATGTGTATAGTAAGATGGCTTACAACCATAGAAAAGGGTCAGTAATTTGTCAATAATCCCAATAATCCATTTCATGGAATGTCCGATCGAATTTTTCGGTCAATACCATCCACACCATATCCTTCAAGATTTGTTTAACCTCGTCTATAGATCTCTAATAGTTGGGATTAAAATCACCTAATTCTTTCCAGATCCATTTAAACATATACACATCGATAAAGATTATTCCATACAACCCATGGTCTAGCTCCACCCCTCCTCTTTATGCATCGGGGCATGGGGATTTGCATGTGTATTAGTGTATTAAGCAAGTGTTAGATATTAAGCAGGTGTTAGGTATTAAGCAAGTGTAAGCAGTACTCAATGTGCATTGTCACGTAAGTTGGTCGATAGCTTATTTGAAGTTCTTATGATCGAGTTCAGAAAGAGAAATTGATAGACCAACACATTTTCTTGTTTATTTGTGGCTATGATCATACATATTCACAGTAGAGCAAGCTATTTGCCTGTTCACCGAACCCCATCAGAAAACAGGTGTTAATAATCTATAAGCAATATACATGCATGTTATTAGAGAGAAATTATCTTTTTCATAACTCGTAGGACTAGTGTAACATCACGAATTGTTCCTCGTGAAACAAATTTATGAATTAACGGACAATTTATGATATATAAATCTACGTCCTCTTTATCTCTATTTCTCTATGTCTCTCTCCCCTCTCTCTCTCTGTCTCTCTCTCCTCCTCTCTCTCTCTAATTCATGGTTAACAAGATCATGTTGAAAAGATGTGTTTAAATAATTGGGATATAGTTAGGACCATCATAAGCATCTTTCAAAGCCTTGATAAATAAAACAATGTACACTATACCGTGGCGATTCAGACGTGTACTGTCATATTTAATGCTTTCAGAAGTGAAGAGAGCAAAGAAAAAGAGAAAGAGAGAGGGTTATAAGAAAAGAGAAATTACTCTACACCCGATCGGGTATATTCTTTCGCTTCCATTTTCTTAAAGTGAGACTTCCATGTAACCTAGCGTGCAGTGTGTTACTGTCAAAAAGTACAAGTTCTTTTCGGTCACAGTCAGAATCAACAATTCATGTTAACTAAACAACCTTGTTTGCACCACCTAAAAGAACTTTAACGAGCTCAACGATTTCCTATTATCATGGAGGATTAAACTCCAAAAAATAACAAAAAGGACCTGCATACCAGCCGGTGTCAATACTGATTATTATTTGAACCAAACATTTGCAAAACGTCAAATTGACAATAGCATTTGTGACGTCATGCTGAATCAATAATAAATTGAAAAAGACCGTAATCGGTAATAAATTTCACACGTTTACAGTCCTTTGTGGGAGTTTCGTGTGTTATAGCACGCCGATGATTATCTCTTGGAATCATAGCTATTTGTCAAAATATAGGAAAGGGCACTTGTTTGATGTTTTATAAATATCTTTTTTGAATATTTGTTTACGGAGGCGTTTTCATAATTTCTATTTAACTTGAAAGGGGATATAAGAATTAGATTTATGACTTCGGGTGAATAAACTCATTATTAGTTCAGGGTATGTGACAGACGGGAAGTAAGATAATTCCATTTTGATAAGATGAAATATCTGTAAATTGTTCAAAATGACAATTCAGGTATTTTATAAAAAGAACATTTATATTTCTGTGAATTGTGTATTTTGGAATGACTTATGACTAAAGTCATTAATTGTTGCGTTTCCTTTGGGGGAGGAGTCGGTAGTCGTGCAAAACTACGAGACATTTTAGCGTAAGCACTTATTTCGTCTGGCAGGTGTCTGTTATTAGTACTTATCCATGCTTGTAGCGAATAAAATGTATTTTTTCCGAAATCTAAATGAATTAACTATAAAGGGAAACATTACGATTTTTTAATTCGAATTATTTATAATCTGAATTTTATGATAAAGTTTAGTGTGCATTTTAGTATATCTTGAAGAGTCAGTGTGTTTAGTGTTCCGACAAAACACTATGTATTTGCAATTTTTCATTTGCACATCATTTCATAGGGATGGTACGGGGAAAAGAACGAGAGAGTGACGTCATTCGGAATACATGTATCTTAAATTTTGGCGAAGTGTTTATAATTTGTCCAACAATGCTTAAATAATTTGGTTGGCTGTTTTCCTAAATCAGATTTACATGTAAGTAAGCCCGGGGGCCTACCCAGTATAGTTGGAGCCGCCATGCGCCCCAGCCCTATCCCCCCCCCCCCCCCATTGAAGGCCCCACAAATCTATCCCATAATCGCACATTAGTAGTATGCCCCATTCACCGTCTAGTCACCCCCCCCCCCCCACCCAACCCCTCCATCGCTGTAATTCATTTATACGCCACGGAGTGACGGCGTTACCAATAACATTTATTAATAACACTTCTGATTAAAAACCTGCCTACATTTCATGCCTATCCTTATCCTTATGCCTACACATAATCTTTAACCTGTATGCAAGCCCCTTGATTAAAAGTTATCTCTAGATGATTACTTAATCTACATCTGTCTTTGCGTAGGTAGTACGACATCTTTGCATTAAAAAAAAAGATATGTAGACTTTCATCATGACTGCTCGTCCAAAATAAAGCATTCAGTTGGCGGCCATTGCGACGTTCCCTTTCAAGCAAAAGTAGGGCCGGGTCGCTCAAGTCGATGAACTTGATATGTTGTTACCCGCTGTTTCGCTGTCATACATGACAAATCAATCGAATTTTGGCCGTGATGTTTAAGGTATCATCTGTCTTGTTAACTCGGGTACCACATCCGCGATATCTGAAGTTAATTTTGTGTTCCAGTGTATTTTATAGTGTGCAGGTTATAGGAATAATATATATATTCGTTTTACTTCGCTCTTCTGTTTCCTTGTGACGTCACTATCTAGGCGTAGCATTTTTTTTAAAGAATCATCTAAAAATACCAAATGAAAAGAAAAGAAAAGTCGGAAAGACAGGACAGCAGGAGCCGTAAAGCTGAATGATTAGAACCACTCAACGAGAATCAAATTTAATTTCCGAGAATTTCTACAATTCTTTAATAAATTCTCCATTTCCCAATGTTTTCATACAAGCCAGGCTGAGGGCACATCGTGCAGTGAAAATGCCATCAAAACAAAGCTTGTTTTATATTCATAACCAGTCGTGATTATAATCCTGTTGCCATGGGACCACCTACAAATACAATTATGTATAGGAATGGCGAATGAATCGTCCCAAATAAAACAATGTCCACTGAATATTACTGAATCCTCTCCGCTCCCGAGGGACAAAGTGTGTTTTTAGAATGAAAAATTTATTTAAATGTGATTCTCTTACACTTCTACAATGAATTATTGGACTTTGTGCTTTCGTTTCATGAGTTAATATATTTGGTCATCCTTTGTTTTAAGCACGGACTTTTAGTTTATAAGTTCATGATACTATTGGCTTAATGAATGCATGCTTTTTATTGGCAACTTAGGCTTGTGGGATAGTTATGAATTTAACTCCCACAAAGACAAGTCATTAAACGTGTCTTACAATATCCTATTTTGGGATTGCACTGGACTGTTTTCAAACCATGTTTTACCGGCATAAAGCGAAAATGCCCCATTCAATATTCATTCGTTAATGGTGGAACAAAGTGTTTCAAAAAATTCGGCTTATTTAATTGAATAAATAATAAATATTATAAACAAATGTAAACCGAAAGGCTCTGTTCCATTTCTACTGAATTATTATTTGTCTTATAAAGTAATATATACATGCACATTTTATTCAGACATTTACGTTCAGCCGTAGGCCTACTTGAAGACACTAAAATATCTCTTCGTTTCCATTTGACTACGAGGGGAAGTATATAGTAGCGTTTCTTATGATTCGCTATCTCTCATTGTGTAAGGAGATAAAGTAATTAAATAGTCATTACGCAATGATGAAATCGCGTGGCTAAATCGAGGCTTCTTTATCTGCTTAATCTACATGGACATGCGTAGACATACATGTCGAGATAAACTGATGGGTGTTGAAAATGTCATTATGTATACACGCTGCATTAAAGTCGCCTAATGCATGCACTATGCTCGCTTACATGACTGTTGTCTGAAGTTTCTTGCTTTCGAAAAAAGCGAGAAATAACCATTTCTTCGAGATTAGCTATGAAAATGCTTAGAAATGTATGTAGGTTTGTTTTATTACCATTGCCCATCTATGTAAACATGTGTTGGAATTACACCCTTATCATAATCGGTTTTTGAGAGTTTATCAGCCACAACCTATCTGTATTGGTACCTCTATATAATACGTTTTACTTGAAATTTGCGTTTCGTTTTTTTTTTCTTCATGGTACTACTCCCAAACACGGTTTATGTATGATAGTGCTTATAATTATGATCATGTTAATGCATTTTCTATGTATGTATGGCCGTGATGCTGTCTCACTGTCAGTGGATATCTCTACTGTGTTTCTTTCTGTCCCCGTCTTTCATCCATTAACATCACACCCCCACTCTCCTCCAATATCAAACCTCAATAAATCTGCCCTCCCAATTCCCTTAAATTTTGTATACAAATTGTTGGAAAGTGTTTAGTTTGCCTGTCTGTAATTATGCTATACATTTCAGAACTTTTCTATCCCAATTGTTCAACTGACAAATTGGCCGGCAAAAAAGATTCGCCCCAATCGAATTTCTCTATATCAACGCCTCTGACTTTTCATTCCAATATTTCCATCCCCATCTTCTTGTCTGCCTTCATTTATATCAACACACCAACCAATCATCTCCATGCTGCATCTAACATAATGAAATGTTCATCCAGTACATGTACCTCAAGGCTCAATCAGAGAGGCACGATACATGATGTGCCTCCGTTTTTAGACTTTGGCTTTGTCAGACCATGGTCAAACCATCATAGTGGCATACGCAGGAATTGACAAAAAGGGGGCGTCCCCTTGATGGGAGGCGTAATCTGTCTGGACTAACCAGTGTGTTGGATATACGTTGCATTTATTTCTGCCGGTGATGTATACGCTGGCTTCACGCTATGATGTGGGCCTGTTATATTTTTCCATGGGCTTTCAATCAAGGAAGGGGGGGGGGGGTGTTACCCCGCCTACACCCGCTGTTGCGGATACGCCAGTGCATCGTGCATTAACTCGTCAAAAATTGGTAACCTTTTCAGTCCCCTCTGCTGAGATAGAGGCAAGAAATCTGTACAAATAAATGTTCAGTGAACTTAAAAGCATGTACTAAATTCCTCTGGATGGATCGGGCATGTAACATTCAAGGTCGTTCGCTTGATTTACCCTCCATATACGCATTAGGTCAGCGGCGTAGGTGTAAGGGGGCAAAGGGCGCACCCCCCCCCCCAAAAAAAAAGGGAATACAAAAACTCGTCTTTGAATATTGTATTACCATTTGCAGAGATTAGGATAGGTGTCGGAAAAGAAATATGCATTAGGCCTCATAAGCTTATATGCAAACTTCTCACCTTTTATATAGTGTATTTTTATTTGTAGTTAGACAGCCATTTTGGTATCATGTATCTTTATTGTCTGAAGAAATGTTGCCTTTTTCATAAAACACTCGAGAGAAATTACAAGGCAGGAAGATGAGATAAATAATCGGAGGTCATGATGATAAAAGAGGAGGTGCGCAATGTTTACTTTCACGAGGATGCTAAAAGCTTGAAAGTTTGAAACATAATGCTATTAAACAAAAAAATGGGAAATCGCATGTAGATTCTAATTTCGAGGAACTGAATCTTTATTTTTGGGGGGCAATTGTACTCATAATACCTAACACAGACAAAAAGTTTCCGCTCTGTTCAACTAATCGGAGGACGCTTTATAAATTCCATGTCTGGGCAAAAAAGGGGGATTATAAGAAAACTGTCAACGCTCTAAAACGCCTGCGGCATAACTACCTGCTCTAAAGAATCCAATTAGTTGATTGCAGGTTACGTTTTCTTACTTTCGTTAAACAAACTCAACAATTTGCTCGTACATTGTATAATTGAAAGATTGGATCTATACAAAGAGCATACCCACTGACAGTTCACAAGCACATCTTCTCCGACATTTCTCACATGATGCTGTGCGGAAATTGCTATTGTTTAAAGATTTAGTTGAGGTCTGGTCTTGCGATTGCATTGTGAAAGAAACTATGTAAAAGCGACTGGGAAAAGGTTGATCATGTAGCATTTATATGTACCTATTTTTGTATAATGTGAAGTTTTGGAATCATCAAAATGATAGCAGGAAGTTGGCCACAGGCACACGCACTATACACAAAATTGTTTATATGGGACTACACAAACTTGTGGCATGAAAGTTGCGGTCCCGAACCTCAAGCTGTTATTTGTCATATTTCGAATATTACGTCATCTAAAAGGCCAATCTTATTTTCAGTAGGCATTGGTCTTTTATAATACGCTTCCACACTAACATAAAAAGAATGATAAATCTCACAAATTATTTTTCACTTTTTCCCAGAACTCAACCTTTTCTTTAACCTCTGAAGATGTACTGTCAAATTCCGTAGAGTAGACTTTGTCCCGAATACATCCATGTTTGAAGATTGAAGAAATCTATATGCAATTGGGATTATAAAGCTGGGCAAAGCAAATTTGACCTTTGGAGGTAAATATTGTTATGATGCACCATCTTGATGTAGTAAATTGAATGGATCGGGATATTAAAAGAAGGAGAAGCAGCGATCGTCATGGTCCAAACAATTTATTTCGATATTGGATCATAATCTAAAACTGTTATTGACCGGAGGGAGAAACGATGTTGGTGCTTAAATATTGATATGAATTTCGGGGATCCGTCTGTGTGTATTTATAGGCGGAAGATATGTGACCGAAGTTTATGTCGTTATTTGATATTCTTCTTATATTTCACATGCTTATAACTAAATCATATTGTAAAGACATAGATATACAGTAGATCCGTGTTGGAATTTTTATCGTGGCGTTGTAATAAAATGGTTTAAAGTCAAATAATAAAAATTATCGAACTGCATTTTATTAAGATATAGGAGGAATTGATCGAAATGTGTTTCATGCCTACACCTTCTCGCAAACTTTTCTAGTGTCATGCAATTCATGCGATATATTTAAAATCTAATAAAATGGTATGAGGTAATATTAAACTGAGTAGTGAGTTTTCTTTTATACCTATTTGTTCTGTGATAGACATGTAATCTGAAAATATATAACCCGTCTTTAAAAGTAGCCATGATTTTCCCCTTTTTTTTATATTCCATGATATACTGTATGTATTCTTTCAAATACAGTCTAAATTAGAAGAGTGTCCATTATTTGAAATTTTTCGATGAAATATGCCCATGAGGAGAGAAATATTTATCATTATGAAGAAAAAATTGCATGAATGTTAAATGTGCCTTTCATCATGTTCATAATAGTCTTCAAGAGCAATATCTTACAGTCCTTGTCAATGATTACTTAAATTGAATACAGATTGTGTGTCAGTGTAGTTTCCATTCCAATGATAGACCCTTATACGATGTTTAGTCTGACCTTGTTAAAAGACCCCCTCCCCCACCGTCTCCGCCCTACCCCCATTCAATCTACAGTAAGAATAAACATGACAAGATAATGGGAACTATTTCACTATCAAACATTGGTTCTCACCTTCCATTAAGGATGGCGTTGACGAGTCAACATAAGATGGGTACCAATCAGGGGCGTAAATCCCGGGGGGATGGGGGGCTGCATCCCCCCTGGCTTGAAGTAGGGGGGATGGCCTGTACAAACACCCCCCCCCCCCCTGATATCATCCCCCCTGAAAAAAATGCTTATTCAGCGGTCGGCTGAGTCGTTGCGATTTTTTGGAGACCCCCCCTCAAAAAAAAAGTGTCCTCTTACCCCCCCCCCCCCCTGCTTATACAGCGGTCGGCTGAGTCGTTGCGAAATTTTCGGCCCGATTTATAAATGTTAAACCCCCCCCCCCCCCCCTTGAAAAAAATCCTGCGTACGCGCCTGGCGTGTAGTATGTGATGGCTATCGCCGATCACCCCCCCACTCCTCGGTACGGATTTACGCCCCTGGTACCAATGCTCTCTCTAACATACGTCACAGGGGCATAGCCATGGGAGAGGCGCTTAAGGGATGACATCCCCAATTTGGAAAAAACGGGACTTTTTTAAGGATTCAATACGATGATCATTTAAAAATAATATCATTGAAGATACTGGTTTTGCCTTACGTGGTCCAGTCAATCAATCAATTTAATTGACATAATGCAATAGAACGATGGTAAGAACTGACGAAGAAGATAGCGATGTTTTATGGTGTGCATTTAGTACAATTTTTAGTTCATGCGTGTTAGGAAAGACATAGAACCCCCTTTTTCTGAGAAAAGAAAAGAAAACGTTATGGGGAAAATTAAACCGTTCTTTTTATACCAGTGAGCATATAAGCCTTGCTGGTAGTATGTTGGCGCCTACACACGTGTGGTATTATATCATGTGCTGGTATATTGGTGTATAACTTGGAAATCAATCGTGGGGGGTCTATTATTTCAAGCCTAAATTTCTCTGAAAAAACACAACATAACTTTGGTGTACAATTTGGCTATTCTGTTACATCGTATAGAATTTTGAGAACCATGTTGCCAAAATAGTTCGGGAATACCCTTTTTGGTGTTGCCTTTTTAAAAATGTTGTGATTTGAAGATTATAATGAAAGTGCCTGTCCATGTACAAGTACATGTATTACAATCCAAATAATGACGGGAAATCGTCATAATAATATTAAAAATGTAACTGTTGCAATCATTTTACAACTGATACGTGTAAAAGTAGCCAACAAAAATTGTTGTCCATTATGTATAGTCCATGAATAAATCCACCATTCCTCTTATTATTTACCTTAGTTGGTGCGGCGCCTTGCTTAGAAAGATACCCTCGGTTTGGAGGGCCTCCTTAAAATTGAATTATTTCTCATATTTTGTTTGAACGAGTCCTCTGTGAATACCGACAAACCATCCTGGGGAATGTCCACCTTGAACAGAAGCCAAAGTCTATACCTTGTTAGATCGTTTCGCTATAAAGTACCTGATTTTTATGATTTGGCTATTAATATCAAAGACCTTTAAAGATGAACTTTGGCAATAATATTTGACCTGCCCTTCGATGAAATATCTTTTCTCGTTTTTGGTCGTTTATGCTTGTTTTGTTTTGTTTTCTTAGTGACGCAATCATGGCAATCGCTTGTTTTGGCTTCGAGTTCGGAAAGTATACGGTCATGCTGTAACAGTAGCATTGGGTGAATACATGCCTGTGGATTATGTCTGATAAATTTATTGTCGTATTTTATATACGGACATATTTCCCCCCCCCCCTTTTTTTGTATTTTGCTTCTCTTTTATGTTGTAAAAAGTTAATGGCCTTTATAATCACTCCTTATATAGACACATCCTATACTATAAACAGCGAACCATTACTCTGATATAATGATACACACTGAATCCTTCCTTATTCTGTGTAGTCATTCATTTGTCAAATAATTCCTAAACATCCTTGAGGGCTATAATAAGGATGTAAAAAAATACCGTTCTGGTTCGTCATGTACCATGTATATTCTGGTATAAATCACCCCATTTTGTTATATTATGATGTAGGAAGTATCGAAGATTATATTTTTTTGAATGATGGACGTATATAAAAAATTGTTTTTCTTTCTAACATGTTATGTCTTTTCTTTCGAGATGGGGTGTAAGTTAAGAAGGAAAGAAGATTAAAATGTAAACAAACAAAGTGGTCATTATTGAATAGATAATAGTTTAAGATCTTGCGATTAGAACATTCTCGCAGAAGACAGGGATTTCAAGCATGGTGCATACTCCATTCAGCTTGCGGTTTTAAAGATTTATTAAGAATTAAGAAACCCTCATTATAAAGGATATAATCGTTACAATGACAGACTAATAACCCTAATTTTCCAGTTAAATTCGGATAAAGCGATACGGCAGGTTTAACCAGCCTTTCAGTCAGATGGAGCGTAATGTGACGTCACAATGGAGGTCTCATATCACGAGGCTCTTATCTTTGAATAAGGGGGAGAGGTCTCTATCTCTCTCTCTC